>CM075854.1:114808653-115228653 GCA_037975125.1 Latrodectus hesperus | reverse complement strand
GAATTTGAGTATTTGAATTATTTTTTCTGTCTAAAACCGTCCTTTAGACAAAATTGCACAAATTGAAGGTCTGTTTGAATATGGCCCCTTTTTATGTGGAACGCCTTTGTAGATGGACATTTCACTATGTAGTGAAGGACAGTTCCCAAATCAACACATTTGCAGATGTTTGAACTGGAGTTACCAAATCTTGCGAAGTATTCAGGGATGGGTCAATCATTCGTTATTAAATAATTAATAAATGTGTTTCAGTTGAGGAGAGAGAAATCTTTAGAAATTGTTGGAAGAAGATGATGGGTGTAACTACCATTTAGTGAAGTGTCCCATGTTCTTTGCCAAATTACGATAGTTCTTTTATCTATATGAAGAAGCTTGGTTTTGGTAGATTTGTTACTGACACTTCCTCATTGGTAACAACTTCTTTTGCTTCTATGTCCTCTAGTTCGTTCCCCCAATTGCTCATATGTGTCTCAATGCAGCTTAGTTGGATTCTGCTTGACGTGTTTGTGTATCGACACTGCTGGGTATCCTGGATGATTTGCGATTTGTGCATTGAGTTCAACAGCGATAGGAGAACAGACTAGCTGTTAGTCGATATTGTTGTTGAAGCTAGTTTATTGGTAATTGTGTGTTTTACCACTTCTCTGTCCACTAATGCCTCAGCTTGAAACACAAAGTTATAATTATTTATTTGAAATCTTGTGAGAAAATATTTTTGTCTTTTTGTGTGACCACGAATGCTGCTCCTGATGCTTCGTCATGTCTTGATACCTCTGTATACAGATTCATTGCTGTTGCTATAAACTTTGGTGGTTTGCATACTTTTAGAAATTCTTAGGAAGATTATATACTGTGAGGTATCTGAATCTATGGAAGGGATGGACAGAATCTTTGTTTTCAAATTCTTGCGGATTGTAGTGAGCACCATCTATTTGTATTGTTTTTATAAGCAGTAAGATTTTTGTTTTTGGGTGGCAGCTTCAATTGTTAACTGTAAGAGGGAAATGCCTGATATAATATTTAGAGCAACGCTAGAAGTTGTTGTAAATAATCTTGTTATCAATAGCAGGAAAAAATGTTGAATGTTGTTTAATAATTTTTCTTTTTTAGCTGTCATAGGATTTGCCCAGGTTGATCATCCAAACCTGACAATTTTTTTCAATATTGTTTAAACATTTTGTTTTAAAATTTTTTCTTCTATACCCCAGTTCTAGCTGCTTATTCTACGTAGTATTTTAACTATTGGTATAATTTTTGTTTTCATGTAGCGAAAATGTGGTAAGAAAGAAAGTTTTGAATCCAGATGTATGTCTAAAAATACCAAACATTTTTCATGTTTTAGACTCTTATTATTTAAAATAATTTTTAGATTGAATTTTAGCTTTTTATTTTTCTTACTATGAATCATTGCTGTTGATGTTATTGCTGAAATTGTAAACTTTAGATCTTTGCAGATATTTGAGAATAAGAATATGGATTTGTTATAATTATGTTTTAGTTCTGCTTTTGTGGCATCTCTAACTACTAACTACTAATATTGTATCATCAGCAAATGCTATAATGTCTGTATGTTCAGTTCAAGGGGGACAGGATTGAACTGAAATAGATGTTCTATAATATAGGCGCTCCTACGGAGACTGCACGCAGCCTCTGTTATGTTCCATTTGTACTAAGCCAGAGTCACTTATGGCTATCAGTTCTCTCTCTTTTAAGAAGCTAAAAATGCACTGGGATACATTATTCGTGGCGTTACATTTTGTAAGTGCTAATTTTAGACCTGGTCATCACTTAGAGTCGATTGCTTTCTGGATGTCCAGGCTAATGAGAGCTGGGTATACGTTGTTTTCTTTATGTTTATTTATGCAATCCATTACAGCAGTTTGGGCATGGTCTGTTGAACTGTTTGCTCTGAAGCCATATTGGTTATTATGTAAAAAATTTATTTTTGAATAAGGCATATTTTAGGTTGTCTTCATGTTTGTTTTAGGTCTTCATGGCATATTTTAGGTTTCCAGAACCTTCCAGAAGACATATTGGGTGGTAAGAAGTGGCGAGCCTTGGGTAGTTTTTGCTTTTTACTGAAGATCACTTGATCGTTCTTAAATATTTTTGGGAAGTACTTTATTTGAAGGCATTTTTTAAGACAGTTCAGCAAAAATTTGCTATTGGCTCTATGGACCAGCTTAACTGTTATGTTGCTTAATCCATCCATACCTGGGGTTTTAGAATTGTTAAGGTTTTTAATTATTAAACTAACTTCTCTTTGAGTAAAAGGTGGATCATTTGGACTTGAAAGGATTAGTGGAGTTGATCGAACTGTTGTATGGTATTGAGTGTCCTATTCTTGGTTATCTCTGGTAAAATTTGCTTCCATTTGCTCTTTTAAGGTTGATTTGAGATTTTGATTTGTTGAGTTTTGGAGTACAACAAATTAAGTCGAAGAAAATAACTTGCCAGTTGTAATTTTTTGCAATTTGCCGATTCTTTGTTATTGTTTGTGCAAAATTTTGCCTCTAAATTTGATCTTTTTGAAGTTTATGTTTTTGTAACCATGATATGTTTTTGTGTCTGAAGTAGATGTTTAAATCTTCTCCTAAGTGCCTTTGTTTTGCTCTTTAGTTCCCTTAGTTCTGGTATCCACATGTGTACGTCAACTTTTTTGTCAGCAGTTCTTTGCCTAAATGTTGCTTCTGCTGCTCTATGAAGATCATTAAAAATGTGTTGGTAAATTCATCCAAGTTTCCTTCGTTTTTACATTTTATGTATTTGATTATTTAAGGGGACAGTGGACTATCAAAATGTGAAAAATCAATAAAAATATAGATTTTTTTTAGTTTATAAAAAATATGAATCATTCTCTATATTACACAAAAGGAATTTTTGATTTCAGTCAATTTTAAGCAAAGTTATTAATTTTTATAAGCAAACAATGTGCCACACTCATTTTTCACGTTTGCTTGAAAACGTAAACAATTAACACGAGGCAGTATATTTGAATAATAACTAATTTCCAATGAAATAAATGTATTTTTAGAATGTAATAAATTTTAAATATCACATTTTGGCTATTGTTTGTTTGAATTACACACTTAAAACTTGAAAAAATAAGGTATTTGTTTTGTAAATGAACCGCCACGACCATTTCCTATCGTCTCACAGCATGCAAATATTTATTCTTTAAATTATAATTTACTGAATTCTCGACTTAGAATGTGCTATGTTTTAGCTACATCAAAATTATTTAGTATTTGTGATTTGTAGGATTTCGTCTGGCAACACTAATCTTGTTGATTTTTCACAGCCATCATTATTTTGATTTCACCGCTTGATTTCTGTTTTGATTTTGAAACTTATATTTTTGTTTGCTGTTCAGTGTTTACAAAACAGTTCTTTTCAGAACTACTTTCTCAAATAATAATCTCTTGAATCGAACATTGTAATTTCCATCATTATGCATGAAATTAGCTCAAGATATAGGAAACCTAAAGGCAGACTAACGAAACGAAAGCTTGCTGCGATTGAATCAGCTCGTAAAAGACAATCAAATTTTGCTGAGGAAGCTGTACCAAAGGAAACAGTTGACCAAAAATTTTCTTTTATAGATGTAAATGTTCAAGAATTTGTCCACTTACGTAATGATATTCCTCCTGCATGTGGAAATGAGTATATTCTCATGAATAAAAACTGCTTCTCCAGTCTTCTAAGGAATTTTCCATGCAGTAATTGTGGTGTCTGCTCTTTAGATGTATCCACCCAGGAAAATTATGGTTTTTTCTGTGAAACTAGAAATGTCCTGTAAATCTTGCGAAGAAAATTTTGACTCCACTTTTTCTAGTCCCAGAGAACCCTATTTCAGAAAATTTGATGTCAATAACAAAGTTGTGACAGCTTTTTTGAGTTTTGGAATAGGCCATGCAGCAATGGAATCATTCTCTCGAACACTGGATTGTGCAAACATGGATAAAAAAAACATTTTCTAAATGTTTCTCTAACTTAGTTATAAAAAATGAAGGGTTTCGAGATGAAATGTTGAAAGTAAGCCACAGTGCCATTAGGAAAGGATATTTGGAATCAAATTCAAATTTAAATCCAAAGGATCAGTTACATATTTCTGTGTCCTATGATGGAACTTGTCAGGAACGAGGTCATACTTCTTTTTATGGTATTGGAATTGCCATTGATTTCAACGCAGGTTTAATAGTTGACTTTGAAATCATGTCGAAGTACTGTTCGGAATATACAGTTGCATCTCGAGATCTCGGGGAAGACAGTACTGATTTCCACATTCGGAAAGAAGGACACAGAGAAAGCTGCCAAACATTCTTCAGCGGATCATCTGGGAGCATTGAAATGGCTGTTGCATCACGAAATTGGAAACGTTCACTTTCACATAATATGTTGTACACAACAATTATATGTGATGGTGATTCTAAAACATTTATTCACTTAAATGAAGAGAAAATATATAGTGATATTCTAATTGTTAAGGAAGAATATATTAATCATGTTGCGAAAAGCTTTGGAACAGCGCTTTCTAATGTTATTAAAGAATGGAGAATGAAAGGCGTCACACTCGGTGCTCTAAAGCAAGGCAATTTAAAGGAAGCAACTGTTCTAAAACTCCAAAATTTTTATCTTAGAGCAATAAAGATAATGTGCTCCTGATATTTAAAACATGAAAACTTCAATTTGGGCGACTCTTTATCACTGTATGTCAATAGATAAAAAGCCCCAACATAAGAAATGCTCCACGGGACGTTTATCATGGTGCTTTTTCAAAGAGCTATGGCATGCAATGAAACACCACAAATTCACTCACTGATGAAAGCTAAACTTTCAGAAAAAGTTGTCGAGAAGATACTACCAGTGTACCAAAGACTAGCCTCTAATGAAATTTTTCTTCGATGCACTTCTGCAAAATCCAAAATGCAAATGAAAGTCTTCGCAGCTGTATATGGAAAAAATGCTCGAAATATTTGTATCTAAAAAGAGACTGGAGTATGCAGTAACTCTAGCCATCAGCGAGTTCAGTTTTAGAGTTTAAATATAACAAAACTACGTACAGGAGTGGTGTCTGATCACACTTTAAAACTAGCAAAGAAAAAAAATTTACAAAAGAATCGAAAAGGTCATCAGATTTTTATAAATTGCAACAGAAGTCAAAAAATATAAAAAAATTAAAATAAAATCCAAAAGATATTGTAGAGTGCTGGAGCATTAAAAAAATAATTTAAAAAAATTAAGATCTATGTGTTTAAAATTATAGAATATTAATATTCTACCTACAAAAAATAAATATGTATATAGTAAAATCCAAAAGTGAAAATGTTACGCATATTATAAATAAGAATATATGTTTTTCTATTATTTTTTCCAATATCTTTGTATATAAAATAATTTTTAAAATAAATTGCTTTTAATTGTTTACGATTCTGTATTCTTATCTAGAATTTTAAAATTAATGTAGCTTATAGAGTTTATGCTTTCTATGCAACATATAATACGAATTTTTCTAATGTTCGAAAAAATTTTAAAAATGCAATATAATAATTTTAATTAATTAAATTAATTTTAAATAACGTTTTGCGTTTTTTTTAAAATAATGAAACATACTTTTATGAAAAATTCAATAAAAACAATTTAATGGTATTTAAATATTAAATCATTGTCTCATGTACCTTACATATTTAAAATACTGATTTTCTCAGATTTAAATTTTTTAATAAATATGTGAACGTAAAATGCTCCATGCGTATTAATGTTTTTCCCATGTACATGGCATTTGCTTCAGTTGTTCATTATGATGTTTTCTTCAAATGTCTTAAAAAAATTGGTTGTATAACTTTACATAAAATTAAAACTGAAATTAATGTTGAGATGTGATATTTTTATGAAAAATTTTATAATTTGTATTTAAACATTTTTATTTAACAAATATACTTTGTAAAGTGTTATTTTATAGATAGATTTTATATATATATATATATATATATATATATATATATATATATATATATATATATATATATATATATATATATATATATATATATATATATATATATATATTTATATATATATATATATATATATATATTTATATATATATATATATATATATATATATATATATAATTTATAAAAATTGAAAGAATATTTCCATATTTCAGACTCCGGGGGCTCTTTTAGTATTGAACATTTATCGGATATTATAATTACATTTATTGCCATAAATGACTTTTAATCAATATTTTAACTTGAAATTTTACAATTTAACTTAAACCTATAAGCTTAATATTAGTGCAAAATTTCAAGAAATTTCAAGATAAAAATTGAAAAAATTAGTTTTGAAAGTCCACTGTCCAATTAAAGATTTTAGGATTGATTTTACTGATTTCAGAAATTTAATGATTTAAATCTTTTATTAAAGGTTGTAATTATTGGTTCAGCTATAGAACATGTTATGTAGTTATGATCTGAACATGTTTCCTCTTCGCAAACAGTTCAGTCCTGAATCATTTGGAGCAGGGAGTCGGTGCAAAGGTTTAATCCGGCCAGGTGATATCCTTTGGTCCTGTAAAAGTTGGGGGGTAGGAGAAGTGTTTAACAGATTTAAGGAATTGCAGCTTAAAAATTATTCTAAAATAAAACCACAAAAATTGTTTGAAGTGTCCCCAGATCAAATTTCGAGAATTTAAATCTCCACAAATTAAAATTAATGCTGATTTATATTGAAGTAATATATTTCAGATGATTCCAAGAATTATGGTCTGATCTTCACTTGGGGAAGCATACAAAGAAATTAATATTACAGATGTGTTTTGAGAGTCTATTTGTATTGCAATTAAGTCTTTATAAGAATGAATGATTATTGGATTAATATTTTCTTTAGATATTAATATAGTCAGGGGAGCTTCATCAGTTGAATGATATTTTCTCCAAGACAAAGGTTATCCTTTAATTTGGTTTTGTTGTAGATAAGGTTCTTGAATGCAGGCGATGTCTTGTTCATTACTATTGAAATGATGTACAAATTACTGATCAACTTCCTTTTAAATTAATTTGAGGAATACCAATTTCTGTATAGTGAATTTTGTTAAGATGGAAGATTAATTGGAGTGATCATTTCATTGATAATTTATTTTTTTCAAGAAATTTTTTATTATTGCTCAGCTTTGGTCATAGGTTGAGTGATTAGTAGATCAGATTTTCCTCTCTTTGTTTTCTTGATGGCAATTAAGACAAAACACTGTTTTTTCTTTGCATTGATTTGTGGTGTGCTCTCCACCACATCTTCCACAGAATGTGGCATATTTACAGTTCCTGACAATGTGGTTCAGGTCCTGACAACTGTAGCAACGTTTAATGGTGGAAAATTGATCTAGTCTATATCCTCTGAAGTCAAGATATATTGTTTTATTTTTTAATAGTTTGAAGCCCAGGGATCGAGGAAGTTAATGTACACAATTCCATCTATTCTGGTTACTTAGCATTTTCCTTGTCTGGATTATTTTAAGTGGGTATGTTGAATTATTTAGGTTAAGATCTTCGTTAATTGCTTCAGTTATTGTTTTTTTCTGTTATGGCTTCTAGAACATTTAATACTATTAGTCTTAATTTTTACAGGTTTCATATAGATTTCTTCTAAATTTTCTTTGTCCAATAATTCTTTGATAGTTGTTGAATCCTGATGTGTTTTACGTTGTATTTCTATGATATCTATAAATAACTTTTCAAGGCGTATATTTGTATCAATTGATTTAATTTCTTAGTGAATATTTGTGTCGGGGGATTTCTTTACAAGAATTGTTGTGTTTTTTTTTTCATGATTTCCCTTCGTAGTAAAGGATCAGTTGATGAATCATCTAATGAGTTTGATTGTTGAGGATTTGATAAGTTTGTTTGGATTTCTGGAAGTTTATTAGATTTGAAAATAATTATTTCTAATATTTTTGCTGCGGATTCTAGGTGAGCATTCTGTAATTTTGATTGGTCGTTTAGTTTTTTCTTTACAATTTCTTGAGAGCTTTTAGGTTGTTGAGTTTCACTTGACAGTTGGTCTTGGTAGATAAGATTTGGGGTTGGGTTAAAAAGTTTAAAATTTTTGAGCAACTTGTGGGCTTCGGTTCTTTTATGATAGATGACATTTTCTTCCTTTACCTGATTTAGAAACAATGGTAGTCTGAGGGGAAGAAAGAATATTCAGATTCGATGGATGTTCATGTTCTGAGAGATTCATTGTTGCTGATTGAGTCAAAACTTTTCAATGTTCAACGATGGAGCTGTTGGAATCTGTTAAATGTATGGAGCCAAATGATAGATTTCCTTGGTCCAGGCTGTTTATGTCCGCCATTGGATTTGATTTTCTTGGAGTTGATATGTATGAATTATGTCCTGATTCCATCTTTTTGTTGTGTATCTTGTAATATAGGTGAGAAAGAATAATTCTGTCATTTTCTACAATAATGAAGTGGAAGTAACCAAGATGCCATCAGTATCACGTTCCGTACGAAGCCCCACATATTCGATGCACTGATCAAGAGGCAGATCCTTGTAAAAAATTGACGGATTGTGGTTTGGAGTAATAGCAAGGAGGGTAATTTGACAAATAAGTGTAGAGAGTCATTTGCTTTTCTAATAGCTAAAAGTCGCACATATGTAGTGTAAATAATTGATTTTTTATTGAATTTAAAAATAATTTTAAAAAAATTAATAAAAAATATACTGTTTAAAATGGTAAAAAAAATATCTAGGTGATTAGAATGAATGAGATATGGCTCAAATTGCTTAGCTAAGTGGAATAATTAAGGTAATTTTTCAATTGTAATTTAAATCGTATAATTTTAAGATTTTTAAATAAAATTTTTTAAAAGGTTAAAAATTTGGAAAAATAATGAAAATTGAAACAAATTAGAAATAACTGGTTCAGCTGAAGTCAATTTCATTCATTTTGTTGTTATTACTAGAGCTATGAAAAATTTAAATTAATAAAAAATTTAATTAGCATTTATCTACTTATGCTATTCTTCTGCAATTTCTTTTGTCTAGGAAGGAAGACAATTTGGATTTTACTAAGAAAGGCCCCACGTCTCTAGAACAATTAGAAACAGAGATATGTTCGTATTTGGGAGACGTGGTCATCTAAGGGGTTCGAAAAAAATTCAATGACTAAATTTTTGTAACTAATATTACAAACTAATGAGATACTGGGAGATTACTCAGTCCAAATCCCATGTTCCTAGGGCAGCTATAACATGAGCTATGAAACTGCTATGGGGGGTGACCATAATTTAAAATTGATGGAATTGAAACATTTTAAAAATAGTAAGGATCAGAATAAATCAGTATTAAATTTATTTTACTGAGATTATTGTGCTAAGTGTTTTAATTAAGGTATCATTGATAAAATATATTGTTTTTTTACAGTGGTCTCTTGGTCATACAACTCTATTTGATGCCTTTTCACTGTATTATAGACTAATCGCTAAAGGTTGGTGCTGTGCTGTTTAAATGTAATTAAAATTATATAATTGAAACATAAAAACATTACATTTTGAGTAAAATGTAAAGAAAATATAGGACTTCGCATTATTAAAGCACTATATATATATATATATATATATATATATATATATATATATATATATATATATATATATATATATATATATATATTATAATCTTAAGAAATTTTAAATAGAATGCTTTAACCTGTAATGATACAAAATTTGAGTAATAAATCATATTGAGTGGAGATTAAAATGTGAATTGAAGTGAAAATGGTGGAATTAAATTATTTCTAAGTTCCTTGGAATAACGCGAAAAGTGTCCATATCTGTTGTACGTAATAATAAATTAAAACGACTATATATATATATATATATATATATATATATAAAGGCTTAATTAAAAGCACGAAAAAAAAATTAAGCCCTGTATTACAGACGCTAAAAAATTAAACGGAGAAATATGGAACTTGATGAAATATATTTAAACTTTGAAGTCTTCTTATAAATTTTGCTTAGCTTAAAATGTTAAAAAATTTTAATACGAGAGAGTATGACTGAAAAAATTAAAGTCCTGAAATGAAAAATATACAGATATAGACAATGGACTTGAAAACTATTATTCAAATAATGCCTTCCAAGCAGGCTCATTAAAGCGCATTTAAAAATAAAAAAGTTAGAAAGTAGTTTCAAGTTGCTATACGACAGTTAAAAGCCGAAAAAAAGCACTAATTATTATTTAATTAATTTGATTAATTAGGAGCAGGGAATCTGTGGTGTCCAAAGGGTTAAATTGAAATTGAACCAGAGAGAGTGGCGGGAAACTAAAAGTGTGGGACTTAACAAAAAATACATTATGAATGCTTATACATAGGGGAGGAATGAAGAAGCACAGGGAGAAAATGGGAAAAATGCAAGTTTTTATAACATTAATTAGTCCAAATCTCATTAACTATTTGATTATTTTTTTAAAAAGCAAGACATTTTAAATTACAAGAATCTGCTCCGACTAAAAATTTAAAGATTGGAGTAGATTGATAAAAAATTAAAAAGTTATGACAGTTTTAAAATAAAATTAAGACAATCAAAATACATGAAAATACACAAAATTTTAGCAACAGATATAAAATTGAAAAAAGTATAGAAAATTAACAGCTGCACTTAGGATATTGATACATACATTTTTAAAATTATTTTAATATTCGCTTCAGTTTAAAATTTATGTGAAGTTTATAGGACAATCAAGGCTGAAGCTATTAATTAATAATTAAAAAAGGTCGAAAATTTTTCGGAAAAATTAGTAATTAGAATATTTTTTTTAAAAATTTATTAAAATGCTTATAACTCCGAACCTAATTATTTTATTTACACAATCCATGCATCAAAATGCGCAGAATCATTGCGCGGAATTAAGTAAAATGACACTTGGGCATTTATCTAATTAATTAGCCACTCATGATGTTGTTAAAGTACAACATGTAGGAAAAGGAAGGCTTGAAAAAAATCAGAAGTTCTGGATTAGGATAGTCAGAGAATGAAGATCAATAACCCAAATTGCACAAAAATTTACACAAATATGGTTCAGAGTGTTGCAGACAGTTTTGTAGTTGAAATATAATCAAATAATAATTTGCAGAATATATAATGAGGTGTGAATGCAAGTCACTATCTTCATTACTGGGGTAAGCTGTTGGTTGCTATGATTTCCTTTGCTACGTTAGCGGGAACGCCGAATTGGAAGAATTTGGGAAATATTCACAAAAATGTTTTCACTGTTTTTGAAAATTTTGACACCAAAATTTTTTCAGAGGTGGGAAAGCTTTGGCACCCAACACAGTTATAAAAATTCGATTTAGACACACGTTTTAATGAGATATCAAATGGAAATTAAAGGAACGTAGGGAGAAAATGTCCTTCTTCCTCGTGAAGCCGTGTCAGTCGGTAGGTAGTAGGACCACCGTGGGTTGCGACAAACGAAGCAACACATCTAGCCACAGAGTCAGTGAGAGAACGAATGATGTCCTGAGGATAGTCTATTTCCAGTCAACATTTATCACAATGCGTCTTCTGAAGAAGGCAGTGTCAAGGTCTGCAATGGCGTCCAATGATATATCAAGCATGTTCGATTGGCGAGAGATCTAAAAAGCATGATGGCTAGGGAAGAACATAGTGGTCATATTGAATAACGCGAGCAATGTTCGATTGGGCGTTATCCTGCTGATAAAGAGCATTAAGGATGTCAGTACCCTACTAATCAACCGGCATATGTTTTCAACTGCCCATCATATAACAACTTTACCAACGAACAGCTAGAAAAACCAAATAGAACAAACTACAAGCAAATCACTTACCGCGTAGCTCCACTAATCGATAAATAACTGATCAGCCAATTACATTAACTAAAATGCCCACTCATAACAGCAACGATATCTCAATTACCAGTAATCACAACTTAAACAGTGCGCCATCAATACCAATTGTATATCACCCAACTGATAAAAATTTACCTAATCTAACCTGCAACAATATAACTTGTTTCCAAGCTAACTTACAACGCAGCAGATCGGCAATTGCCCAATTTTCACAATATATAGCCACCAACAACATCGATATTAGTTTAATACAAGAACCGTATGCATTGAAAGGAAGCATCAGAGGAATTCCTCTTAGATGGAAAGTTTTTCATGCAATGGGGCTGGACAACCGACGAGCGGCCATCACTGTCAATGTACCCTTTAATCCCACAATAATTCAATTAATGAGAGATCTTGTTGTGATTCAGCTGAATCTGCAACCACGTCCTTTACTTTTTGCCAGCCTGTATGCCTCACCCTATGAAAGGATTGAAACTGCTCTTCAGCAGTTACATAACATCTTAGAAAGCTATCCGGGAATGCTAATAATTATTGGAGGAGACTTTAATGCGCATAACGTACTGTGATGCTACACTTCTAATGACCATAGAGGACTCCTCTTGGAAGACTTCATTCCACAGCACCATATCTCTATCGCTAACGACCAGGGCTGCCCACCAACATTCGAAGGCCCTGTTGGAATCGGATGGCCAGACTTGACCATAGTAAACGATTTTGCCTCCAGCCTTAGATCAGTAGGCAGTGACTGACGATGTTACATGCTCTGACCATAAATACATAACTTTTCGCATCTCTTTGAAATCCATCATCACTTTTAATAGACGTTACAATACCTAAAAAGGTCAACACAAGTTTATTCAAAAAATCAAGCCCAAACTGAATCAACTTAAAATAGAACTTCAACGTGTCAATACACCCAACGAACTAGAACAAATAACTATCCAACTCCTGGATGCTATAAAATCAACGTCAGAAGAAGTCTTCAGTATCCGAAATCCAGATAAGAAAACGAACCTGTCTTGGTGGACAACCATCCTGAGGAGTCAAAAGCAAAAAACAAGGGCCATACGAAGATTAATGAAAAACGCACCTACACCAGCCATTAGAGATCAGCTACATCTTAAGTATAAGCAACACCTAGCCATCTATAAGAGATCAATTTTAGAAGCAAAATTGCAGAGCTGCTCACGGTTCTGCACAACGAACAATAAAGAACATGGCATTATTCAACGAATTGTTACCAACAAAACTTTCCAGCCCACACAGTTTCAGACTCTCACGACTACAACCAATACTAGTCAGACTACCACCACCATACTTCAGGATCTTTTGAAAGCTACTTTTCCAGCAGATGACATTGCAACTGACAATCAACACCACCACAGAATCAGAACTCTGTCCCTAAATCCCACAACAATAGACATAGACATACGCAATGGAACACCTGGTCTATACCTTAGGTTATCAGGTACAGCTCCATCACGTAATACATCTGGTGTGACAGAATTGTCACGAAATTTGATCCCTGCCTTTGCATTCAATGAACTAAAATATATTGACAAGAATCTTGTCAATTCAAAAGCTCGAGGCCTATATGGGATAGCTTCTCTTTCGAGCAAATGCAACTTTCCTCCTGCAATATTTTAATCTTTGCCTTACGCTTAAAACTTTCCCCAAACCATTCAAACAGGGACAGGTTACTTACTTTCTAAGGAATAAAAAACCCTAGTCTCCTGACCTCCTATCGGCCAATCTGCTTATTATCAGCCCTAGGGAAGGTCTTAGAGAGATTGACCATAGGAAGGCTCAAACATCATTTGCATAAAACAAATTTCCTTAGAAATCACCAATATGGATTTCGAAGCAACAGCTCGACAGAACACGCCTTCCAAAAACTTAGAAACCTAATTGACGAATCACACCATAAGCAGAACTACATAGCACTGATTGCGCTGTATATCCAGCTGGCTTTTGACTTACTTTGGTGGCCAGCGCTGCGTCAAGCACTGCTACTAACTAGATGTCCAAGTAATATAACATCCTTGATCTTCAGCTTTTTGGAAGACAGACCGCTCACCACGGTTCATGATGGAGGGTGCGTCACAATTCCTCACACCAGAGGATGCCCACAGGGATCTGTTGGCAGCCCCATCTTGTGGAACATCTTCTTTAATGAATTATTTACACTATCATGGCCACACACAGAACATACTAAAGTAATTGGCTTTGCCGACAACACATTATTTGTAGTTGAAGGCAATACAAAAGCATTTCTGCAATCTCATTGTAATGAATCATTGCAACATTTTTTAAAATACTGTAGAAAATTGAAGCTCACAATTTCTCATCCTAAATCGCAAATCCTTATCCTGCACCAGAAAAGAAAACACTTAAAATCAAATCCCAGAATAACCTTAGAAAATAATAGCCAAAAGCATACTAAAACACTAAAATATCTCGGAGTAACAATAGATTGCGAAATGTCCTTCCTACAATATATCAGGCAGTTAAAGACAAAGATGATACCAATAGTTCAGCGTTTCCGCTTCATGATCGCTAGAGATTGGGGCATTAAAAGTAAAATTACTAAAGCAATTTATCTTTCTGTCATGGAGAAAATGGTTACTTATGGCTCATAATTGTGGATTCTACCCATGACTGTTAGGAAGCAGTGGCAATTAGACAGGCTACAGCGCTAGTTTACATTATTAATCACGAGAAGCTTCAGGACCACATCCACAATTGTCCTCAACACACTGGCAGGCATGCCACCACTTCATCTTACTTGCATCCAGCTAGCACACAAAACTAGGGTACTGCAACTGCAAGAAACTACTGTGCTGGGAGACCAAACCCTCAGTGCGTCTGACTATGAATATCCTGTGCATAAGGACTGTGTCCATCCATTGTTAAGACTTAAGGGGATACACATCCACATTCTGCCCTCCAAACCCTCCTCGCCAGCACAATCAAATTAATCACATCTTACAATATCTATACGGATGGATCACATATTGACGGTAAAACAGGTGCAGCCCTAATAATTTATTATGAAAACAAACAACTTCAAGAATACAAAATTAAGCTGAGGAATAAGAACTCAGTCTTTCAGGCAGAGGCCATAGCCATTTTTGAAGCTATCAACATCATTGATGCACAAGACCTACAGAAATGTAACCATTTGGTCTGATAGCTCATCAACTTTGCATGCGTTACTTAACCCACTTCACACATCAACAATAACACATGACAAACAGAAAAAACTAGCACCTGCAACTTCACAAATCAATCTAAGCTGGATTAAAGCGCATCAAGGTGATGTTGAAAATGAGTGCGCTGACATCGCTGCAAAGGAAGCCACAAAAATTGATGAATCCGAAGAATTAGTGATTCCATATCCAAGATCTTCACTTATCAAACAACTGAAGCACTTCACACTTCAAAAATGGCAGTCTCTGTGGGATAATGCAACAACAGGTAGAATGACCAAACATCTACTCTCAGAAGTCTCTAGCAAGCTAGCGTATGATAATCCATACCTCAACCAGCTGCTAACATTTCACGGTCCATTTCCACAGTACTTCCAGAGATTCGGAAAGGCAGTTTCATCCACCTGTATCTGTGGTGCCCAAGGGGATCCTTTCCACTATGTCCTAGAGTGCCCAGAGACTGAGAAATACCACCTAAAGAAGAACTTCCAACAGACCAACATGGAGTTCCTGAGATTTTGCTTGAAAGATCGTCCCCGCAGATTACTCCTCACAAAGCTAATGATTCATCTCAACAAACGAGGTGTAGAACTTTGTCAGGATTTAGGCCACGCTTCCACCGACGATCTAGAAGATTTCACAGATGAATCAGAAAACTATTCTTAAAGTTAACTTTCTTCCGCCATTAATAATGGTGTATAAAAAATTCTTATGAACTTAATGAAATTTATAAACTAAATGTTCCGAATTGTTTGGACTTTTCGAACATTATGAGCCCGCTTTAGAACTTTAAAAACTTTTTGAATCCTATTCCCTTTTAGTACCTTAGAAACCTTTTAATTAATTTTTTTTGAACCTAAAATGCTTTTATAGCTAAGCTGCTTATTAAACTTGTATAAGCTGCCTGCCTGTATAAAGTTATCAACTTTCGTATCATGCCATTTTTTTCCTTTTCATAATTAAGTGTTCATACTATTTATAACATTGTTTTCAATGTATATATTATTTTTATTGTCATAATTACCCTAGAAATTGTTAACTGTCTTTTCATTGATCGTAAACTGTTTCTCCATTGTTTGTTGCATATGTCATCATGTTATATTTTATTTTTAACTCAGAGAAAATATTGAATGCTATTGCCTGATGTTCAACAGGGCTTAAAGCCCCTTAAAATGTTTTGTAACTTCTTGCTACCAATTTGTAAGCACAATTTCTTTGCCTTGTTAAATGCCACGATGGTGGCGCCCTCACGGACCTCGTAGAGGTGTGGAGCACACTAGGTGTTGGGGAGACGGCACCTGTTAACCTTAAGGTACAGTCCGGGGTCTCCCCACACAGTTTTGTATGTATGATAAAGAGCATTGGATAGGTAGGAGAGTGTCACCGGCCATAGATCATCCGCGTAAAGTTGGGCTGTCATAGTGCTGTGAATACGAACTAGAGAGGACGTAGAATCATATGCAATGGTGCTCCAAACCATGATGCCGCGTTATACACGGAAAGTTCCTACAATTGTTACAAGAATGAACCTGTCTCCACGTTGATGCTACACTCGTTTGCGGTGATTATCACTGAAGAAATAGAAGCGTGACTCATCTGAGAAGACGCTCTTGTGCCGCCCTTTGTTCACTTTGCTCTAATTCGGCACCATTCCAGACGTTGGCGTCTATTCTTTAGGGTAAATGACAGTCTTCTTAATGAACTATCAACCAATCGACAGAAAATTGTGCTGCAGAATTTCAGAGATGTGCTTTGCTGGACCTACACCACCTCCCGTTGAACGCGTCGATCCATGCGTGTTGATGTCAGTCTGGTTGCACCGGCACCCCGTAAACATTCCACAGTTACTGGTTCCAACCATCTTTCCCACAGCCGTTGCACCGTGGACGCGTCCAGGTGGTTGATTTCTGTGATTTGCAGACAGACAGACAGACAACGAGAAGAAGAGGCCCTGTTCTATTCCTATTGGCTATCAGGTTGTGCCTCTACTTCAGTCTAGAATGTCGGACACCCTGCACGGAGTGCCAGGTGCCCGCTGGGAACCGTAATCTGGGAGCTTGAGCCTTAAGAGGTTCTCCAGAACGCTCGACACATTCTTTGAGAGACGAATGCTTTACAACGGTGGGGCTTTCAAGCCTACAGTGATCTACGCAGTAGACTACTGTATCACAGTTCGGAATACAAATTTGAAATAACAGAATTAATAAGATAGGATCAAGTGAAACAGAAAAATAAATGTTAACAGGATCTAAATAAATTTAAGTAAGGATGGCTGAAATATTTACATAATTTACGAACAGAAATTGATTATAGTTAATGAAATTAAGAAGTTTATAGGAATAAAATGTAATTAGTTCTTTACATGTCTTGAAATGTAGATAAGTACAAAGTACTAGTAATTTTGGAAATTGAAAAACTGGTGATTAGTTTGTTTGTTACTTGAATTGAAATATTTAGTTAATTTTCGAAATCTGTTGACTCTGCTTCTGAGTTATAAGGTTCCTGTTGGTGAGCAGCCAGGTCTTTACACATTTGGAGTCCTTTTTCATGAAGGAAAGTAATTATTTGTATTAATTTTTTTGTTCTGAAGCAAGGACCAACCTTCCCTTCTCAGTCTGATCACCATACCCCTCGTATTCTCGTCTGTCTGCTGGAAATCACTCTGTTGATGATGGCCGGGCCGCCTTCTCTGCAATTACAGGCGTCCTTTGCAACAAGAACAAACTTTCAATGATCATTTTCCTAACAGCAATAAAGTCTTGAATACTGTTCTTTCCCAGTTCCTCACCTTATATCTTATCTCACGTATGACGGAGAGCTGCGCGTTTCACATCATTTGCATAACTCGTTAAAGTGCGTCTACCCTAAAATTGGCATAATTTTTGATCATTCTTTCTTGGTGTTGCGTTTTCAATACAGAGCAGTGTAAGAAGAGGAAAAATAGAGTAAAAAATATTTCTTAAATGATGGTAGTTTTTTTTTATTTTTTCAATTATTATATTATAATTGACAAATTTAATAATTGATGAAATTTCTAGCTGGTGTAAAAATGTAATAACATATATTTACTATAAATATTTTATGAAATGTAGATTGAACAGTAATGTTAGTTAAATGCAATATTAAAATACTTTTTTAAATTTTATTCCGATAGTGATTATTTGTAAAAATCAAACTAATTTTACATATACTAATTAAAGAAATATAATTCTGTGAAGAAGATTCTTTAAATAAACAGATTATTTCCGTATCAAAAATATTTGTTTTAAGGAGTGTCTAATTTCATAGTATTGAAAAAATTAAAATTTTACTTCCACAAATTCAAGCATTTATAACATATTTAATCCCTACAGTTAACTACATATGCATAAAAACAGTTTATGAATTATATGAGCAACCCTGTGATTTCCAGCACCTCAGATCACGGGTCCTATAGAAAATGATCCTCAAGATTACATCTTCAAGATTAATGGATCCTCAAGATTACATAGAAAAATTGCATAGCTAAACAATCTCTGGGCATCCATCCACTCCCGAAGCATATGGGCTCGATTTCCACGCATGCAAAAGGTGATCCAATAAAGCATTCATTGTGGGTTACTAATTCATGGGTCAGTGTGCGTAAAATGGTAATCGAAGAATGCGCAGGATACTTCCTTTGATCTGAGGCTAATAATCTTGGATTTATTTTAATTTAAGCATTTAATTTAATGATGTAATTCTGAATTAGTTACCTACAGTAAACTTAGCCTTAAAAATGAAGCATACTTTTTAGTGGGCATACTTTTACATTAAGCATACTTTTACAATGACACATAATCTATTTCTGCAAAATAAGTACAATAAAATATACAACAAAAATATCATGTTCAAAATTTGAAGAAGGAAACCAACTTAACTGACACTTCAAATTTATTTTTCTTATGTTATTATCCCGTATGTTCGCTCACAGATATACATACCTTAAAAATAAATTAAAATTGAATTAGCCCTTTTGAGGGTAAAATACAAAAACGAATATAGTAATAAATCAAAAATGAATAAAGTTATCTTAATAAAAAAGTATAAATTGATAGAATCAGTCACAGCTTTCTTACTTTATTTTAGAAGTCTAAATATTACTTATATAATAGAAACCAAAACTGTTATATTACAGTTAGCATAGTAATTTAGATTCTACCTCCACTTTTAAAATATATTTGAGCATTTATTTGTAACTTTTAAGGAACTATTAATAAAATTAAAAAGTTTGAAAACATATTAAAATGGAGAATAAATAGATGTTTGACTTTTGTTTTCTTATATAAGTAAATTAAAAACATTTAGTTTGAAATAAATTAATATAAAGGATGAAGAATTGTTTGACTTCGATTTTCCTTTCGCAATAAAAATTTCTGAAACCAAGGCTCCAATAATATCAAAAACTTAGTTAATTTTGAGAAATGAAAAAAAATATTTTACACTCTTTGCATAAATTATATCATTACATTAAAGTTCAAGCAAGTCAAGAAAGACAGCTTGAAAGCATTCTTAGAGAATTACTAAGTTCACGTGCCTAAGAAGAAAATTATATACTGACATGCAACTCCAATTTACAGACAAAACATTATTTGAATGATTTTATTGATTGCCGGCGAGTACTTAATCAATTACTTGAAGGAAATACAGTAGATTTTTAAATAAATGTGTTTGCAGCAAGTATATAAATGAATAACAAAGTAATAAAAACGAATATAAATTGCTGCTGGCAGAGCAAGAGTCATGATGCAACTGATGAATTTTCCAAAAGTATTTCTTTTTCAGCAATAAACTTAATAAACCAAAATAAAGGGAATTTTAAACATAATTTCTTTTCATAAAATAAACTAAATTTTTTTGTTTTTTTTTTACAATACATTGAATGCTAATCAAAATATAAAATGTTAGTTTGATAATAAATATAAAATATTGTATGGCAACAAAATACTCTTATTAACTGTTTCATATAATTACAAAGTTACATATTTATAAAATCACCTTAAAATATACTATGCAGATCCATGAAGACAAAAATTAGGAAAAATTAGAAAATAAGACAAAAATTAGGAAATCTCATATATTATTACTGAAATTCGTACTATTTTTTACATAAATGCCAGAGAATAATCTATATCCATTAACCTCTATAGATTTTTTAAAAAATATTAGTACTTTTTATGTACCGACAGATGTTTTAGTGAATTATTAATTTAAGTCAATTTTAAAAATTCTCTAACAATTTGAATATTTGCTAACGATTTTAATTTCATTAAAGTTTATTAGAGTATGAAAAGTAAATACATTTGTTTGCATTTCTATCTCAAAAATTTGATCCAAGACATAATTTCTATTGCAAAAATATTTGAAATAAAGGTAACTTTCATGTTTTGCCATTTTTAGATTTAAAAATACAGTTTTGTGGAACTTGTGAAATCCAATTTTTGTATATAGTCCCTGGGTCCCTATAATTATATTTAGGGTCACTTTGACATTTTCCTAACAAATCTAAGATAGAAGTTTCATTATGACAAAAAATGAGAGATATTTAATTTATAAATTTGGAATTTTTTTGCCTTCTCTCTAAGAGGTCCTTTACTTTTATTTGAAAAGAAAATATGGTGAGTGATCACATTGTTTAGTGTCAGTGCCGAATTTAAAGTGATATCAGCAATGAAATTTTGGAACAGGACGATTTCTCAAAATTAAACGAGAACTTTTTTTTTTGGTCAACGTTTCTTTAAATTATGTACCTATATTTGGAAATGAAATCGGGATAAACTTTGAATTGATTTGGAAAGTTTACTAACATCATGTACTAATTTTTACAAATAGGAGTTTTTTTCGTTACAGTTACCGTGTGCAAGGAAGCAAAATTTTTAGTCCCTTCAAAAATTTTATTGCTTATTTCTACCAAAAGTGATAAGTCCCATTCATCTTTTTCAGTGCAATTCATCTGATTCTGTGGAAAGAACTTTCTGAAACGATACTAGCAAAAGCTGCAGGAAAATAGAGCTTAGAATTTTCATGCTAAGGGAATTAATTAATGGCGAGATACAGCATAGAGCTAAATAAGTATGAATGTCTTTTATCTCCAGTTTTGAATATTTTAGAAGTGTTTTTAAATAAGCGGTTTTGGAATCAACGTGTTCGAAATTATTAGCTTTTTAATGGTTTTGTATTTGTTAGCAGCAGGAGGCTGCCGAATAATATCAGAGATTAAACTTAAAACGTTTCCATCCAGCACTGATACAACGATGTGGTATTTCGTTTCTTCGGTACTACAAATTGT
Organism: Latrodectus hesperus; assembly: GCA_037975125.1. Taxonomy (NCBI): domain Eukaryota; kingdom Metazoa; phylum Arthropoda; class Arachnida; order Araneae; family Theridiidae; genus Latrodectus; species Latrodectus hesperus. Next base: position 115,207,256 of record CM075854.1, on the reverse strand, counting down.
GATTTTAACAGAATTAACCATACTTCTGGATTAGTGCGCTAAAAGGAGGGGATTTAAAGACGATGAGGGCTATCTCAGTGGGTCCGATAGAAGCATGCAAGTCTTAAATTATTTTAAGAACGAGTCAGAGAGCAAATAAAAATGCACACACACAAAAATAATAAATCTTTAATGTAGAGGTAATCGAAGTTTCATTGTCAAATTCATATGAAATATAATAGAATATGAGAAACGTATGTAAAAATATCTGAGAAATTAAACTTGTTTATTCTACGAACTATAATGTGCTACTTTATAGAAACAGCAAATAAACTTACGAAATGCTAGTTGACATCAGGCTTTGAAGTCACTGAAGTTCATTTTCAAAATTCAAACCGTGCGTCATTTCCGGGTCACCACTGTTGGTCTGGTGAGTTAGTGAAGCTTGAGAAAGCAAACAAAACTAAGCATATAAAATTGAAACAAAACTATCATATTCATTGGCTGATTTCTCTAATGAAATCGATGGTCTAGTGGTAGTAAATTTCTTCTGTGATACAACATGATAGGTATGCGCTCCTTTCATGGGTAATATTTACCATAAAGCACAGTGATAAATCTGTCTGCCGATTTCAAGTGTACTGCTGTTGGGATTGGCTAAAGCATATGCCAAAATTTGTTACGGATTTACAGCAGAACTTGATTAAAATGCTGTACGAGAAAGTTATTTTGAGTTGACTCACTGCATTTTGATTACTTGAATGTGAAGAATCTGGAAGACGATTAGAGAGTGCACCCATGCAGCTTCTGATGCATTCCTTTTGCATTCTCCGTAAATGATATTCATTTCGCAATTTTCGTTTGGAGTTATTTTACACCATGTAACTAACTGTAGCATCTATTAAACTACTCCAGATTCCCCAGTTTATCGTACTAGTCAAAATCATTATTTGAATACCGATCGTGTTTCACAATTATGCAAAACATGGTAAATCAATATGAATGTTGAGGTTTGCGAAACTTAATTTATTCAATAATGTCATTTTCGAGATACATGGAAATCTTTGGGAAAAGATATTCGGAAATGTATCAGAATTTGTCTTAATGTCACTTCAGACTGTAAAGCTATTCGATATTTAGCAAACAGTTCCTTACAGCAAAAGTAAGCAAATTGTAATAATGAAAGACAGAACTAACAGTTAAGAAACAGATCCGGGAAGTGAAGTAAATGTGAATGATAACAAAATTTGGGAAATAGCATTTTCCTGGCTAATTGAGAAGACTCCAAATGAAGGAGCGAAAAATTGAATCTAGTGATCAAAAGCTGTCCTACATCTTTTTAATTTTAAATTTTCAAACACTGATAAAGTTGTTCTAATTTTTTAGTATAATAGTATAAATAAAAGGAACTTATATTTCCGATCTTGCATTTGCATTACTAACATCAGATACGAGGTGGCTAATTTAACATCAGTGGGAGTGAGAAGTTTGGTTTATTTTGTGTAAATAGCTGGAATTAATTTCAAACTATAAGGAAACATAAAACTAGCATGAGAAATATTGTAAGATGATGCTCAATGTTCCTGATGAAGTTTGAGTCTGTGGAATGGTTGCATGGGATTAAAGATTGAGTGCAACCCCGAGGTTTAGGATCCACCCTGGATTCTGCACTCATCAATTAAACTGAAAATTTATTTAGAGATATGTATGGGATCCCTAAGGCTAATACGTCTCTCTGGTGGAATGTCTTCTCAGGAGCTATTGATCAGAGGCTATTTTTTTAACTCGTTGCTTCTGTTTCCAACATAAAGCATGTGGCTATGCATGTTACGTGGAAGGAAAAAATATTTCTCCTAAGAGTTTTGTTTTCGAAGGATTTTACTCTGAATTATATTAATTAGTTGTGTAAGCTGTTTCTTAAAGAAGGTAAAAAAAATCCCAAACTTTAAAATTAAATATCTCGCTCATTTTTTGTCGTAGAGATGGAGATTCTTTGCAAGATTTGTTAAAGAAAGGGTAAAATATTTCGCAACATAATCTTAGGAAACAGGGGACCATACATAGATTTTTATTTTACAATTTTCACAAAATGTAATTTCTAAATCTAAAAATGATCTAATATGAAAGCTCCCTCTATTTGAAACATATTTACAATGGAAACTGCCTCTGACCAACAGTTTGGGAAGCACACGTGTTTTCTAAAGAGATATTCTGAGAGGGTACAAAATGCTGGTACTGTGAACAACTGCAGTTTAAGAAAGGAACAGTCAAATATTACTTTTGAAAAAAATATCTTACTTAAGATTTTCATTGAATAAATTTTTCAATCCTATCACACACACACGCACGCACACACAGTTTTATGCGTTCAAAAATTAATATGCAACATTCTTACGAAACATTGTTTGGAGAAAAATAAATTTCGAAATTTAATTGAATTTCTTTTTTAGACCAAACATATTTAAACTGAATTTTAGAAGTCATAAAGTTCATGAATTTTATTTTGTATTCATCATTTAGAAGTAAGTTTACTGAATTCACATAAAAAAATAATCACCAAATGCTGCGCTTAAATACTGTGGCAAATTAATTTTCTTGAAAAAACTTATGAAATTATATTTGTATCCATTTATAGATATTAGTAATTTTTTGATCATGGAATATTGCTAGTGATAATATTTTCTTAAAGTTTCTCTCTTTCTATCACAACAAACCCCTTAAAAATAGTTAATACCGTGTTATACACTGAGTTGAAACACTTTACTTCAGTTAAGCAGAACTGTTTCTTGATTGGTTCTGAAGAAACAGATGTTTGATGTTGTTGTCAGTACAGGGGCTCTACTCAAAGAATCAAACAAATTTGAAATGAATTGCTGGAAAATACTGAAAAAAGGGTTAGAATAAAAGACTTCTATGAAAATAGTTGTGAACAATGAATGCAGTTAGAAATATTTAGCTTAAGAGTTCTTTTTTTTATATTGTAATTTTATGAAATTAAAAATAGTTAACAAATAAATTTTAAGACAAAGTTATTCATGAAAAGTTTTTATATCAATTTTAGTAATATTCATTTATTTTTCTTCAGCAAAATCCGAGAACACATTTTAGTTATCTGTTAAATTTGTGTAACTCTCCTCTCTCTCTCTCTGTAAGTGAAGTAGTTAAGTAACATCTTAAGTTTGACATAATCTTAGCAAACTTCCAAGAAAGAAAGAAAATATCTGAGAGAAATGACCTTGAACTGACTCAGACATTAGGGAGAGCTTTTAAAATTAAAACAAATTTGAAAAAGGGGTTACAAAGGACGTAGAAATTTTTTTTCAACTTTCATTTGCTCTTGCAAAGAATTCATTGCTCATGAAGTCAGTCAAACGGAAATTAATAATAATGTCTTCATTCACAAGATTGCTTTGAGTTTGCAAAATAAACATGAGTATTAGTGTTAAAGTAGTTATTATGAGAATTCTGGGACTTATTTTCTTGTCATCTTATGCCGCGGAACGCTGTATTAATAATAATCTATGTAAAATCAAATGATTTATAAAATATTTTGTATTTTCTTACATCTTTGCGAAATGTGTTTCATAAAAATGAAATATTTTATATTTCAAAGCGAGCCACTGCTGTTAAGTCTTTGAAAGCTTTTTCTTTTAATGTTTCTATAATTTTACAACAATCTTAAAAATTTGATAAACGCAAATATCAACAACTGAAGTTAGATGGAAATTGAATTATTTTTGATATCACAAAAATAAATTGAATTAACTAAAAGATTTACGCACTTTCTTAGTTCTAAATTTTTAATAAATTTATAGATCCACATTTTTATTTTTTCTTATATATTTCCTACTTATTTTTCAGAAAATTAATTTGTTATAAGAAAATTCTGGAAATAATGAATTATTTGTAAAAAGAAATGAGAGATTAATATGTAACTTTGCAGGGATAAACGATAATTTCGCAGACCGCTTAAAGTGAGTAAATTACACTTCAGGAATGGATTGGAAAAATACTTTCTTTCTTTTGAGAAAATTTTAAAGTCGGCCCATATTATCTGAATCAAAAAGATGATTGAAGAGTGATCGGATGGTAGCATTTTCCCACAGTGTGTTTCATTTTTCGCCCCATTCTCTTCCCAGTTGGTGAAAAGTATCTTTTCCGTGCATTGTTTGGAATAGTGGAAGCAAAAAGGAAGCGGTGGAATCAATTAAGAGGCCACCAGGCTTTTCAGTTCGGAAATTGTTCTTCCTAAGCACGCTCCTCACGACAGTTAAAAAAAGCGCACTCTATTGACAAATTGCCCGATTGCATGTAAGCCTTTGACAATAACAGCATTGGCGAAAGGCCCCTTTACGTAAAGGCGGAATTTACCTGCTTGTTCAGCTATTATATCCTTCTCCTCCGATGAGATTTCTCCAACCCTTTGTATAAAACTCGACTTCTTACGCGAAAAAAATAAATGAATGGAAAGAGAAGAACACTGAGTGTGAGGCTAACACCAAAAATAAAAACTGTTGTCTACTGGGAATTGGCCTATGAGTTCATTCCGGGTCCCAGGTAATGTGGGTTTTTTAAAATAAGAGAGCCAAAGAAAAAATTTAACAGAAAGTCCATGAGTTATATGTTTTAGGAGGAATTTTATAGAGAAGGCACAGATTTGAATTTCCCACATAAACGAATTGAGTTTGGAATTTCAAATTTTATTATTTTTATCTCACAAACCCATGTATTTAATTTGCAATCCTATGAGTTTTAAATCAATTTTATAAGAAGTAAAATTCAATTCTAATGTTTTAGCGAAATTTTAAAATTCATTCATGGAAACTGTCATTAAAATACTAATGAAGTAAGACTTATATTAGTTATCAGTTGATAAGAACGTTTATTATTTTGCAATTATTATGGAAATCGTGGGTTTCTTTAAGCAAATCCTTCAAAGTTAGAAAATAACTACTATTTGTTGTCTTCAAAGATGACATGCACGCGGTAATATTTATACTGTGCTATTTGAGTATTCAAAATAGCACAGTAAATAGTATTAAAAATTCAAAATTATTAAAACAAAATTATTTAAATTTATAACACAATGATTACCTTAAACTTTAATCATTCTTATGTGCTTCATGAAGCTAGATTTATTACGTTAAAATGTAATCAAGTTATGCAATATATAAAATTATATTTTACTGTACTGTAAGCATTTGTGTTGTATTTCCAGAGATTGATTAGAGAGTTGATCATATGCAACACTCTCTCTCTGCTCCTATTTTTTTATTTTTGTCTAGTCTAAGGGTTTTTGATGTAATAAATCAGAAAACGAATCATTCTTTCTTTTTCGCTTTACGAAAATTAAAAAATCTGTATTCTTGATACATATGTATAAAATATTGTAAACTTACTTGAGCAGAAATTGGTAATCTGGGTTTTTACCCAGAACTAGTTTCAGTATTCACAAAAATAGCTTTCTAAAATCCATCGAAATGACGCATCTATTTTAACGTATAATTGATAAATTTTTGGCATTAAGTGTATATAAAATACGTAACTTATCTTTTATAAAATATATAACCATAGAAGTACATTTAGTATGTACATTTGTACAGTTAATTAAGCAAATATTATTTTTCAAGAAAAGCCTCCGTAAATAATTTCATAGTTTTATTACTTTTTAGTTATATATATGAAAGTTGCTAACTAAAAGATATTGCAGATTTAAGTTATTGAGTAGTTCGCAATCAATTTTAAACTGAAAGTCCAGGTCTAAATAGCAAACATATGTGAAAAAATGACAGTTTATTGACAAACGAGCCAAATCTCATTCAACTCAGTCGGTCCAACAAAAATTCTTGGGAGTTGGAAGCTAAGACATTACGATATCCATTACATGTCATGAGCTCATTGAAACAATCTCTTTTAAGAATTGGATAGCTCCTTTTTCAGGAACTCTCAGTTGCTCATTTTGAAACATTTTTCTTTCGGACTCTTACTTCAGAGATGAGTGACATCACTTTGCAAATATATTTCGAAAACTTTTAAGGTCTACATCTGCTAAATATGCGCAGGAAACACTTGAATGCGCTAAAATTCATCCAAAATGAAATTAAAACAGAAAACAACTGAGCTTCAGAAAAAGGTTATACATTGCTTACCAAAATACGCTTAAGTAATCATTTATTTGGGAATCCTGAAGTGGGGTGTGTTCTCGTAAACAAAGTGCAGCGGATATATTCACTGAAATACTCTCGTGCAAACAGGATCTATGCAAGTTGAGTCCCTCCACTGATGTTGCGTGGAGAGAAGAGTTCGACCTTGTCTAGTTGATTGTAGATCACAATTACAAAGTGGTAGGCTGCATAAGGCGCTTTTGTCCACCGAAATAGACAGTCGAAAACGTTTTGTAATAACTTTTGTCTGTAGTAGATTTCTCAAACTTTCGTACAGAAACTGATTTTTTACAGTCCTCTGCAGTTTGAATCAAATATCATGAGCCTCAACCGAAATTTCATTTGAACGTACATAAGCTGATAAAGATTAAAGAAGCCATGATTACAATAATTTCGGTCATGGATTTCACATACTTCTTTTGCCCCCCAACTTGTCTAGTGGTTAGCGTGCCTGACTGCGGATAAGGAGGTCCTGGGTTCGAATCCCGTTTCGGGCATGGATGTACTTTCTCTCTCTATCTTTCCTGTCTTTGTCCTTTCCTTGTATGAATGAGGTGTGAATGGTTGCCCACCCTATAAACGGGTACCTATGGCATGTGTGTAGAGCAAAGTCATACTTTCACCTTCATGGTGCTCTGATCAAACGAAAGATGCTCCCAATTGACTTAAATTCGCATAGCCAAGGCATAGCGAGCTTGGCTTGTCCAAGTGTCATTAGTAACAACAACAACATACTTCTTTTATTCACTTTTAGCCTTCCTAGAATTATACTTCTGGAATACGCATAAAAGCAACGATTAAAAACTGGAATTTTTAAGAATATGTATTTATAATTGAAAAAAATCACTGCACTTCAAAATTTTGCGTTAAATTTAGAGAAAAAGGTGAAATTAATTACAAGAACATAGCTATACCACTTGTCATATTAAAATTGCTACACCTAGATGGCGACAAACTATACGTGGATAATTTGTACTGGAGATAGGAAGTGTTACAAACCTACCATTAGCTTTCCAAAGTCATCATGTAAATATATCAGCGGGTAGAGACACCTATAATTTGTTTCAATGGTGAAATTATCTCTAACAGGTTTTTCAAACACAAATTGTATTTGAACATTGTTGCTTATTGAAAAGTTATTGTGAGGATCCATATAAGAATGAGAAAATATTAACCACACGTTTCTAATTACGTAGAAGTCTTATCGTACTCTTACCGTGATTGCGTTGTATTTTATTGTTGCGAGAGTCTGGAGATCCCATGGCTATCCTCAATATGTGAAAAGTATGTAAGTTCAAGACTACATAGGCCTCCAAAATTTCAGAAACAACATGTGTTTCGAACCTCATCATAGAAAAATCACACTAACAATGAAATTTATAACCTTTATGAATGATAAAAAATAATTTGTGTAGCTTTATACAAAAACATTAGCCACCACTTATATTGATGAAAAATAACAGGTGTATGTAAATGAGAGTAAAATATGCAAACATCAACTTTTGTAATTACGTGTGTAAATTTTGCTTATTTCTAACTTTTGTTTGCAGATCCGTTGACAACAGTCAATGCAATGTCTGAGGAAAGCCGTTTGCCCGATTCGCTAAAGTGGCGGTCGGTTGGATGAATGAAAATGGGGATGTCACAGGCTGATGCTGCAATGGGCCTTAATGTGTTTCGCAGTGTGGATCACCGTCACTGAAATAAATATCAAACCACTTTATGAATCTTTCTGCTTGAAGAAGAAAACGCATTTCTGTGCAGCAACTTTTTGCTAACCACTCTATAGCATCAGAAAAAAAAAAAGAATATCTACTAACATGATGCGAAGATGCCTTCCCCATGCTAGTTTCTATACAAAGTAACCATTTATGTTTTTCCCTCTCGTCGAATGATAAGCCCGCTTTTCTTAGGCAGAACATGTTTCCTGGAACAGACAGTGATGAGCTCCTCTACTTTTTACAGACGAGTCCAGATACAGAACATATACAAATATGGAGGAAACAAAACATATTCTAGCCATCCAACACTGCAGAAATAAAAATTACAACGGTGGGGGAATATTGATTTCGGCAGAAATCTCACTCGTTGGCCACACTGACGTACCTGTGTTACGAGGAGAAAGTGTGAATGCTGTGAGATATCAGGGTGAGATCCTTGAACTAAGTGTTAGTCCATATGCCGGTGCAATTGAAAAGGATTTCATTCTTATAGAGGATGGCGCACGACCAAAGCGAAATGTAGTTGCTTAGGTTACTACTTTTCTACATTTAGTGTTTCTACGTTTAGTCACTTGCAAGTTAAGTGAAAAAAAAAAAAAACATTGGTTCCTTAACCCATATCAGAGGTTAGTGTTTTGTATGGTTTACCATGCAAAATTTCAGCGGCTTGACATTACTTATAGCCTTGAAGACATATACCTTTCCTTCATGAACTTTATAAATCGTATAGACTCAGTCTGCAATTGGCCGTTTCCAGGACAACAATGTCTGAAAAACAATTAGACATCGTTTGCTATGAAACTATCATTGCACAGTCATGATCTATCAATTTTCTGACTACTGAATTATTATGAAATGAGATTGGAATATTTCCAAAACATAGTCAGAATTATGCTATTTTCCTTTTGAAAATAATGTTTATTTATAAATCTAATTTCGATTACAAGAGAAAGATATACTTACAGTCATGGGTTCAATGTATTCAAAAAGATTAAAACTTACAAAATAAATCGCGTTTAGAAGTTATTTCAAAAGAATATAAAATATGTAACTGTCTTAATAAACAAAAAGTTGATTTGTATTCCTTTGAAGCAGTGCTTACAGGGTTAATTAAGTGATTGATCCTAAAACTCCCACAGTCAACTTCTCCTGAAGAAATAAATAGTGTAATAATCTTTCTATAAGCTAAATTAATAATTTTTCTTATTAGAAATAAAATATAGTTTAAAATTAAACCTAGTGTGATTATATATATATATATATATATATATATATATATATATATATATATATATATATATATATATATATATATATATATATATATATATATATATATATATATATGAGTTATTTAAATAATAATAAAAAGTAAACATTCATTTAAAATAATATAATTCAAAATGAAATTCTCCATATCCGTTACATGTTCATGGGTGTTTTATCCTTCTTCCTAAAAGTAAATTAACTAAAACTTTAATTTTAAAATTTCTTTAATGTTAGATTAAGTAGGTTTAACAATAATATGTTATAACTGTGTCAGAAATATAAAATTACTTTATCAAATACTCAATCATGTCCTTCAAGCAAAAAAAAATTAAATAATAATAAGTATTTTGATAACTTTTCAGCAAAATATTATTATTGATTAGAAACAGCTATATAATATATCAAATAAATAATTGCAAAGATTTGTGTTAACATTTTAGCACTTTATAGCTCATACATTTAATATTTAAATGAAAATTAAATAACTTAACAAACATAATTAATAAATTAATAACTCTTGATATGAGAGTTACATGAGCATTGTAATAAATAACAGAAAATTTACAAGTCAAATAGCTATCCATAATTGTCCTCTCCCACACACATATATCTTTTCTGGTAAATACTCATCTATTCATTGCTAGAGTTATCAACTTTACTGATTTATAAAATAAAATCCCATAAATGCAACAATGAATTAATTCAATACATTTTAATACTGAAGTTTAAATGACCAAAAATACATATATTTGCTATAGTTTACATTTGTTGCAAAAGATTGAAATTTTTTCAGACAAGAAGAAAATTGGCAAGTTTTATGTCTCTCTCTCTCTCTATCATTTAAATTAGTAAATATATAAATATGCAATAATATTACCTTTCAGTAACAGAATTGATAAACTTTAATGGAACGACTCTTCTATAGAATTTTGAAATTCTAATTTTATCTAATTTAATTTTATCTGTGTGTGTATGTAATGTTTACATGTCTTGATACTGATACACTCTATTTACATAAATATCCGTAGAATGTAGATGCTTATATTGAATACAAGAGAAACCTTGATTTTAAGACTAAATTCTCCATAATATTTTCTTCTATAACTGGAAAAATGTTTTAAATAAATTGCATGAAGCTTCTTACTTTTTAAAGAACTGCTTAAAAATAAATAACCTTATCATATAATCTACATCTGCATTTGGATATGGTTGAAAGGTACGATGATACAATTATTCGATTCAAGATCAGACCTTAAGTACAAAGAGTGAAACACTTAAAGAGAGTTCCTGATCAATACTGATGCCATTCTAATTTAAAACCAATGATACTTTTTTGAAGTAACATAAAACTAATGGGTGTTTGCAACTTCATCTCACAACATATATTTAAAAATTTGTTGATACTTTAATTTGTTCCGTGCGTTACATTAATCTTTTATCAAAGGACTGAATGGAAATACTTTTTTTTTAAATTTTAAAGCTAAAAAAATTTTTTAAATTTATATTAAATAAAAATAACAGATATGAATAATATTTGTGCTTTTACATAGGAACTATTCATTGAAAATTAAATTATTTTGGAAACAATATGATTTTTGCAAGCTTTTTTAGTCTCGGTTTTTTAAATAAATTTTAAGAAATAGTAATTTCAAATCATCTGAAACTCAGTTGTTAATGCTCAGTAAAATATTAATTAAAATTCATCCAAGATAATTTGTTTTAAACAGAAATTATTGCAAAATAGAATTTCCCTCTTTTTTGCTCTTTTAGTCAGTAAACGCTCCCAATGCAATTTAGCATGTTATGCAAATGCATTTATAAACAAAAATACTAAGTATTGCTCAGTGGTAGAGTAAAATGCACAAATTTTGTTTGAATATATATATATATATGTATATATATATATATATATATATATATATATATATATATATATATATATATATATATATATATATATATATATATATATATATATATATATATATATATATATATATATATACGTATATACTCAGTCACATATATGCAAGCAAACAACAGGTGTGTTTATTTAAGAAACTTTTATGAATTTAATAATTAAATTCTTTTAAGATATAAAGTTTATGCAAAATATTTGAAAACATATAAAATTTAAAAGAAAGTTTAAAGTCCAATTAAATGATTTACTCTTGATATTCACTTAAAATAATACAAAAAGGTATTTTCCAATAAACTATCCTTTTAATAGGTTTTTACAGTTTTGCTTATAATATTTTGTTTATGATATACTTTAATAAACTCAAAAAATAATGATTTATTTAACAACTGCGTAAATGTTTTTCTGAATTATATATAAATTTGATTTAAAATGATTAAAGATGATAAATGATATATTAACTTTAACTTTTAATATAATTCTTTAAATAAATTTTTAAATGAAATTTTCATCGTTAAATGTTTTTAGCCAACATGTTGCCTAAGCAAAACAAATGGTGTGCTTTGTATATTGAATTTGAAACTTTCTAAATTTTCTATTCGTTAAATGTACCTTTCAATTATTCAGAATTACTCGAAAATATTATCTTATAGAGTCGAATATTTTCCTGACTTTTACCAGTAAATATTTTTATTTAAAGAAAATTTATTTCGTGTTAGTAATCTTCTGTTGGTTTTTAATTATAAACTCAAATTTTGATACATGTAAATAACATATGCTTGTTTAAAAGTTGAAGAGTTTTCTTGATCCATTATCATATGAAGTGTAATAAGTGAATTTACAATTGATGTACACGTATTGTTTAGAGTTTCCAATCTAAGTTGCTGGAATTCCATAAGAAATGGATAAGCTTGCGAGTTGAAAAATTTGGAAATTAATAAATTGGAATTTTAGTCCTTTTATCTATATAACGGAAAAATTTGTGAAAAATGAAACAGAAAGTAGTTATATTTCTTTACTGTTGAGATCAACAGAAGGGTTTTCTTCCTGCTGATAATAAATAAAATATCTTGAAAAAATTTCAAAATCGTGGTTAGTGAAATGGTCATGTGCAATGCTCATAAATTTTACTGAAACTGTATGATCTTACTGGAAAAAAAAGGATGTTTCAATTCACAAAGCTCTTAATAAAAACATATATAATGTAAACGATAAAGAAAAATTAGTTTCTCTTTAAATTGAAACTAATATTATGTATAAGCCGATACTTCAGAGAAATGCAGAATAGCGAACAATGTAGTTTCAAAAATCTATGTATAACGGGAAAGACTAAAGTAGCATATTTCTTGTCAGTTTTCTCAGCAAGACAATGACATAAAACTGGAAAAAATAAGTTCTTCGAGTGGATTTCTTTGATGATTTCCTTTAATTGGGAATCAAATTTTATATTTCTTTCAATTATATAGTTGATACAGATTTAGCTTTGTGCATACTAATGAATGGCTTTTATATATTTTCAAGTGTTTTACTTAAAAATGTTATGATTTTTGGAAATGTTTATCATAAAGTAATGAATTAATTATTACTAAATAAAGTAATAAGGCAATTAGCAGTTATACTCATTGTTAATTATTTAAAAACCTGCAAATTCATAATAATTTAAGTGAGATTAAACTATTAAATGAGCTTTTAAAATATTAACCAGATTCTTCAAGTAAAATGCGTGTCTTATATTTGAATGTTTTCAAAAGGAATAAATGATTTGGATAAAAACTAAGCTAATAGAAAAAGAGGACAATACAAACTATACGATAGAACAGAAGAGAGAACTCATTTCAACGCGAAATTCATATGAAAAGTATAAACATATGTTTAAGAAATAAACTAGCAAATAAATTTTTTTTTTAAGAAAAATGCTCGAAGCATTTTTCTTAAATGCATTAACATTTTTGCATTAACATTCTAAAATGCATTAACATGATTTATTGGCAGATAATAAATCTTAGATTTGCTAACAAATTTTCAGATTGCAGAAGTGTTTCCAATAAAAAGGAAGGCACACAATTTCCTAAAATAAATAAAATCTCTTCTTGATTTGATGGGTTTGGCAATGCTATTAAAAATATTTCTGAAAATTTTCCATAAAGTTAATGATTACCAGAGGTAATTTATCTTTCTATGGCCAGCATCAAATATCGAGATACAAGTGGACGGAATCCTGAAATTCGGGAAAAGAGGCTAATAGCAGTCAATTTAGTGTTTGTATTTTACTGTCAGATGAAGGTAACGTTTGTTAAATATATTCATTAGTATATACTGATTAATGAGTGATATTCAGCTTCTAATTCTCTAAACTTCTTTTTAACCAAGTCGCCTATTCTAAATGAGGTGCGAGATTATCTTATAAGATTTATTGGAATATTAATATAGAACAAAAATTAAAAACCTTTATCTAGACCATTTAAAAATAATATTTTAGTGAATTAATACTTCTTCTTATATTATATCAAGAAATTTATAAAAAATAAAATAAAAATAAAAAATTAAATAATTGACATTCCTTAAATACAATATCTTATTTAGTTGTGATTATTTTATTTAACATACAATTTTGGAAATATGTATGCATATTTATTGTTTTATTTTGAAAGAACTTTTTTTAATTGTTTGTTTCACATAGTATTGTATTGTTTCAGAGTATAATATTTTAGATTGAAACAAGTTGCTTATTATAATAAAATTACTTGATTAATTTGGCATTATGTAAAAATTTTATTTTGTATTATACGTAATTAAATATTAATTTCTGATAAATAAAAGAATAAATAAAATAAAATTAGTTATTAATATGTTATGATAAAAAATAAATACTTAAAGATTTAAAGTGTTATATTAATTGCAGTTTGTGTGAAATTTTGCTTCTTTGCCGTTTTGTATGAGCTTCTCAATTTCAGAGGCAATATATTTCTTCTAATTTAAATAAATATTATGTTTACAGAATTGAATTGAATTTGTAGGGAAGTATATATAAAATGAGAATATTTTTTACAAATTTATTGACAAGCATTTTTGAATCTGAAATTTGATATCATTTTAATGTATTTATTCATTTAAAATATGTCAAAAACATGTATCCATTTTGGAAGAGTTAGATAATTGCTTAGCACTATATTTTAATTAACTCTTTCCAATCTCTTTTGAAAAGAAAACGTGAATATAATTTACGAAACCTTATCTCATTTTTCAAAACATCCAAGAATATTGCGCATAATTAGAATATAAGACTTCTTTTTATTATCAAAGGAATTTGAGGAAATTTTTCTGTGAAATTTACTAAAAGTAAATAAAATACTCTCTTCTTAAAATATTTTCTAATATCGTTACTTTTTTAATAGAAAATGACTTTGGAATCTAAAGAATAGTTTTACACTTTTGTCAGTTAAAATATTTTAGTTGGTATATTAAAAAATGATGCCTCGCTCTTTATACCAAATGGAACCCTTTTGTTCGGCAGTATTTTAAGTTGCTATGAAAATTAGGGCGAATATTAGCGATGCACTTTTAATGTGACAAAAATAATATTCTAGAATAATAATTGAAAGCACTGTTCTCTCTCCTCCCACATGATGGATCGTTATTGCTTTGAAAAAATGCTTCAGTTTATAAAAATATATTTTTAATCGGGAATACTTTAGGAGATGAGTGTTATTTAACCTCAAATCCATTTGAATTCACCCTATTAATCCAGTTAATCACATAATGTAACTTGAAGTCTAAGATGATAAATGAGAAACAATAAAAAATTGTGTAGTTGCCTTCTTTTTTAAATACCTCTCTATTACTTATCGTAAAAATTGGAGAGAAAATCGCACGGGCAAATATGAGAAAAGATAAAAAAATTCTCATGAACAGCAAATAGTGCCGTTTCTGTTAAAGGACTCCACATTTAGTCATTTTTTTACAGGCCACTAATGGGAATAGTCCCGTAAAGGAGGTCCCTACCCGAGACAGGGAATTATGGCCGATTATTTATTGTATGCCCAGATAACGTGATGTGTGCTTTTCTTGCTTCTGTGATTAATGGGACGGTTCCCAGTGAGTGGTTGGGTGTGTCGAGTTTTGTGTCTGCGGGCCCACGCGACGGTTGGGGATCCCCGAAGGACGCCGGCGAACTTCTGCCACTTTGAAAAGAAGCGATTTATTTAAATTTAAAAGTAGGATAATAGCTTTCTTATTGGATAAAGTCCTTGATTACAGATTCGCATAAGTGTTATAAACACTATAATATTGCGTTGAAATAAAAAAGGTTAAGGTATGAATTATCTTTAATTTTTTTAATTTATATATTAAAATACTGTAAATGGGAAGTAGTGTTAACTATTTTTTAAAAATTAAATTACAATTTCTAGCTTTAAATATTCATTTTCTTGAAATTGTGAAGAAAATGGTAAAGTGGCATTAATTTTCAGAGATTGTATGTATAAGTAAATGTATGAGACTTGAGTGATAAAACTTGTGCTTGCTTTGAACTCTCTCTATCGGTGGAAGGCTTGTTTTGAATTTTAGTGTAAACATGTTATGCGTCATTTTAATTCCTCAATATTATGGATAAGACATATAATATTCAATTAGGAAATAATTTTTGAAAAACATTAAATTTTCTAAATGTGTAAAATTATAATAAAAAGTAAAATTAAAAATTGCTTATTACTTGTGAACCAATTTCATTAATTTATTTCGTTTAATTTTGCCCATTTTATTATAGTACCTATGTATAAAGGAAAATTAATGAATAACAACTTTCGAATAAATATTAGTGGCTTATAAATGTGTTACAAAACAATTTATGCATATGTATATAAAATTTATTTAACACTACAAGATGCAATTTAGAAATTTTTATATATATATATATATATATATATATATATATATATATATATATATATATATATATATATATATATATATATATATATATATATATATATATATATATATATATATATATTTTAAATGTTTTTAGTTATTTCGATTCATGTTAGTATTTCAAACATATTTATTTGAAACTTCGTTTAAATTAATACCACAGTTAAGGCTTTATTAAGAATTTCACAGGTGTGTTTAAGTAATAAATAATTTGGTTAATACATTTAAGGTAATATGTTTTACGCTTCAAGTACAATCTACATTTTTCTAGATTTTGTTGGGAAGCATTAGAAAAGTTTATTAATTTTTTTCAATTACATAAATAAATTACATGAATAAAATCATCAAGTTTACAAGCCATTTCTAAGAAGATTCGTTCTTCCTAACTAAGTACTTAATGGTTATGCATTTCTTTTTGACATACATAACGCATAGGAGTATTAATTATTTCATTGTAATAAGCAATTAATTTAATTAAGGCAATAAATTTTTAATGCCGATGTAGATGTGTTAGCTGTGTTATTTAAATCTAGGATTAAATTAGCATAAATGTTAAAGTTATTAAAAATTGATATCCCTTTCATTTCGAAATATGTTTTCATGTTTTATTGAATAACGTAAATTTGTTTTTCGAGCAAATGTAAATGGAAGGAATTTATTTTTGAATATTTGTCTCTAATTTCTTTCAACTGGAACCTGGGAGTAAGGAGCGCACTTGTTATTTAATACCATTATTTAATTTACATAATTATTACATTTATATACCTAACGTGCCTATTGTACCGAGCTCCACGGGTTCGTATCGATTGAGAGTTGAATAAAGCAACCACTTAATGAACACACGACTTTTATTCGTAAAAACTTCACTAGATAAACGAAATTCCCGCTGTAACAATCACAATTATACAGCTACAATTCGTCAGATATAATAAGAAACAAATTCTAATCACAGGTCTCAAATAACTCAGATAGAGAACAACTAGCAGTCACAACTAATCGTCTTCACTCACTGACTATCTTCATAAAAACTAAACTCTTCCATGTCGGGCTGCGGTATTTATACCTGACTTGGCGGAGAAATCTACCAATTTCGCCAAGGTTCTGGAAGCTTCTAGGCTATCTCGAAAAATATTGGTCCTAGAGCTTAGGTGATGGATGTTTCCAGAAGTATCTATTTCTCGCCAAGTCGCCAAGAATCTCGCCAACCATCGCCAGGTCGCCAAGAATCTCGCCAACTGTCGCCAAGTCGCCAAATCATTAGGAAATCCGCTTTTAAACTACAACACGTCTAAATACCGCAATTTTTGCCCAAAATGTGAGAATTTCCGATCTGTCTGAGATATTTTAAGACAAATATAATCATTATTTATAAATTTGTAACACTATCTATTTGTCGAGTTGAGAAGTTTGCGGATGAAATTTCTCTCTGCTAGTTAGTAAGAGTAAATAATTAAAACAATTAGTGACTTATATGTGTGTACACCAATTTGATTTCTTTCAAAAACTCAAATAGATAACACATCTAGTTTTGAGTTATAGCAAAATTTCCATAATAGTTCCGTTTGTGATTTTGTGTTTCACATTTTATGATGCATAGCGCAGGTATAAGGGAAATTACATAGTTATCTTAGGCTAATATCGTAACTGTAAAAAGATCATAAGTTATTTTATTATGGAACTACAAAAGAGCGCGATTCTATTTTAAAACTTAACTATATATATATATATATATATATATATATATATATATATATATATATATATATATATATATATATATATATATATATATATATATATATATATATATATATATATATATATATATATATATAAGAATGTTTGGGTATTTTACAGGTAGAAAAATGTAAGCAAAATGATTATTTATCAGAAATTGATTATTTAATTATTTATAAAAAGTATCTTTAGGGCATATTGTATTTATACTAATATACAAAAAATGTTTCTGCATTTAGATTGCAATCCATACCGTATGAGTTCCTTAGGTAAAAATTATGAAATGTGTACCTTTGAAGTAACCACATTTATTAAATGTTGAACAGTCCCTTAATTTTTATTTTTATTTTGTTAGTCCCTTCATTTGTAGAAAGTTCACAATGCACGTGCATTAGATGAAGGAGTAGCTGGCACATTGTATGGCATGCATATTAATTTTTGAGGACGATAAATATTGAACGTCTTTAAATTAGGTTATAATAATCAGCCTGATATAACTTTGAATTTATTAATTCATGAATCTGAATCAAGGAAACAATCAAGACATTAATTAACTGATGCATTTTATATGTATCAGACTTTTTTTGTGAGAAACATTCTCTTATGATAAAATTTGTACACCTACGTTTATCCATTCTATAGTAGAAAAACATGAAATATATAATTTATCCAATATTGGAAAAACATAATACTTTAGAAATTATTATTTATGATTAGTTCAATCAAATTAAGTACTGAATTTCTGAACTTTTTGATGGTTTCAATGTATAATAAATTTTGCTAATGATTTGTGTTCTAAATAAAAATATATTGCGTCACTTTCATTCGCTTTTTCATAGAAAAAATAAATGAAAGTTACAATGTAGTGAATGCAAGTAATGAAAGTGTCATTAACAATTGTTTCAATTTAAAAAAAAATTAATTTAAAAAGATCTCTAAAAATCAAATACTGTTTTCAAAATTAATTGGAATATAATAAATTCAATTTTCAGTTATATGAACTTCATTATATTTTTTAAACTGGAAAGAATTTGACATGAGTTATAAAATGCAAACAAGTTTTTTAACTGAATGTAGAAAGACAGTGTTTATGCTGCTGTGAATTCATTTAAACTATGTCTGTATTAAAATTATTTATAAAAATTTTATGTATATTAAAATTTCTATAAAAATTAAGAAACACCCCTTCTTAAATAAAGTTCTGGCACTCATTTTAAATTCAAAATTGTCTTTATCAGGTAGTTTTAGTTGAAATTTATCTGAGAAATATTCCAGTGGTATTGTATACATTTTACAAGAATAACTAAAATTTCTTAAAATTTTATAATCATTTTAAAAATGGCATTTTTAAAAATTTACATTCTTAAAAATTAATGGTAAAATATGTGATGTATACGAGGCGTAAAATAATGCTAAAAGAAATAGCGGCGAATGAAAACTTTTTAAGAATCCCTTTTTGAGATAATATTCTTGGAAACTAACTCCTTTTCATGAGTCTTAGAATACTGAAAAGGCGAGCAAGTATACAAATTTTATAAAAAATTGCATGTCGTAATTGAAATAAGACAAATTAAAGAAATCATTTCAACATTAACAATAATGGAAGATCCTTTGTCATGTAATTTCTTTTCACAACGAAAAGAGATCCAAAATTGGGAAAATTTCATTTAACGACTTGTAATCAATAGAATACCAAAATATTTACTTTGTTTGAGGAAATATTTCGGTAAACACACATTTGAAAATGAACCAGTAATTTACATTATCTGTTTGAGATATAGTTGGGTTTGTGCATTTACTTTCTAACTCTTATAAAACGCATAACTTAACTAGACTGTATAAGCTATGCAGGTTCTTCCTTGAGGAGAAATATGATTAAAGTGACTTAATTTTTGCAAGCAGTTAAACTTAACCTGTTTCAACACAATTTATTTATGAAAGAAACATTGACTTATTCTTCACAAAGAAAAACTAAATTCTCAAATACCCATAGAATACGAAATTGCATAATCTTAATTTAATTCAATGTTTTTGCAACAGAACGAGGAAAAATAACATTTGTCTTTCCTGATTTTTTTTTATGATTAGAACAACAATATAAATTTATTGAGAGGCCAAAGACATATATGAAAAGCTTCTAAATACAGTTAAGAATAGATTTTTATCCAGTATGTGCCCGTTTCTTTTGCAGCTAGGCTTCAAGAATACAGCTGTATTAGCGCTGAACAAATATCAAATATCCAATAATTTCTCAAAACCAATGGAAAGCGAAGTTTTAAATAAAATGTTCTAATCTGATGGTAGTTGCTGAGAACCTATCTGATCAAAATCAAGATTGTTCACGTGTTAAAAGGCATTATGTGTCCAGCTTTTTTAATCTTTAAAAGGATATACGAATGTGAATCAAAGAGACAATATCATAAAATAGCTTGTCGAATAGCATTATGAATACCAAACACATTACACATTTAGGAAAAAAGCCTTTTAAAAATAATAAACAGAAATGATTCATCTTAAGATTACAAATAGTAACGCAAGTTTTAATTAAAGTTTATATTTTTTGCCATAAATATAATAAAAAATATAAACAAAAGCTTGTGACTTGTCTTGTGTAGGACCTATGACTGCTAAGCCATGTAGACTGTGTGTGCCTTTCTTTCAATTTAACTCAGTTATTTTTGTTTTGTGCTGAATTTTTTAAAATTTGAATCTTTAAGTTAATTGGTATGATACACAAGTCAGCAATTGAAAAATAAACCTCATTAACATTAAAACTGAAGAAACTTGAAACTTCACTTTAAATTGTATTACTTTTACAAGTCTCTGTGGAAAATGTAAATTGTCTTATAACTTAGAATAAAAATATCAGTCAAAATTCAAATGAACGTTTTTTTATAAATATTATGAGTTCTTGCAGTTCTTTGTAGATAACTTTACAAGTGATTTATTAATTTTCTATTATTAGAACCGTCTTTTTCATGTACTTGATATAAAATAAATATTTCAGCACTAGAGTAAATATTTTAGGAACTTACAGACCATTAGTAATACTCCAGTGTTTGATAATATTAAATCAAAGAGTAATTAAGGAAGGATTTTTATACGTAAATTTTTACTAAATATAAAAATTAAAACCTTCACGGTGCAATATATTTAATAAAGAAAGTAATAGAGTAAGTAACAAAATAACTCAGAATAGCAGAATATTTAAGCAAATCATTTCTTAAGAACATTATATAAAAATTGTGAAAACCAAAAATAAGGTGGATTATATTTATATCAAAATATTTTCTTGTGAAATAAAATTTTAAAATATTTTTAAAGAGAAACAAATTAATAAGTATTTTCTTAAGTTAATGCATGTTTTTAATAAAGTAATATGAAATAAAATTTTCACTTAAAAAAGAATGCGCACTCCTGCATTAGAATCCTTTCATACAATGGAAATGGAACATTTAGGAAAATACTGAATTTCTACTGCATTCTATTTTATATAGATTCCACATTTTTCATTTAGAATGAAATTTTCATTAGAAATTCTCGATTATAAATCATTTACAATTTGATTCTAAAAAATCAAATCATTGGGAATTGGAATAGTATTAATAAGAGAAATCATTTAATAATATAAAATATTTTCAGATATTAAGTGAGTCACATAATATAAATATTATGGAAAAAATATACGGTAATAATCTTACTGTTATTTTAATACAATTGCTTTAAATAATTAAGAAGTAAAAATACAGTGTTAATACTTCATTACTAAAATTTTTGAAGACTAACATACTTTCCGTTGCAGAAACCCATTTGAAAAACAAATAAGAGATTTCTCCTTCATTTTGAATTGTGTTATTTGCTATATTAATGTATCAAAATACATTTACTTTCCACGCTAATTCCTGATTTATTAACTGTTGAAAATATAATAGGTATTTTTAAAAATGAGCATAAAAAAAGCTAAAAGCTTATAACTGTTGCAGTGTTATGAGACATAACTACTTATTTTTTATTTTTATTATGTTATCAAATGAGATTTGCTTAAGTTGTTTTAATGCGTAATTATTTTGTCTAATGAACACTCAAACTATTAGTCTTTTGAAGGATTACTTATGCATGTGATGCATTTTATGAAAATTAAAAATACTTTAAAAGTCAATTCATTACATAATGTCTGAACAAAATATTTAATTCATACATTTTGGACAAAAACAAAAAAATATAACTAAGAGATAAATACGAAATTAATTTTTTGATATTTTTAGGAATTTCCTTTTTTATTAATAAAAATAAGGAACACGAAGTTTATATTATTATAACAAACAATTTTTATTGAAAAAAGCAAACGTTGTTCAGATTGTAGTAAAACATTACACTAAATTATCTTTATTGAATAATTAAAAACTTGTTTAAATTGCTTGAATCATCTTATCGTTAAAGAGAAAAATCCATAGTTTACAAACAATTTATTCTACTATTTAATACTAGAAATGAGCAAAATGAATTGGGAAATAAATTTAAATATTCCCTTTTAATAAGTTCTTCTAGGATTAATTTTTCTATGAGAAGCGATGTTCCAATAGATGTTCTTTTCAACTGGGGTCGATTCATTGCTGAAATTTTCATACAAAATAAACTAAAATTGAAATGTGTATTTTAATCAAATCATCATTTTCATCAAGAATGTTAGGCAAAACACACTTATCTTTTAATTGTTGATTAACGTAATTTATTTTGAGTGTTTTTTTATGTAGTTGAGAGAACAAATTCTGGTACACTTCATGTAAAATTTTATAAAAATGCATCTCACGTAATTCATTCGTTATATATATTTTTAAATATTATAAATTGACTAAAATTGATATCATATACTGATTATAAATGATAATTCTTATTAATTATTTTCTGAAAATATTCTTAAATATATGTATTGAAAAATAGTTTAAAGTATTTGAAATATATTCAAAATGTTAGATGAGCTGCTTTTCACTTCTTGTTTATAGAAATTGC
Organism: Latrodectus hesperus; assembly: GCA_037975125.1. Classification (NCBI taxonomy): domain Eukaryota; kingdom Metazoa; phylum Arthropoda; class Arachnida; order Araneae; family Theridiidae; genus Latrodectus; species Latrodectus hesperus. The sequence goes on along the minus strand of CM075854.1, from coordinate 115,184,529 downwards.
TTGAATCCACCTGAGAAACATTGTCTATAATTTGATTTTAAAGTTTTAAAATGATTATCTAATTATCATTTAGTATCAGATAATTTTATTCTGATGATGTATAAAAACTTTTATGTTTTTAATCTCAAGAAAGAGAACTAAAAAAATTGTGTTTATATGCATATTATTCTGGATAATTTTTTTTTATTTTCAAATGAGAGAAGCAAATGTGTAGCATGAAGGAGATTAGTCATTCTATCCCGCAATCCCATCAAATGTAGATAGGAATAACAGAAATTTTTCTCTCTATTTTAACTCTAGATACATTCTCAGATTTGGAATTTTAAACTCACATAAAAAGTGTGCATTTCGTGGAAAAGTTTCGCACCCATTCCCGTCCAAAATGACCAAACCAATATTTAGAGTCCCTCAAGGCTCCATCTTCAACTCTCATATCTAGTAGGTACTTTCCTCCCATCTGGAGAATCCGAGTGGGGACTCATTGCCAGAGAGCAGCAGCCCGTGCAGGTGGGGAACTTTTATTTTTACTTTTTTTCAGATGTTGAATGCTTCAGGGAGAGATTGGATCTTGAATAATTGATGAAAACTGGTATTAGGCATGCCAGCGAATTGGGAGGCAGCTTGCGTTGTCCATCAGTCATGCATTTTGTTTCTACGCAACAAAAAGGCCATCCTCAAACTGATGCCAAGTTCGTGTCTCTTCCTTTAATACGGTTGAGGTGTTAATGCGGGCTCTCGAAAAGAAAGGGATCTGGAAATGTTCTGTTTGTGGCCAGAGGTTTCTGAAAAGGGTTTCTTTTCGTTTGTATTCAGAGGGGATCATTGAATTCTTACTTCGGTCTTAATTGTCTCGGATTAGAAAGTGTGAATAAGATAATGATTAAAGTCTATCTAAAAGAATTCAATCTATTCAAATCAACTGTACGAGGTGCTTCCTGTTTTTAGGAATTTTTCAGATTTTTATCCTCTGTATATTTGAGTATTAGTGTCATTAATACTTTTTGTAAATAGTCGAAAAGAGATAAAAAGTAAAAAATACAAAATTTATACCAATGTAGTTTTAACTACCCTAATTAATACGAAGCGCATTGAAAACTTAATATTTATTCACAGTTACGCTAAGTAATAAGTAGCGCACATTTAGAGAGAAATAATACTTATCCAGAACTGTGTGCATTAACACCAAGTAATAAAAAGTTACATTAAATTTTATAAAAAAATATTTTTTTATTTATTTATATAATATCACTCTACTAATTTCAGTTAATTTACATAACAATTAAAAAAACTAAAAAAAGCTTATCTTAATTACTTTTTTCTTCTAATATTTCTCTTATAAATTTTTATTATTATAATTATTTTCAAAAAATAAGACTTAATATTTTCATTATGTTCTTTAATTTAAAATAAAGGTACACCAAACTTATATATTTAATTGTTTCCTTATAGATTATTATCTTATTCTAAAAACTCTGTAACTATTTCCTTTCTTTATATTTGTTCTCAACTAATTAACCAATGTTCTCCAACAAAATTCCAAGTTAGATACTTTCGTTATGCTGAGAAGTCTTCTTTTGTACAATAATTTGAAATAATTTGCTCCGTTCAACATATCTTAAAAATTAATAATGGATTTAAAAGTTTTAGGTACTTTTAGACATATATTTGCAATCATTTGTAGAAGAGAACACACATGTTTATTTTATTTTAACAGATTAATTAGAAGCTTAAGTATTTGCATCAATCATGAATTTAGTAGCTGTCTGAAGAAGGTTTTTCAAGTGTTATCAAATTGTAGTAATTTTTATTAAAAAGCTTTGGATTGGGCAGTTCAATAACTCTTAAATATAACTAATTGATTTAAATCAATGATTATTACTGCAGAAAAAATGATCTAAAATACAAGTGATATATGTATAATTGACAAACTCGTTGTCATTGAATTCTTACATGTCAAATTCTGCAGAAGAATAATGAATTGTTTCTCTATAAATACAAAGAATGTGCACAGGGAAGGTAAACTATTCCTCCAATAACTTTTTAATAGGTCAAAGGGCTTGCATTCATTTATGCAATGTTATATGAATGATTTAAGATAAAAAAATCAGAAATGAAAGCAGTAATTTTCCGTTTATAATAAACTCATCATGATTCAGACAAGGCAATTTATTTTTGAAGAAAAATCAAATATGTTTTTTGTGAACCTTTCATGTTTTGTATAACTATGCTTGCATCATTATTTAAATAAGAGTTAAATGCTTACCAATTCTATAGTTTTGCTTCAATTACATTAATGTAAGTGAAAACTAAAATAACTTAAGTTTACTGTGCACATAGGTACCATTTTTGGGGGGATTCTTCTACAAGTAAACACTAATTCACGAAAATGCTTTTACACAAATTTTGCATAAAAACGCAGAATTATGAAACAGAATGGTAAGTTTGTACAGATTTAAAACTAATGAAAATTAATAGACATATGAAAATATTTCACCTGAATTGCAGAAGTTGAAACATTTGTCGCTCCAAAATTTAAGAGAATTTATTTAATGATATTTGTAATAAAATTTTATAGTGATTCTACATACAAAATTATAAATTGGTTACATTAATATTTATAGTAATTTTAATGTTGTTAAGCTAAGAATTTTTTTATTTGCATATCTTTAACACATGACTCTTGAATATATGTATACAAGATATATGTTGTCATAAAAATATCCGCCTAATAAGATTTCCACTGTTCAGCACTACGTGTGTATATGGAGTGGGGTAATCAGTGGTCCCAAAAGTGGCTGGATCTTCTTAATTTATATGGAGAGACTCCCAGACTTGTCTTGCACCCCCAGAGGTACCACTTCACATGAAGGACTTTGTGACCATTGACATATTTAACGTGTCCCATTCGCCATTAGTGAACACGGTGAATCTTCATTCGGATCGTGATTTGCACTCACTACCTTCCGATAACGAGAATGAACACCCAAACCAACCAACCCACCAATTATTTACACTGTATAAGTAAGAATTTAATTTAAATCTGTATAATGCAAAGTATCCATAAAGAACTTGCCAAAAGCACATTTCATTTCATCTCTTTCAAATGGTTCCAATTATGCATTCTTAATTTCCATAAAATAAGTGAGAAACGAAAAGATTCACTGAAACGAAAATTTTCGTCTTGTGGATTCGAGAAGTAAAAGCGAGTAATTTCCCAGCGCAAATGATCGTGTATATGAGATAGAAAAGCAACTGTCATACTTGTAAATAATTTTCAGAACTCTTGAGCATCTCAAAATGTAACTTCATTAAAACAACGAGGACTCGATTTTTATACAGTTCTGTAAACTGTAAATTCGACTTTTCATTTTATTTTCGTTACTTGTGTCTTATGTGAAATCTCACTTTTTTCAGATTCTTAATTTTTGTAAATTGTATTAAAAAGAAACATCACACATACACACTGACACAAATTAGTGGATACTGGAATTTAAGTCTATTTGTAATCAAAAATTTGTAGTGATTTTGAGTTACATAAGTTAGAAAATTATAAATATATATTGTAACTTTTTTATATTTTGTAATGTTTTTATATCGTGTTATAATTTCTTACAATAGACCAATTTTAAATTTACGCGAAAATTAATGTAGTATCATATTTTATAATAAATTCAACTTAAATTTATGTTTTTATAATTATTAAATTAATGTTCATTTCTTCTGAAATAAAAACAACTAAAATTGTGGAAAATTAAAAATCATTATTACGGGAAAGAGTCCTCTAACGCTTTAATTTAGACAGTCCCGCAATTACGTTATTTTATGTGTTATGTGTTATACAATGAAGAATTTCTATTTTTTAACTTCCTAATTTTCTTAGAATGTCAATATTTAGTGATTATAGATATGATCACGATTAGTAGCAACTTTCACACAATTAAAAAGTTATTTCTCACGATTTTATATTTCTATGTCTATTATATGAAATTTACTCAGTTCAAAAATTTGGGTTCACATAATTTCTTAAAGTTATATGCATCTTTAAGCAAATTAAATTGTGTGTTCATTTTGTGTTGTCTAAAATTATAATTAATGTTACGATCACAAGTAAAAGGATGACACAAAATATTTTATGCAAATAACCATTAAATTTTCATTTGTTGTTTTATTAACATGTGCATATTTCCTATTTCATTTGCTTCTTGTTATTTCTCTGGTGAAGGAGGTCGAGATAGTAGTCGAATGTTTTCTTTCAGTTTAACAGTTCGTGAATTCAAAAATGCTTAGTTTTGGATGGTTTTAGTGATTTGGAATCTACTTTAAATAGTCGGTCTTGAGCACTCATGTGCAAAAAATGGTTGCTGAGTGACAAACAAACCAGGAGAATAAATGCTGAGATTGTTGCCACCGAAGAAGTGTGCTCTGAAGTAATTAAGTCTTCATTTGTTTTTGGTATGAACTTCAGATTTGCTCTCAATATGAATTTAAATATTCATTTAAATATAATTATTACGATTAAAGCATAAAGATAAAATTTTTAAATTAATCAGTATAATTGCATATGCAAGAAAAATAACAAAAATGTACCTTTCGGTTAAAGGAGATATGTTTAATGAAAAGAAAAAATAACTTGATGATCAATGGCCAGTAAGTGCAAAAATATTTTGAGAAAATAATCTGATAGCATAATATCATATTAGATAATATATAAATGAGAAATAAGAATATGTAAATGCATTTCTCGAGCTCAAACGCTGAATATAAATGATTATTAGTTAATTAAGTGGAATAATAAGAAAGTTTCATTTTAAAAGAGGAAAACAATTTTACATGCTTTCTCTAAATTGGCATAAACGATTCATTTTACGTGATAGGATTTTCTTTAATGGAACAAAGAGTTAAAGATAAGATCAAAAATATTCAATCGAATCCATAGTGTGGAAAGAGTTTTAGAAGAACAGTCTTCTTCTCCCACGCTTTCGACTATTGGAAGCAACACGCAAGATATTAGGGAAAAATGTGTATGGGCATTGAACATGAAAACTGTTTCTGATAAATGATGTAGTCTGTGGACAATTTGTAAAGGTAGAAATGTATAGAACAAAATAGTATATTTACAGAAAGAGACATTTTATAAAATAATTTTGAATAAAGATGAGACAGATAAGAAACATTTTTGTACAAAGTTAATATTTTAAAATTGTGGAAATATGAAACAAAAGAATGGTTTCTCATTTTTTAAATTGTTATACAAATATAATTAAGAATCTTTACTTTAAATAATTAGATTCCCCATTTGTCGAGGTGAAATTAAATGATATACTATAATTCGCTGTCTACTAAAGTCATAAAAATAGAAAAAAAGGGTAAAAAATTTTGAGAGGGTTACTTTTGCATCACTTTTCTAAGCAATGAAACTATTTATTTAGGCATTTGTCTTAATGTAAGACCAATTGCGTAACCCAACTTTGTAAAAATCCTGTTTTATAAACTTATTTTCTATCCTTTTCTGAAAAGAAATTTATATAGAATGACTATTACCTGCCTGTATTCCAGCTGATGAGTCAACTTTTTGCAACGTTTGGTTTGCTGCATTTCGGAAATTGGTGCTTCAATGTTCCTTTAAATGATCGGTGGGAAGTCCTCCGCAGTTCCTTTGCAAATGTTCGACTGATAAACAGTGTTCTCAGTTTTTTACATTTTTGAGCTTTGATGTAGTGAAGAACATTTCCTCAGTTTCGGAAAAAAAAATAATCTTCGGTGTAAAGTTTGTTCTTTGTGACTTTTCACAGTTTTTAAACCAGTAGTAGAAGTAGCTCTGAAGGATAATACCAGAGTTTTTGCATGATATCATTATGAATTGTAAATGGAAACACATTTGTAACCTCAAAGGAAAAGTTTATAGCTTTTCTCTACAAGAATACTTTTCTTAGTGTCCTTTTCATTGCCTTGACATATCTTGGCCTTTACTCAGACAAATGCTGCATGAAACAAGAATTATCTTTTAATTGGGGGACCTTGTACAAGCAATTTAAATTAAATTATTGTAAAATTGCATATGAAAATAATAGAAAAGAGAATTTTTATTATAAATATAAAATACTTATATTAGATAAACATGACTAATGGGAGATTACGCACATCTTATTGACAAATACGTGTTTGTTGCACTAGTGTTATGTAATGATATGAGTATGTAGAAGTTTATTTTCTTAGTGTAATTTACATAAATGCAGTTAGTGTCAGTGTTTAAGCGTATAATCATGATCTCCTTTTGCTTATAAAAGTCTACTTCACAGCTAAGTATTTAGTCATAAAATATGCTAGGTGAGGTAAAAATATTTACATGTAAACTTTTATAAGAATTGAGTCACATATATACTAAAAATTATTTCTAAACGAGTATATAATTATGTATGCACACTTTTATTTTTATAATGATTGTTAAATTTCAAAATATTTTATTACTTTGTAAGCAAAATGAATTAAAGTCTCTAACTCGTGTGAGATTTCTCTGCTTGTGAATGTCCATATATAATCCTTAGCTAATTGCAAAGTAAAGAAGTTTTGCTTCTGTGTAAGAATTGGGCCATATAATCATGCATTGTATAGAGATATCTATTGTCCATCTTTACTTACTCATTGGACAAGCAAGATTCTCCTTTGCGTGATTAAGCTTTGCTACACCGGCAACATTTCCAATAGCTAAAAAGGAAAAAAACAAGGCTTTTTTTCGCTTTGCTGCTTTATTGAGAGCCTGACAAATTGTATCACAATGCTATGTCACCTGCACATTTAGACATACAGTACTGCCCCATTGTAGCCTGTATGGGTGTGCCGCTTTCTCACGAAGCATTACGTTAAAGAAAGAATAAAATCCAAACGCGAGCTTTCATGTGCAAAATTGACAATTTCGTGAGCCATCACAATGTGATAATAATTCATAATTAATATTTTGTACCTAAAAGAAAATTTTTGTGGAAAGGTTTCCAAGTTTATCACATTTGTATTAAATTTTTTTATTTAACTTCTATTTTTGCATATTCTGTAAAGTCGAATTCTGATTTCGTATCCATGATCAAACTCTAATCTATTTCTCCATTAATTTATTAAAAAAGTTCCTAATATTTGAATAAAATTTTCACCATCTATAAGCTATATATATATATATATATATATATATATATATATATATATATATATATATATATATATATATATATATATATATATATATATATATATATATATATATATATATATATATATCCCGGAATCGATTAGTTACAAAAAAAGAAGTCTTTCAATTGAATTTTAAATAAAAATTATTTAAAGGTTGACTTGTAAAGAGAGAATCATCATAAGTTATATTTTACATGTGAGGACTTTGAAACCGAAAGAAAACCTCTTGAAATTCAAGCTGTATGAGCCTTCATTTTTTTTTACGCCTTTTTCATTTACGATGTGTGGAAGTTATTTTAAAATAAACGTCCGATAGGAAAATATAAATCTGTCTATCTGAAATCAATAAATTATGTGATTAAGAGTTTAATTTACGGTAGTAATATTTTAACAGATAGTGAACAGTATCAAGAAACTTAATAGTTTTTATTATTTATTTGATTACATTCGATTATGTAACGATTAACTGTTTCAATGAAATGAAATTTTATTATGAAGAGTGTTCAACTGAATGAAAAACATTTTGGAATTATCATAGCAAATATTAAAAACATTTATAAATTGAGATGTGTGCGGAAATAGGAATTTAAAAATAGACATTTAATTTTTTGCCATAATTTTTGGAATATTTATTCTTCCTAGTTAGTTTTTATAACATTTGTATGATTTTGTATTCATATTTTGTATTCATATACGATCTAATTAGAATAATTCATAGGGATACATTATATTCGAATTGAAAGATAAAATTTAACAATCCAGATACTAAAATATAATAATTTAAAATTTTTTTAAAATAATCTATTAAAAAAATTTGTTTTTAATAAAACCTTGTTAGTTATCGTTTTAAAATGCAGTGCTTGAACATTTATTTAGTTCAAATGAAATAAATTTTCAGTCCGAGTAAATTTAAGGTATTACTTTTGGATTCAAAATCATGAAAGAATACTGATATTTTTACATTTTTAGCTAAATACAGAAAATTGCACAAATAATAATCAATGAAATTATCAGTATTGATTCAAATTATTTTTTATAATTTACTTTACAGTTAACAATGTAATATTTTAAAACCTCTCCAATTGCATTCTTGTTCTGTTTTTGCAAACACTTTGAAGTGCAGCACAGAAGAAAGCAAATTTTATAGATTGAAAGTAGATTACCAATCAAGAATGATTCGAAAACACTGAATCTAGATTTTACAATCATTTATTTCATTAATATTTACCTTTTTCTAAATTGTTCTCCTATTCATACAAAGCTTATTTTCAAAATTAAAGTGCAAAATTATTCCAAAAAATAAATATATCTAGATTTTTGTTTTTTATTTATTTATATGATACTTTAATACAATTTGATTAAAATCCTATATTATGTCAAAAAGAAAAAAACATTTAGAATTTTACCATTTATTTATTTCTAATGTTAAATTATAAATTAACAGCTTAGAAAAAATGGATATTTTCTCATGAAATGATAATTTAATTTAATACTGATATTAACATTTATATTAGTTTACTTGATATATATCCAAGGTAAGTAAAAATATAATTCTGATTTCTGAAATGAAGATGTATTTTTATTTATTATATATTATATTTTTATTTATATATATTATTTTATTCATAATATTTTTGAAAAATAGATGTAATAGATTTGGCTTTGAATGTTTTTTTCCATCTGTTGTTATTTTTAAAACGAATTTTCTGAAAAAGTTCGGAATTGCTTTGAAACGTGTGTAAAAATATAGAATCATTTCGTGATGTTATTTCTTATTTTTTGTGATCTAATACCTCTTTTCAATTATGCAACGTAAATGAGTGAACAATAGCATGGGATTTATTGTTGAATTGAATTTCAATGAATAAAATAGCAAAATTGACACCATATTTGATAAAATAATTTTCAATTGTAAATAGCTTCTTATTTGAAATTTTAGAAAATTTTACGATATACAATAAATGTTAACTAAACTAAAACAATTCCTTTTTAATTAGCCACGCACAAAATGTTTTTGGGAGATTGTTCATATAAGTAAACAGATATAATTCCTATTTCAAAGCTATAATTTATCATCTTTACTATTTTAAAATGTCTAAGAGTTTCCATTTTACTTGAATTTAAAATACATTTAAATTATTAAACTATAACTGGGTATATAGTAACAAAATTTATAAATATTTTTAAAAATTAATAAAGCATATGAATAAATATTATATTTTGAAAGATAATTTTTAATTTTTTTAAATTGTGTAAGAGAATATCACTAAAATTCCTCATAATAATTTGTAAATAAATTTTAAGATTCTTTTCTTTTATATAAATAAAAAAGTATTCACGTATTCAACAGTAATCGCTAATTTCATCGATAATCCTTGGGGTGTAAATTTAAGCTTAGCAAGATTTCAAAAACATTTTAGAAAAATTTTAAAAATACTTTATAAACACAGGTCTGAAGAATTCAAACGAATTTTATAATTTACTCAATGAAATATTTGCAATTTTGACGCTTAATCATTGAAACAACAAGATTAGATAAATGTTGGCGGAAATAATTATGTAATAATATAATTATTCAAATTTTATTTCTGTGAATAATTTTTAAAATATTTTATCCTTTACCACGAAATTTATTTAATTTAGAAGTTATATCACAAAGTGAGCCGAGAAGAAAAACGCTTGCTATGTTACAAGGGATGGCCTGTATAAAAATTTTCCTCCTGATCTGGTAAATAAAAACAAGTTCCCGTAAAATCATAGTAAATCTGTTAAAGACAAGAGCAAAGACCAAGTGCATGATGGCCTTTATTATGTTATTCAGAAGAGTGCTTTTATAGTTGACGGGATGTCTGATGAAGCGCTTCTATTAGTGTTGGCTGTAATAGGGCAATCTGGGATGCTCATTGATCATTCGACAGTATATTTAAGTTTCAAAAAAGGAAAAGCATATACAGTGTTGTTCGGTGATCCAGTAAAGATTACCGTTCATTATAAAGTCAGGAATAACATATACCCGATGATGAAACAATTAAATTACTGTATTTAGTTCATTGACTATATTACTGATCAATTGGCCGATAGTTTATGTATATTTGAATCATTAATTTGTTATTTTCTAATAGGGAAAACTATGATTTATTTATAAATGAATAAGTCACTCAATGGTATATCAGCTGAGTGTGAAAATTAGCTGTAGTAATCCTTTCAGTCATGAGTAAAAGTTGGGAGGAACACGTCCGTGGTGTCTGTGTCCATGAGGGTGCTTGTACGACTTTATAAGGGCTTATACAGAAATGAAGATTTTGGATTGGCTGTATTTCTGACAGATGGTTGTTGGCTATAATGGGGCAGTCTATGATGTAATGCACTAATCAACTTTCCTCATTGCACAGACATGAGGTGGTTTTATTCCTACCATTTTTTTTCCTAAAATGAAACAAATGGCCCGTAATAATTGAGGCATAGATTAATGGCAAATTAATTGGACACTTTAGGAAGAATATTGTGGCTCCTTTGCTGTGTCCCAGTAAATTTTCAATTTATTTAACGTATGTTGTCGAATTAATTAGTTCAGATGATATGTTGACCATGGGATGTCAGTTATTTGGATATATCGTCGTTTGCTACTTGTTTTGCAAGATGATGCGCATTTCTTTCGTTGCCCTCATGGGTCTTGATGCACTTGATACGGGTCTTCCAGTGGTGAGGATATTCTTGGAGGATTTTTTGTGTTTTATTTATTTATAGAGTTGACTATCTATAAAGGGGGTATATAAAAATGCACAAGGATAATAAGGATGTAATATAATATACATGGGTTATCTGTTGTTTGAATTATAAAATGACTATTGTACCAGATAAATAATTTGCGTAGGCTATGAGTGACTGCATAGTCTTATTATTAACCACCTATTGCTTCTGTTTTTAAAATTGAGTTATTATGTTGAAGTTTTAACTTGAGCTGTATAGATTCCTTGGTGTTTATGAAATGGAGCTAATACTGTTTCACACCCAATTATCTATTTTTGATCCATCTATGAAGGCATTGAAGGCTGGGTGGTTGTTAATTTGAAAGGTGCTGATATCTGTGTCTTTGGAACTGATAATATGAACGCTTCGTTAGGTGCCTTATCTACTTGCTAATATTAACTTCATAAACAGCAGAATAAAATGTTCGTGTATCAATTAAAGTTCAGGATTTATTCAATTTATTCAAACGTAATGTACGTTTTGAAAGCTTCTTATTGTACTTATGTTGCTTTATATTTAGAGGTAATAGTTTTTATAAAATTTGAGGGCTGCATTCGAAGTTATTTCTAAGCATTTGGTAAAATGATTTATTTTTGAATGTGTCAAGAAATTGTTTCCTTATTCCTGTAGTTCAAATTAAGGTGGCCTTTGTGATTATTTTTTGAATTGCAGTTGTCGGGTTTTTTTTATTATTGTAGTGTTGAGCCTTCAAGATCATCTAGTCATTTTTCTTAAACGTTGCTTTGTAGGCACAGTTTTTTTATTCAGTATATCTCAGATGGGGAAGGAAGGAAAGCCTTTTGTCCATGATAGCGAAAAATTTCAGATTATTGGTGACTGGATACTATTGTTCAGGGTAATTATAGGTTTGGATTATAATTATTACTTGTGTTCTCCGAGCATGATAGCTTGTGTCTTACTTCCGGAAAGAATTAATTTATTTGCTTCATATATAATAAATAATTTCAGGAAATTTCATTGTTTTAAATTTTTAAATCTTATTTTGTATTCCTTTTAACATTGTCTAATAAGAGCATCATCTGCGAAGGCAACTCCTTTACTATGCGGAGTCCAAACGTGATAGAGAAATTTATTGAAGAAAATTTTCCGTAAGATTGGTTTTCTGTGATATCTCAATCAAATCTTTATTTTTTCCTACAGTTATATGTCCATTGTGGTTCACAAAGATTTTTCTATTGCATAGGAAATTGAAGATTAGGCCGGTAATATCGATTGGGCAGTTTGTGGAAATTAATAATTGCTTGTGACCTGGCAACCATAAAGAATCAAAAGCGTTTGAGTATCTGTGATAATGAGAATTATATATGATTTGCAATCTTGATTTTGTGTAAGAGTATTGATGGCTTTATTTAGGCTTGGCTATAATGCGCAGCAAAATTCTTTGCAAAAAGAATTATTTTTGATCACCGTAAGAACAGTGAAGGTTTAAATGAAAAATACATTGGACTCAGGTTTTTATCACTTAAGAATACAGGGTGATTATAAAAAAATTTTGCCAACATCTGCACTTCTAGCGTCCATTCTATTTAACAGATCAAGATGATACTTCAAATATAGTTCTTTTGAGATATGTGCTCGAGATTCTGTGAATGGCAACACAGTGGCCCTCGCGGTTACAGTTATAGTGACAGAAACTCGAAATTTTCGAATGGCAACGCCTACTTTTTACCATCGCAAAATGTTCAGCATATGCGAAAACCCTAAATAGCGTTGAAACGGTACCGATATGTCCGAAAACCGACGTGTTATACACATACAAACAGTTCTTCAAGGCGCACGGAGGAATAATGCATACGACAGAGACAAGACACTGCTCAATGATGAGAACACATAGAGAAAAAAATCTTTATTAATTTCAAACATTTTCCACATGAGTGCCGTCACAGGCAATTACGCATTGCATGCGGGAGACGGTGGACAATGTCGCTGCACGCAACATGGCACGAGGGATGTTTCCAATCTCACGCCGTATGGAATCCTTTAAGTCCGACAATGTTTGAGGATTGCACAGATAAACTCTGGATATGAGATAGCCCCAAAACCAGAAATCCATAGGCGTCAGATATGGGGATCGCGCAGGCCACGGAAAAGGATAATAGCGTGAGATGATGCGATCACCAAAATGCTGATCCAGGAGCCTTTTAACTGACCTCACTATATGTGGAGGTGCGCCATCTTGCATCCAAACAATGTCATTGAGTGCATTCAGCCGACGCAACTCCGGTAAGATATAATTTTTCAGCAGGGCTGCATACCGAGGGCCCGTTACAGAACATGTTGCAGGGCCAGTCGGGGTCGTTTCCTCAAAGAAGAACGGGCCCAGAACAAATGTAGCTGTAATGCCGCACCACGCAGTCACTTTGGCGTCAAATAATGGTACTGGCGCCACAGCATGAGGATTCGTCTCTCCCCAGTGCACACAATTCTTTGTGTTAATGCTGCCATTTAAGGTGAAATGCGCCTCATCCGTCCATAGTATGCGAAGTGGCCAGTCGTTATCCGCATCATATCGTAACAAAAATGCATTTGCGAAGTCCAGACGTTGTTGTGGGTCACCCGGCTCCAACATCTGGACGCGCTGGTACCGATAGGGAAACATGTGATGTACCGAGCGCAAGAGCTTGCGGAACGTTGTGTTCGGAATATCCAACACGCGCGCTATGCCTCTCGCGGTTGCTGTGTGTCCTGCAGTCACTGTATGGTGCACTTCCATGACAACGTCCTCAGAAACAGTTGGCCGTCCGGAGCGCTGTTTGTCACAGGTGCAGCCTGTATCTTCGAATTTCCACACTAAATCACGCAGAGCTTGCAGAGTACATGGGCCGCGTCGTTGTCGATGATTGCGGCAATACACACGCAAGGCTTCCGCAGCGTTCATCCCATTTTGGTAATAGAGTTTGATCAATTCACCGCGAACTTTCCTAGGAAGACTCATATCGTCGGCATGTGTGAGTTCCCAAATGACGACTTCGCATACCCGCTTGGTATTATAGGTTTCCTACGCTGAATATCTGGCGACCGGCGTTCTGTGATTGGTTTCTTGACTCTGTCACATGCAAATTTATTGCGTGCGCCCAGATCGTGTTTTATTGGCCGGTTTTCAGAACTCTTTTTTGTGTTTGCAGAACACGTCCGTTTTTAGACATATCGGTACCGTTTCAACGCTATTTAGGGTTTTCGCATGTGCTGAACATTTTGCGATGGTAAAAAGTAGACGTTGCCATTCGAAAATTTCGAGTTTCTGTCACTATAACTGTAACCACGAGGGCCACTGTGTTGTCATTCACAGAATCTCGAGCGCATATCTCAAAAGAACTATATTTGAAATATCATCTTGATCGGTTAAATAGAATGGACGCTAGAAGTGCAGATGTTGGCAAAGTTTTTTTGTAATCACCCTGTATATTAATTATAAAAGATCTACATTTTATTACTTTTATTACAGAAAAATGAATACACTGTAGAAAATTATATCAATAAAATTATTTATTTAAATGTAAAAACAATCAATAAAAGTGAATATTATTGTCTAATTAAAAATTTTTGAGGTTCATTAAAAACATGTATGAGCAAACATGCTGAGAATTTACCTAATATTACAAGCCTTTTTTACTTGACGTATTTCATTTAATCATTATCGTTTTTTAATAAGAAATTTTCTGTAAAATAGTTGGCATCACGTAATAAATTTTAGGTTTACGATTGAAAATAATAAGGAAAAAATACATTATTTCATTAATGAAACAAAAATTTAAATTTTGGAAAGTGGTTTATAATGAACTAATTTCTCTCGTGAATAAATACAAATGAAAATTAATGGTGAATATTGACATCACAGCATTATCTGGCTTTAAAACTAAAATAAATGCAAGCAGTTTAGCATACAGCAACAGTATAATTATAATATTATAACCTAATATAAAAAACACTCTCATTTTGATAATTCTTCGTCATCAAACTCGTGTAAAATGTCTTATGAAACCAGAAGACAACAGAATTGTCAATTTAAGCTAAAATCTCTCTTATTGATAAGGCATTTGAAATTTAAACGTATTACCAAAATAAAATACCTTCTATTTTTGCGGTATGAAATTTTAAAGAAGCCAAGATTTCCAAAAACTGTTTTTTATGCAAATACAATTTATTAGGATAAGATTATTAATTTTTCATTTTATAATATACTTATAGTATTCAATAATCTACAAACAGTCAGGGGGAACACAATTACAAGAAAAAAATTCATCAGGTACATATGGTCGCATGCGCAACTCAAACATGCAAAAGAACACTTGTGGTCAAGAGAAATGGCCAGTGTGAGAGACTAAAAATGCATTTAGAATTTAATTTGAAAGCGTATTTTGATTGTATTTAAATTTCAGCGTAATCAGAAAATCTATTTTGTAGCACGAACCGTTTCTCCAAGTTGAAGCATTGCCAATACACCAAACATGTTGATGAATTTTCAATACCCTCTGCGAGGAGTGTATTATATTTTCAGTTTTAATACCAGCTTTAAAATTTTTTCCAAGGTAGAATTTCGTATAAAAACCATTTCGTATGATAAATTGTTATCCTACGTATTCTTACTTTCGTCCTTCAATCTCTTGCTTTGATATCATGTAGCATGTTAGGATTGCTTTCGCGGCCTTTCGTTGCCACGCAATTTTTGATTGCTTCTTTAATTATACACATATACAGATTTTTTTCTAACAATTTTGAAGAAGCAGCCTGATATCTTAATCATACAACAAGCAAAACTATGAGTACGTATGTGTGTTTGTCTTTTGTTAATTACAATCTAAGTTAAAATTAAGGATTTTGTTCTTTATTAAATACTTAATACGATACTGAACTGACGAATATTCCCTCATTTCTCGCATAAACTGAAGTCAATTGCTGGCCTAATCTCCAGTGTTAGTTGAGTATCATTTATACCTTAGACTAGGGGTGGCCTTAGACTGCGGCTCGCGAGCCACATGCGGCTGTTTGAAGGATAGTTATTCGTGGCTCTCGATAAATAGACCCATGTTCCCTTTTCCTTTTTGTATTATTATATTTAAAAAATCATTATCGTTCCGTTTGCGTTTCAAAATATCTATTAAAATACTGACAACAAATGTGAAAGACTAAGTGCAACGTTGTAACAAATTTCATAGCCATCCAAGTTAAGAATGATACGACTCATCAAAAACTGCGCAAACGAACATAAACAGTAGCTTAACCGATCGACTCTAAACCAATTTTGAAATTTTAAACCTTCTTTGCAACGGAGAGTTGACTTGTGCGCTGGATGAAACAATTTGTATCACTTTGGCTATGGATATCATTTGTTATCTGTATTTTTTGTAAGTTAATTATAATTTGTTGTGTGTGTGTGTGTGTGCGTAGTATGTAATACGAATTGTGCTATTGATTTAATAACACAAAACTTGTACTTTTTAAATTTCTTTATTTATTCCCAATTTTTTTAAATATGACAAAAATAACACATAACGAAAATAAGAAAGGAAAATACGTGCAAGAAAATAGAAAATTGAATAATAAGTGAGAGGAGAATTCTTTTATTGACAATTGCGGAAAAGCATTATATGTTATTTCTAACTATACGGTCAAAAACTTTAAAGCTAGCAACTTACGTTGACATTATGAAGCCAATCATTTTCAATTTTCAAATCAGTATCCACTAAATTCCAACTTAAGATCAGATAAACTTGCTTCTTTAAAATCAATATTAAATCCACATCCAATTTTGATGACCCCCAGCAATCAAACTAATAATGTGTCTGAAGCTGGTGTTGTTATTGCTATGAGTTTTGCCCGTGAAAAATGCCTGTGTGGAGAGGGAGAGTTTATTAAAAAGAACTTCGAAGATGTACTTAAAGTTTTAGATCCAAATAATGCAGCATTGCACAAAGTTGTTTCCTTCATTTTCATCTCAAGACACAGAACCAAATGAGGCATAACTGCAATTAATATATCTCTTGAATAAACTTAAAAATTATTTGAAGAACTGTATTGCAATCAGCTTAACCCTGGATGAATCGGCATATATCACAGATCTTCCGCAATTGGAAGTTTTCATGCGTTTTGTTTCACCTGACTTCGTTGTAAAAAGAAGAATTATTAGATTTAGTAGCACTTCAAGAGTCAACCTGCGGTGTTGATATTGAAAATGCATTCCATTCCATGATGAAAACTGTTGATATGCCTTTTAATAAACTTATAAGCATTGTAACTGATGGAGTTCCGGCAATGATAGATAAAAAAATTGTTCCTATTGGGATTTTAAGAGTTGATTCTTGAATTTCCAAAATTCATACAAATTCAGTGCAAAATTCTTCAAGAGCATATCGTTACAAAATATTCAACATATCTTGATATTATGAACACAGTGTTACACATTATAAATTACATTCACACCAATACAAAAAATCAATTAAAATTTTCCTTGAAGAATTAAAGGAGGAAGAACTTCCAAATAATTTTAATTTCGTTTGCATTGGCAGATGGTTATCTAGCTACAACGTATTAAATTGATTTGTGGATTTGTTTCATTGAATATATATATATATATATATATATATATATATATATATATATATATATATATATATATATATATATATATATATATATATATATATATATATATATATATATATATATATATATATATATATATATATATATATATATATATATATATATATATATATATATAACTGCATTTCTAAAAGAAATGGAAATAAACTATTTAGAATTAGAGTAGAGAGAGAGAAAGAGAGAGAGAGAGAGATGATGACGAGTGGTTACAAAACTTAATGTTTTTGACTGATGTCATGGAACATTGGCAAACACTAAATTTACAATTGCAGGGGAAAGATAAAATAATATCTGACCTCTCATAGTGATATTTAATTTTAAAACTAAATTAAAATTTTTTCAAAAGGACGTTAAAAATAAATTTTTTTGTCATTTTCCTCGAATTATAAATATTTGTTTCATTATTAAACAAGTAAAACTCAACGAGTATATAAAAAAGCTTGAAGGAATGTTGATTGAATTCCAAAATAGATTTCAAAACTTGAAATATTTTGCATCATCTCTTGATTTTTTCTGAATCCATTTGAAATGAACATAATTCAAGGAAAGTTTTCTCTCTACAATTAAAATATAAGTCTACGGTGATTACTAAATTCTGGAAATGTGTGCCAAAATCGAAATACCTTGAATTATAAAAGGCTGTTTGGCGAATTATTTCAATATTCGGAACAACATACATATGGGAACCATTTTATTCCATTTCAAAACTTGTGAAATCCAAGCGCCGATCAGTATTAATTAAACAGCATCTCAAATAAAATAAATTAGTTTTTAATATTAAAATTCAATACACATATTTCATACATTTATTTATGTTTCTCAATAAATATAATTTATGTATAAAAATAATTAAATTCTTTTTTGCATATCTTTTAAATACGCTTTCAAATTTTGATAAATGGCTATCAAGGACTATCAATGAGCTTGCCACTCTTGCCCTAGACCTTTCTTGTACTTTGAATATCCCCATAGCTTTCGCTATATGACTTAATACAAAATCGAACGGAAAACCATGTCCATGCTCAAGATTTCTTGTAATCTTTCAATAAAATGAGTTTTTGAAATAACCTGTGTTACTCCACAGCAGACGGGTTCTCAATCAGCCTGTAAAGTGCTGAATTTCAAAACATAATCTTCTATGCACACTCACTAAATAAATACCGATGCTGCGTTTGAGGTGTGGGTTAAAAAAATTTCTTTTATTTAAGCTACCACGTTATTGAGCGATATATTTTACAAAAAATTGAATATATGATTGCTTAAAATACTATTAGGATATTCATAAGCTTTTCTTAGCAGAGATAGTTGACCGTAAAGATGTCTGCAAAATATGAAGACAATACTATAACAATCAACGAACTAATTTCATGTTTTCTTTATACATTTTGATTGCAAGCATTGAATTTTAAACTTGATTGATTTTTAAAATATACTGGAAATAGTAAAGGGTATTTTTATGAAAAAATAAATAGAAATATTTAGAAAATGGAACAAGATATTTTAAAAGAATATCGTATTAAATTTTTGTCACCTCTTTTGTTCTGTATGATATGATTGAATTAACATAAATTCACATTATTTTTGCTATTATTCACATTATTATTACTAATCAAATTATTAGGGTCATTACTAAAGTTAATACCTGTTTTTTATTATGTTTTTGGACTTCTTTTTACAACTCTTTTGGTTTGTTATTCAATTATGAGTGTGTGCATTGTAACACTAAATCGCGCGCTGTGAAATGTTAAATACATTGCCTTGCTCTTATTGAAATATGTATGCAATTTTAGATTCAGAAAATAATTAACATTACTCATTTGTTACATTTTAATGCAAACTTTCATGCAACTAAAAATATTTAAGAAATGTTTGCATAAAATGAATTCCAGAAAAAATTGTTTTCTGTGGTTTCAATTATCTTTCTTTATTTATCTAAATTCGTGAATTTTTTTTATTATTTGTTTTAATATTTTTTGTCTATTTAAGACTCCTCTCGTATCTGAATTTTCATTTTTTTTTTACTTTAACATTTCCAGTTTTTAAAAAGCACCCATTGTTTTAAGATTTTAACTTTTATTTATACTGCCCAAAAAACGGTTATTCCTTAAAAAATGACTAAACAAATGTGTTAATTATCTATAAAATAAAATGTTGCTCATTTGTATATTCTTAAGAGTACATTCTTCAGTATTAAAGTAGAATAAAGCTATTTTTTAAGAAAAATAATGTTATACTCTTTTTTTGAATGAATACTCTGTTATACTCTTTTCTTGAAATGATGCATTATTTTACAATATTTTAATGTCAAAAAGCAAACATTCTTAATATCTTAGCATTTTACTAGATACACCTAAATATCGTAATATGCATTTATTTCCCTTTTCAAGTAAACAATTTTTAAAATTCATGGAAAATAACGAAGTGTCTTAAATGGATTGCTAACAGTGGCATTCCTTGAATCATTCATTTTCTCAGGTCAACATTTCTCACTGCTACTATAATAACAAATAATAAATCATAAAACTCTTCATACTGAGTGCTGCAAAGTAGAAAAAAATATTTAATTTCAATTACATAAGCACAAATTCTTTCAAAAGAGCAATTTCATATTAGAGAACAAAATCACTTGACTAGTGTTTCCATCAAAAAGAAACAGTTTTTTTTTCGGGGGGGAGGAATTTTCTACCTTAATTAACTGACGATATACTGCCTTAAGGTCGAGGAGGAAGGGGAACAGAAGAAGAAAAAAGAAGGTGAGCCGAAATGAAGAGCAGGAGGAAGCCGCGTTTTAAATAACTAATAAGCGTTTATCGTGGAAACTGCTAACGGAGCTCTCCAGGGCATCCCACTGGTAGAAATTATTAGAGCTAGTCCAGATCCTTGGGGAAAGTGTAGGCTAGGCAATGAGGTAAATTGCTTTGAGCCAGGTCAAGCACGGTGCTCTAAATACTTAAGAATTATGTGCAATTTAACATGCGTTCACTTCAGGCTAATGCGACTTCTTTCGTTGAAAAGGTACTTTTCTCTAATCTTTATACAAGCATTGATGTCGTTAAATACAATATCTTTGATTTCTCTTTTAGAATAAGTTTTTGAACTGTAAATCTTATTCTGTGTTTTGTATTAGATTTAATAATAGAAATCCATGATCCTAATTTCGAAAAAGTTTGAATTGTTTTCTTTTAGTTTGGAATGGTGGTTAATGGTTAAAGTTGTAATTTTATTTATAATACATATAAGATAAAAATTGAATTTCGAAAGGCTTGCAAGTTAATGCATAATTTGATGAATTAATGAATACATATTAAGTGATTTATTTTAAAGTTAAAATTGCAATGAGAAGATTAAAATACTAATATCATTTGGTATACACAAGTCAACTCCCCTGTACCTAACCCAAGAAGGGTTCTACCAGTTTAATATCATTTGGTAATTTTCTATTGTTCAACTAATCACTTTGGACATATTTAGATGATCCCTGAATGTTACTTTTATTTTAAAAGAGAGTCCAAACATTGCGTTAAACAAAGGAGATTCTCAGTGAAACTTGAACATTCCATTTCAAATGCAAGCAACTCGCAATGAATAGACTGAGTACATTAGTTTCTTGCTACGCATTGGTTAATACTTTTGCTTAAATAGTATTAAATTTTAATAAAAAAGAACTTAAATTTAAAATTTCTAAAAAGGATTTAGTGATTTTTATTATTTCCATATAAATCTACAGCAAATCATTGAATGCTATAAATGTGAAACTATTTCATTAAACCATTAATGTTAAGTATGAAAAATAATTTGGTTTTCCTTTTTAGTCTGTTACTGGTTCATAAAACAAAATACTATTTAAAGCAAAATTAGAAAGCTGTTTTTGAAATTGGCTTACAATTTATCTTTAAAGATATTTCAAACCTTATTAAAATTTACAACTTGATGTAACTGAATTGCAATTGGCTAAACTGTAATCATTTTAAACATAATTTATTTGGGAAAGATAACACCATATGCAATCAGCATGGGTCAATACCAAACTTCGAGAAAATGGTCAACGTTAAAAAAAAACTGTCTTACTTTTAAGTAAGACAGTTTTTTTCCCCGATCAAATATATTTGTGGCATCTATTAAACATAATATTGAATCGAATATTTCTTAGGAGAATATTCTGTGTACTTCCATTTAAAAGTATAGTCTTCAAGATTTTGGAAATGCTGACTTTAAAACATATAACAACTGAAAGGAATTTTATAATCTACAACAATGCATAGTCCTTTTAGTAAGCATGCAAAATGGTATTAATAGTTTACGTGAAAGTACATTTTTTATTTTATTTTATTTATTTATTTTTTTTTGTGTTCTTACCTTAAGGAAAGATTTTTTCGAAATGGAAATCAAGTTCATTAGTCGTTCAACTGAAGACTAAGCATTCTATAACAGGGTGCCTTTTGAATACTAAAAGGAGAAATTATGTACCTTCCTTAAATTGCTACTAGGAGAACTAATTTGAAAACAAAAATATAATCTTCCCAACCCTTTAATTTTTTATTAATTTGTAATCTGTAAAATAAATTAATTCAATTTGTATTAAATTAATCGTGTATTTGACTTTTTACAAAAGAATATTGAAGTAAGATTGTTTGATATAAAATGAAAAATAATAAAATGCGAGACCTTTACCTGATATTAATAGATATTATGAGAGCAATCACATAAAAGTTAAAAACTGTCTGATGTATACCTATATTTTACATTAGACACATTATGGGCATTATTAAAATAAAAATTATGTATTTAATATTCTTGATTTTAATAACATAGGTAATTTTATTTTCTGTAGTGTTTTTACTTATATATATATATATATATATATATATATATATATATATATATATATATATATATATATATATATATATATATACATATATATATATACATATATATATATATATATATATATATATATATATATATATATATATATATATATATATATATATATATATACATGTGTGTGTGTGTGTGTATAGTAGAGTTAAAAAAAATTTATTAAAAAATTATCTATTTATTTAAAGTACTTTTTCATTTCAACTACATCAATTGAAGTATCTATATATAAAAAAATATTATATTCTAATAATATATTATTCCTATATTTAGATTATAACTATTTCCTGATTTTATCACAAAACCTCTGTGTGATAATAACAGTAAATTTAGATATGCTTTTTAAGGGAACATCATATTTTGGTTAGTATTTTTTGTAAGAAATCGCATTAAATGAAATGTCTCTAGTAAATTACATTTAACGACGAATTTGATTTAATGTTCATTGAATACCGTAACAAAGATGAGCGAAATTCTTATTTAAGAAGTTCTTACCCAACAGAAATTAAATGGCACTTATTTTGGAGTTAAAGATAGTTTCCAGGGATTAAGCATTTTAAAATAAAATTCAATTCTGTTGCATTATAAAAATGTTCTTATGAATAATTGATGCTTGTTAAATCATTTGAATATGTAGCGTACTCTATATAAGCCATTTGTAAGTCTCTTTGGTGATGTATTATGAATTGAAAGAAAACATTTTTTAAGCACAATATATCGTGAATAAAATCTATCATTTAACTATCAAAATTCTATAATTTAACTATTAATAATTTTTAATTAATAATTGAATTTTGTTATATAACTGTCTTTTTATCTAACACACCTCAAATATTCAGAGATTATTGCAGAATAATATGTATTGAAACGCATGCATTTTTGTTTTACATTATAAAAATAGTTTTTCTAATCAATTATACATATTATTTTAATTTCTCATATGTCATTAACGGTTATTGAACTTGAGGTTGAGTTCTGTTGTTCTGTGTAGCGAATCGTGTATTCAATCTTTTTTTTTCTCAAACTGTGTAAGTCACAAGATGCCAAGATTGACTATGGTATAATAGGCCAAATCTTTTCCATTGAAAGAAAAAGGCTTTGTTATCTTCTATGATTAGTTTAATACGGGATAGTAAATATATGTTTTGGTTATTTAAAAAGTGTGCTAAAATTTCTATAAAAAATGTACATATTTTTTTTTTCAATTCCTAAGAAAATTGTTGGGGAAATGAATCGAATATACAAATAAAGATTTTATGTATTTACTGCTGTTACCATTCTATATACATACTAAGCTGAATACCTAATTGTTTGGATCCGATATATGTTTATATTTCTTGGATATGAATTCTTTATAACGCGCTCCTAAATTTGCTATTAAAAGTTTTTAGCTCTCTTGAAATGAGAATGTGAGGGGATGAGAAAATTATTATTTACATTTCAGAAATATTGATGGACATACTCATACGAATAAGAAGAATGCTACGTAATTCTTACAGTTATAAGAATTTGAAATATTATTGACACTATTGTAGCGTAACACTAAATTTAATTTATATATAATAATTTATAATATAAATATAAATAGATTTTGCAAGATATTTTTTTTATTTCTTCCCAGATTAAATGGGGTTAAGGATTGAATATATAATTCTATTCATTTTGATGTATTTGAACGAACTTCGACATAAATTTTCGTGATACAGTAAAAAATTAATTCATGAGATGTCATAAAAATTGTCAAAATATTTTGAATTAAAAATTTCTTGAAAGAATAATCTCGAAATTTTATTTACGTCTACAAAACTTGTTAATTACCTAAAAAAATAGAATTCCGGGCTACTAGAATGTTGTTCTTTCAGCACTATAATGGCTGGCAGTAAAGGCACCTTACTTCCAGCCATTATAGTACTATATATCATTATAGCATCAATATAATAGTGTATCCAGTGGATGTACCATCTCTGATCATGGAAGTCTTTGTCCTTAAAGAGAACACCTCCAGAATTAGACGATCACTGCTAAAAGTATCCTTTTCACATAGAGGAGATTGGTACAACTACATATTTTATGTTTCCAAGCAACCATTAAGTGAAGACATAGAATCTTTGGTTGTTATTTGAATTCAATACCTTCCGATAACAAGAGGGATGCCCCAAACAACAAGGCCAAAATCGGCCACGTAGAAATGAAGCAAAAAAATAGTATTTAGCGCCTCCTATTTTCATGAATTCTAACAAAATTTTGCAGAAATCTTATTAATATAAAAGGGTTGACTTCATTTATGTAATAAATTTTTCTCTCTCAAGCAAGAGAGGTTTAAAAGTTGGTATGTTATAAAATATCATATACTTTGAAAACAATAAGAGATAATCAAAAATAAATGAACTGATTCCCCAGAAACTTAAATTTCGAGTTCTTGTAAAAGGACCTTGATTTTAAGAGCTATTTCCCCCAAATGTACAACCGAGGAGAAAAAGGCATATGTTAAACAATTTCAGAATCCTATTTGAATTTAAATCAACTTCAACAGAGAAATTGCTTATTTTTTGAAAGAAATATATTCCCTTTGGAAATGTTGATAGTTCCTAAACTTGTAAAAGGCGGTAAAAAGACAGAATATTATGCAGTTGTATAATTTCTATCAAATGTAGAAGCAATTTGTAAAATATCTTTTTTATCATTTCCAAAATTTAATCATGAGTATAAAGTATTTATTTGTCCAGAGAAGGGAACAGTTTCATACATTTGATGAATTCCATAGAAAAATTAAGAGTAGGTTGCCCATATCTTCTCATATTGCTTATAACATTTATAAATCGTTGTTAGACACACTAAAGCGAATACATTTGGGTAAAATGACACATTCTTTTAAATTTCATGACATTTGGTATGTAGGTTCTTTACATAAATCTAACAGCAACGCCTGTCTTAGATAGATGCCTATGCTGGAAGGTTAGATCCCCTTGGTACGGAGGTGGTTGTAAAATTCTAAAAGCAGAATTGAATCTCTAGCTTTTAATATTGATGTTTAGTATCTTATATAATATCATTTTCCTCTAAATAAATACATTAAAATTTAAAATTAAAATTAGTCCTGAAAAAAAGCACGCAAAATGTTATGAACAAATTTTAAATGTTTACAAAACAGAAATCAATACTTTTATGAAGGATAGCATATGAAACATTTATTTCTTGCTTATCAACTTAAAGTTTTTGCTATTATCTGGAAATTTTAGTTTCAAATTGATCAAATGTTTTGATGATTTCTTACTTAACTGAAACTGAATCTCAACATTACCTGAATAAATACATATTAACAAATATGCTTTCATTATTACAAAATATTTCGAATGCAGTTAAATAAAATGTTATGAAAAGGCTTACAAATTGTATATTTATATTTTTTTTGATAAATTTACAAACTTAACCAAAGAATTATTTAAATATTCTGAATGATTAAAACCTTTGTAGCTACATTATCAATGTTGTAATTTCTAAAAATGATGTTTCAATGTACAAAGACTTTCTGTTTAGAAATTAAATGCATATTTTCCTAACATAAGATAATGCATATATTTTCTTAAGCACGAATGAGAATTAAAAATATCTTCATAAACTAGAAATACTTATCGGACGTTTAATGTAAAATGTATGAAGTTTATTACAAATATTTAAATCATTTGTATCACTGGTTTTTCTGAATTCCTCTAACTTTTTAAACTTGATTAGGTACATAGAAGCATGGAAATTTAAAATTAAAAGTTTTTTTTTAATTAGAAATTAAACAAAATTGTAGCTTTGATACATTTTTGCACTTTAATGAAAAAAAACTATACAATTTTTGAAGAAACAATGAAGTTAGTCAACGAGATTTTTTTCATATTTCGGTACTCATTTCATATTTCGGTACTCATTTTACATCAAGGCAAATAAACTAATTGTTTAATTTGCCTTGAGTGAGATGGATCGGCACCAAACTCATTATTGAAATTTTAAATAAAATCACATAATTCATCTTTTTTAATTTTTCAATGTTAAAATTGCCCTTCATTAAAAGAAAAAAAACTTTATAAAATTCAGAAAATATAAATTTATACTTTAAATTTCTAGTTAAAGGTGATTACAATTTCTAATTTTTTTTCCTGAAATGTAACTGTGCTAGACTAATCTGTTCTAGAGTCCTGAATAATTTATGTACATTTTGAGAGGGTTACTTCTAATTTTTTTTTCTAATTTTTTTCCTGAAATGTAACTGTGCTAGACTAATCTGTTCTACAGTCCTGAATAATTTATGTACATTTTGAGAGGGTTACTTCTAATTTTTTTATTTCTAATTTTTTTTCCTGAAATGTAACTGTGCTAGACTAATCTGTTCTACAGTCCTGAATAAATTATGTGCATTTTGAGTGGGTTACTTCTAATTTTTTTATTTCTAATTTTTTTTCCTGAAATGTAACTGTACTAGACTAGATACTAGTAATTTATGTGCATTTTGAGTGGGTTACTTCTAATTTTTTTATTTCTAATTTTTTTTCCTGAAATGTAACTGTACTAGACTAATCTGTTCTACAGTCCTGAATAATTTATGTATATTTTGAGAGGGTTACTTCTAATTTTTTTATTTTTAATTTTTTTTTCTTGAAATGTAACTGTGCTAGACTAATCTGTTCTACAGTCCTGAATAATTTATGTATACTTTGAGAGGGTTACGCATGTTGATAAACATCGAAATTAAATATCTTATTACTATAAATATTGAGATGTTCTTTGTACCTCTGAAATATGCCATATTCATTCATTCATTTTCGTGTGCCAGCCAGGCTGGCAACATGGGGTGCGCTGCTCCACTTTTCCAACTGAACTATATTTTGGTGTGGAGTCCGACTTCCTCAGTACACACATGCCATAGGAACCCATTTATAGGGTAGGCAACCATTCACACCTCATTCATACAAGGAAAGGACAAAGACAGGATAGGTAGAGAGAGAAAGTACATCCATGCCCGAATCGGGATTCGAACCCAGGACCTCCTTATCCGTAGTCAGGCACGCTGACCACTAGACAAGTTGGTAGGCCATGCCATATTTCTTCAGCATTTAATATATTATTTGAGGTTAGCAATAATACCAATGACACGTATTCGGCTAAGGTCTCAAATCATATGAAAGAGAGTATCGAACTTTAAAGAGCAGTTATCACTAATTGACTTATAGGGAATTATAAATGAACCCCGTACACCTTTTGAAAAGCATGGTCCTTAAGAATGCTTTTAAAAAGATTATCTATAAAGTCAATAATTTCAGGTCATATAGTTATGAAATTAATAACAGTTATGGTGGAAATTTTTCCATGTATACGACTACAATTTCAACTGTTGTGTGTGTATGTTTAAATAGTATCTTATATACGAAAAATATTATTACAATGTACTCAGAAATAAAATATTACATTACAATTACCTTTCACGCAAATGAAAAAATATTGAAAATCAATTTAATTTGAATCCATGATTTAAAAAGGAAATATCTTTCAAGATTTAAAGTTTGACAATAGGAAAAAATTTTTATAAACTAAGAATACTCTACTTTAGCAGACTAATTATTAGGTATATACAATTTTTTGAAAGGAAAAAATATATTTAATCAAGTGCAGTAAAACTCCGACTATCTGAAATCCGCCTATCCGAATCGCTGAATATTTGAATCACTTTCAGAGTATCAGATTGTTAATTAAACTAAAGAAGAGAATAAAAATAGGAAAAATGAAAAATACTCAATTAAAGAAAAGAGAAAAGATGAGAATGAATGGTTATTTGAAGAATTCAGAAGCATTCCTTTGTGAAAATTTATTCAGAAGTTAGTGCTGAAGACTTAGGAGAATGGATTATGTCTCAGGCTCTATGAATTTCAAATGGCAAATGACGGTCAATTTATTGAAAGCGTCGAGGAAGTTGATCTTAATGTTCTAGTTGAAGTAGACACGGGACAACAGTTAGTGAAACATTTGTTTTCTGTGAAACTGCTTTAAACTGGATGGAGTATCAGCCCGAATGTGACTACGAGTAATTTCTCTCTGTCAAACCGATGCTTGATATGGCGGTCCCCCCACCCCAAAAAAAGGCCATGAAACAGTTTATTCCGACCAAGGTTAACATGAAGAAGAATCTTTTAATTTGATTGATTAAGAGTTCTGTTTCTTTAAAAAAATGTTGTCTTTTTGTCACATTTTCAATACGCAATAATTAGAACAAACCCTTTTTTGAAAAAATATTATTAACTAAATTTTTTATTATCCGAATGGATCCGTCCTAAATTGATTTGGATAATTGTAGAGTCAAAATATTTTCCTACAGGAATAAAAGGAGCTTTGTAATGTAGATTTAGTTGAATTTTTTTACTTTATACATATTCGCGTTATTTTACTCACGCGTTTCTTCAGAAAGAGAGAGAGAGAGAGTTGCTTAAGAAAATATTTTGGATAAATGAGAGAACTTTGAAGTCAATAACTTTTTTATTTTTATTGTCAACCATAGATACGTTAAAAATATCTTTTTTTCCATTGCTAAATTTAATACGAAATTCTTTCTTTAACAGCAGGTGATTTATTTCACGAAAAATATTCACAACTCTTTCTGCATAGTCAGAACATAAAAATGCATTTCAGTTCACAAACGCTTTAAAATAGGAACAGAATCCTATCATTCAAAGAAATAATATGTATAATTTATAAAAGTGGGTTCTCAAATGTTCCCTTGCTCATCAGTTATAAGTTAATCAGCAATTAATTAACCATGGATTTAAACAATTTCCACAAGTTGTAAGCTGTTAATAATGCATATAAATAAGGCGTAGTATGTTTGATTATTTACATATATAAAAGATTTGTTAAAAATGCAAAACATACCAAAGCAATAGGTTGAATGGTTCCCAATATGATGTTAGATATTTTCAGCTCAATTTCGTATTGATTTATAAATTACTTATGATATAACATTTGAGAAAGTTTATAAACTGTTAAAAATATCCAAAAAAAAGTTCTTTCTTACTGATTTATGTATCTTAATAGTAAAAATTATGATAGTTGAAATGCCAAATTGAATTTGAGAAAAAAATGTTTACAAAAGTTATAATATATGCTACATAATAAACATGCAACATCAAGCAAAACTGGCTGCAATGTACTTATAACATTTTGAATGCAGGGAAATTTTTAAACAAAGCTTTCTGTGGATTCTCTATTTCGTAATAAACAAAAAATTCTGCAGAAGAATTTTGAAAGCCTTAGAGAATGTACAATATGGCTGCACATTGGACTTGAAAAGTTTTAGAAAGAAAATTATATATATATATATATATATATATATATATATATATATATATATATATATATATATATATATATATATATATATATATATATATATGTAATTCAGTATAAGTTTTAAGCTAATGCAAGCAAAATAAATTAATCAAATTGTAAAGAAATGATCAAACTGAAAAATATTGTGAAAAGTTCGGAGACTCCTAACTGTGCTTAAAAAGTCATTTTTTCTATATGAAACCCTTAAAATGTTATCATCAGTATTTTGACCTGCTTACAAAAATTCTATAATTACAAGCAATAGCAATAAAAAGACTCAAAATAAAAATTAACTCAACCAAATTCTATATCCTAAGAATTATCAAAATTTCAGGTTAAAGATATGATATTCGTTTACAGTGTTACCATAACTGAAAAAAAGAAATTTTTAAATTGCTTGCCTTCAGTAACAGTGTTCGGAAAATAACTCCTTCTTGATATAGAAGATAACTTAGTCAATACTATAGTAACCGAATGCAGTAAAAGGCTATCAGAAAACATCAAATATTTTTCAGTGATGGAAAAAACGAAGTCATTCTAATTTTTAATAAATTGTTGACTCTTTTTTTCAAAGGGCGTGACCAACTGAAGCGCTCAGTGATTTCATGCTCAGCGGATGATCGTCTTTTTTCCGATATCCTGGATTACAATCAAACTTTTCTATGATACTGTTTATATTGGAGTTTTTGAAGACGATATTTGTGCCCATAACAGAATATTTTTAACACAATTATTCCAGCCTTATTACAATCAGAAAGTTTTAGTTTTGATAGTTGTTTTTATTATACAAGATCTAACAGTGTTCTTCGTTTAAGAAGAATTCTGATTCAGAATAGGTATCCTGTATCGCAATGGAAATTCTATATGTATATTCTCTATCATTGTTAGAAAAAAGGGATATTTAAAAATATTTCTTAATTTTAAAATTGGTAGTATTAAGTTAAAGAAAGATTAAGGTGTTAAATTGTAAATTCCATAAGTAAGCATAAAATGATGACATTTTACTATATCCGAGTGCTAAAACATCTGTCGGAATACTGAAAAGTTAGATTTCTTTCATTGTAGGCTTGAGATTCTCCCTTTGTAAATCCTCTTGCCTTCCGTTCAAGAGTTAGAGGTTTCGAATTCTACTTTGGGCTTGCCTGCTTGTAGTGGTCCAGAATCTATTTTAATGCGTAGGTCATGGTATAACTAGCCCTCATGTGTAAAAAATGACCATTAGGGGCAAACAATCAAACCTTTGCAAATCTGATTTCCGTACAAAATTTTGAAATGTATTAAAATCGTATAGAAATCATTTTTTCTCTTTAAAATAATCAATAATATCCATGTATCACAATAATATAGTAGTCTTCTTAAATTTAACATAAGAATCCCATCGACAGTTTATGAGCAGAAAAATCAACTTAATGTTATCACGTAAATTCTACAGGAGCTAAAAATTCATTGGCAAACTTCTAAAGAAAGATAGAAAATATCTTCATTATGTACATATGTGTATTATATGTATATATTACGGTAAAAGTGATTAATCTCCACGAATCTTAATAATCGTGATAAATTAATGAATATATATATATATCACTTTTAACTGCAAAAATATAATCCATAACTCATAATGGGGAATATGATAAATTCCAATTGTTTTGTAGAAAAATGTTATTTTAATTCGAAAAAATACATTCCTTCAAGCATTATTAAGCATTTCTTTCTTTTGAATTTGGAAAACATGATGATGACTTAGAAAAAACTTATAACGATCTTTTAATTTAAAAATTTAAATAACAATGGTATTTCAGTGGATATTTTAAGGCAGATGTACAAGGTAATAGTTGTAAGTTCTGTTCCCTAATCTGGCTTAAAACATATTGAAAAAATATTACAATAACTAAAAGTAATGTAAAGATTAGCATGCTGTTTTTTCACTAAATGGTTTATTTTTATGTAAGCAAAATAGAATTTTAAATTAAATATTAACAGGTTCCTATAGATAATTTTTGTGTTTTGTTAACTAAAAGACCTGGAAAAGAAAATAATTATTAGAATTTATGAAAAATCTCTTCCATTTCAAATCAAATTTAACTTATAAAAAAGTATTTTTATTTATATTTATTTGTAAGCTTACTTATATAGATATTTTAGACCTGCGATTCGGAATCTGTGAGGTGCTCCCCCAAGGGAGATAATAGCGTAAGTTCTGTAAAGTAGAAAAAGTATTATTTAAAATAATTATTAATTTACTAAAAGAAAAGTACACACACAAACAAAAGGAAATAGATTTCAACATAATATTTATTAGTTTACTTATAAAATTAAAATAAAAAGCATAGTAATAGAAATTGGCACTTTCGGATTTTTCTATATTTAGTGTATTTAGTGTTTAGTGTTAAGGTCTGTATTTTGTGAGATATCAAGAGTAAGATATTAAAATAGGTAATAGAATGCGAAATGTCCTTGTTTTAGAACAGAAAACACGCCCTGCCTAAAATTCAAAGAGGGATTTATTGCTTTTAGTTTCGTCACTTTTCATGAAGGTTTCTTCTCCTTCGGGAGTATTGTGAAATGGATTGTCAAACTCGTAACTTGCTATTAGTTTGTTCTCAGCAAGAAAATTCTCTTTAAAACTCTTTGCCAGCATAGCTAAATGATTTTCAATTTTTACATGTTGTTCTTCAGCCTTGTATGTTTTAACAGAACCATCCACATTTGAAAACATTGTCAGGTTTTTTTTCATAAATTTCTGGTCTATAATTTCAGTTATCAACAAAAAGCATAAATGTCACTCGTATCCAATACATGTTTATTTGATCCTTGGAGTTGAAGATTCAAGTTACTTACTTTTTTGAACATGTCCACCAAAACCCTCAATTTTACATGCATAAATCATCGTGATTTCCTACAAGAGGAAATAGACTTCCAAATCTGCTTTCCTCTTGTGAGAAACATCTTCTCTTAATTCATAAACCCGTTGCAAACATTTCCCACGTGACTCCCAATAAAATAGCAATACTAAATGTACTATACCCAAGTCTTTACAAAGTGTAGAAAAGAATCTTGATTTCAGATTTCTCATTTTTATATAATTTACTACGGTTACAATCGTAGCTAACACAATATTCAAACGACGATTTATTTCTTAGGAAGCCTGAGATTCTTTATGGAACATGCAATGAGTCCAGATGCACTGAGGCTATTTTAGTTTTACAAGGGCTTTTATAGAATCTTGCGGACACTGAACGAGCACCATTGGTGCATACTCTGACGCAATGTTATAATTCTGTGTTTGCCTCTTTCATAAAATCATTTAAGATAGCAAATAATACGCATATTGTATTGCTTTGAGTTTTATTTGCTTAAAGAAAAGTAGTTTTTCTTATACTGACTTATCATCCCAAAAACGAACATAAGCGATAAAATGAGCATTTTTATTATCTGTTGCTTCATCAAACTGTGTTGAATGCAATTTGAAAAGCAGCTTCTAGAAAAGCTGACATTATGCATTATCAGCTACATCCCTAATTTAATGGGCAATAGTATCATTTGAAAGAAGTGTAGATTGTAATTGTTTTAGAAAATTATTATGAAATATTGTTTCTACAATTTCTACTGTTGCTAGTGTTGTATTCACTGGCTGGATAATTTTTATAAATTCAACTACCCATTTTTTTCCATTTTTTTGTTGATTAAGCTAGTCCGACGCATTATTGGATTCTATAAACAGTAAAGTTTATAAGTTTCGACATAATAAAAACAATGAGATTGGTCGGAAGAAGAAGGAATATAAAGGCTTCTGTAGTATTATTCCAAATTAATTCTCCATTAATACAAATCCGGATGACGAGTCTATAAACAGTGAATGCACTCGAGATTGATCGGAAGAAGAAAAAATAGGCTCCTGTAGATTATATATATTCTAAATGAATTCTTCATTAATAAGAATCCGGATGAAGGAAGCCTCGCCGAATAACTGATCAACCCGGTTTTTGGAAGCCCTCTAAATAGGCCGGCCAATCCAGCCAAATTTTGCTTAGTGTGGTACCACCATTTGCATAACTTTATGCAATAATTAATCTGAATATAACTTTAAGCAATCTAGTGTAACTTAATCACTCCACGTGAGTGACTTATCATGTTGTAGCAAAGTTATAATAATTGGAATAATACAAGTAATTGAATTTATATTTGTGTAAGCAGTTTTGTTATTTTATGAGTGCATTAAAGGAAATTTTTAATTACTAAAACAAAGCCAGTTTCTGCTTCTATTTTTCGGCTTTGAATCTGGGTAGAAAAAAGAATATAATAAATACACAACGCAATGTTTAAAAAAATAATACCTTATTTTAATTTAAAATATCATATGTAATCGTTTTATAATAACAGTAATTTTATACACAACAATGATGTGACGATTTTTACATCTAGCTATTTTATGTGAAATTTATCGTACGATATAATTATAAACTTTTTCATTCCCAAATTGTATTTCGAAAATTCCTAGCTTTTCATGTAATTCAATTTTAATTTGAAGAATTCCGTGGGTTTGTGTAAGTACTCACTATGAAGAATTTCTAGACGTCATTTGATGTTTAGGTTTCTTACTGTCTACCACTATTTTTGAGAACATTTTCTTGATGTTATTTTAAGAACAATGCTAATATCTAAGTAGTTTTTGATACTTGACCACATCTAATTCACGCTTACGCCTGCTTAAAAATTTATCCATGGATATGCATAAATCTACTGCGGCGAATATATAATACGGTGAGAATTCAAATTAACATGAAAAAATACCATACACACACTTAGGATACTTTCGACAGCGATAGAAGGATCCACTCGAATGAGATTAGCTGGAATTGAAACTGGTGTTATCGAATATTCTCCTTCTTCCTAAAAGAAAACATTTGCTCACATCTGCATATTCTTGAGGCGGCATCTCGTTTATAGTTCGAGATAAATAAGAAATTCTTACGCCCTACGATAATATCCGATGTGATGGACTCAAAAATAATAAAAAGGCAACGCATTCCTTTTTTTTCAATACGAGTGATCGGTGTTATCATATGTCAATAAATTTCTGCATTCTTGGTTAATTTCTAAGGTTTAAAATTAAGGTCGTAGTGCAGGTTTAACACCAAAATTGTTAAAATATATTATTAATGTATACATTTCATTGTATAAGAGGGCACGAGGAAAATTATGATTGAGAATTGAGACACGAATAATGAAAGTTTGAGAAATGCTGCATTATAGACTATTATGATATTTAAAATTACAGTTTAGATTTTTTACCCTGGCGTTTAACAGATTTTCACCCAATTTTGCCCAAACACATCATTAATGTTAATTTTCAGAAAAATAATTTTCTAACGCAATCTCTAAGTGATATTACTTGTCTGGAAAATCTTCAAGCAAATTAAAAATTTTTTTCATAAATTGTGAACTGATTTACAATATACCACTAGGAAGATTTTCCTAATTTTGTTCCTCAAATATAAATGTCTCAGTTTTGAACTTCTAATATCCTCGCTAATAAATTTTGTTTGTCAATTCTTTGCTCTAACAGTTATCTGTCTATCTTGTACTTGTAGTTCCTCTGTTTCACCAATATTACTAAAAAATAAATAAAAATAAAAGATTGCTAGCGATTTATAGCTTACTGTTTCATTTTCCTATATTTTTATTTGTTCTTGTCAAGTTAATATATCTGTCTGGTTAAAATGGATCACTTCATTATTATACGAAGAAATTCAGGTTTAAATAGAAATCGTTTAGCAATTCTTTTGATAAAACCAACATGGAAATAGGTGATGATTCAAATGTGAATATTAATGATCCATTGCTAAACGACTATTTACCTTATGAATTAATTTTGTTATTTAAAATGAGAAAGATAAAGTGATCCATTTAAACCCGACAATAGTTTTAACGAGGCAAGAATATGTAAGAAAATTATGAAAAAAGCGCTACAGAAAGTTTAGATTTACAAGTATAAAATACAAGGAAAGTTTCGAAAATTTTAAAATATCTTCTTACAATATTGGTGACACAGTGAAATTGTGAGTACAAGATGTAAACAGAGCAAGAAGTGACCCATGAAATTTATTAACGTATATATTAGATAATCAAAAAGGAGTCATTTGTGAACAAAACATTCTAAGTGGTATACCAGAAATCAGTTGACAATTTATTGTGCATGAAGATTTTCCTGATCTAGTAATATGTTTGAAAATCATTTTTCTGAAAATCAACACCATTAACGATGTGTTTGGAAGATAGAGTGCAAATATAAGAAATTTGAAAAAACTGTAATTTGGAATAAAGTATAACTCAAATAATCCGAACTTGGTCTATCTGAATCGCAGATTACCCGAATCACTTTACGAATTACAGAAAAATGAATGAGAAAATAGAGAAGGAAAATGAGAAAATGCTCAAGGAAAGGTAAGAGAAAGGAGAAGATGAGAATGAGAAAGAATCATCATTTAAATTCCTATAAATTAAACATTTTTCTATTCAAATGTGCGCCATAAGATTATAAGAACACTTCTCAAAACAACTTTTCTTTCAAAACTAAATATTTTACTTCATCATTTTGCAAAATAACTTTATGTACATGAATTGTCATTGAATTAAGCAGGTTTGCGAGTCACGTTTTGAGAATTGTAACCTATTTATCCATGACAGCTACTTTTAATTTGGATTAACAAAATCATATCGACATTTATTTGAATAAAATTGTTGAGCAATAACGAATCAAGTTTTCATTGTTTTGAAATGCGTGCTATGGATTTGACTTTTATTTTTCTCTTCGGAAACCAAGTCATTGACATGGTACTATCTTGCTGAAATGTCCAGTTTGATCTTCCTTAAAATCAGTTAATTTGTTAAAGAAATGATAACTGAGTCAATTTTCCCAAGCGCTCGATTTCATGCTATGATGCTATTGCTCTTTTGCTCTTCTTCATATTGCTTCTTTTCCTCATTGCTCTTCTGAGCGATTGTGTGTGACCGAAGGGGGCTTTTCTCCAGAAATCATGCCAATAGTAAATCTTTAACGGAAGTTCCTTTCTGTCGGAAAAATAATTCTTCTTTTCCAAGTATCGTTTCCGAAGATGACTTTTTCTGTTCAATTTCTTTCAATCTTCTTCAGAGTGTTTTAAGAGATTAAGTTCCGAAAAGAAACATTTGAAGTTCAAGTGAACCAGATTGTAGTATGGACCATAATTTTAACTATCCATGGGATTATTCATCGGCATTGAAATGCATTTGACGATATTTGGAAAATTCATTGAATCAAATTAGATATTCTGGTTCAAACACTATCTTTCTCGTGGAATAATTTTTGGAACGGTGTGTATTTATTATTTTATTTTTACCTTAAACACAAAATAATAAATACATTCTTCTTCAAAAATATACACTTTGCAATAAACTTACTTACATTTTAAAGCTATTTATGTGCTTAATTATTTTTGCTTTTAAAAACTCGCAATTTAAGAAAATTTCTTAAATAT
The DNA here is from genome assembly GCA_037975125.1 of Latrodectus hesperus. Lineage (NCBI taxonomy): Eukaryota > Metazoa > Arthropoda > Arachnida > Araneae > Theridiidae > Latrodectus > Latrodectus hesperus. The sequence goes on along the minus strand of CM075854.1, from coordinate 115,147,213 downwards.
TCGTTTAAGTAAACAATTATTAAGTGTTATAACTTGAGAGAGAGAGAGAGTTTGGGTTTTTATATAAAAATATTTTTTTAATTCTAAAATATGTGTGTGAAACTAGTAGACTGCAAAACAAAATTTCACGAAAAATTTTTTGAAATGTTAAATTTTTGATTCAGGAAACCCAATTAAAAGCTACATTTTTGACAATTTTAATTATATTTATATGTATCATTAATATTAAAATGAACGTTAATATTTGTTAGGTGATATCCTAAGATGAAATATTCCCCCTGTTACTGCGATAACTCGAAAAAAAGTTTCTTTTGAAGCTGAATGAATTTAAAATGAAAAAATAAATGCTGCATGAGTGTTGCAAAGATTTACAAAGGCGGGGAGAGAAGAAATCCAAGGGAGTGGAGGGTCTCCGTACTAAATGAACCTTTTATCGAACGTTGTCTCCTTTTTTATAACGTAGGGAGCCATGATTGATGAACGATATACGAATAGCCTCATATAATATGAATTAAAATGCGATGCTTATCGGCTAGCTTCATACATTAGTTCGATCACCCGTCCATCGTCTTCTGTAAATAACAGAGTTGCTCCACCCTTTTGCAGTAGCAACCCCTTTCTATCGAGCCAATTAGGAATTCTTCCAATAGATGTGTGAAGAAATGTCGGCTATACTAAGGACATCAAAGTAGAATCATTTTCGAACTTCGTATTTAGTATCACTGAGGAAATATTATAAAAGAAATCTTAATTTTGAAACTCAGAAGTACCATGACTCTGCTAGTATTATTTTTTGCTTAGTATTTCAAATAATTAGGTCAAATATTTCTGCAGAAATTGTTGATTGTATGATTGTTACTTTTTCATTATTGGATATTTTTAGGTTTGTATTAAGAAATAAAATGCAATTGATCACTTAGACTTGAAATAACTATCGATGAAAGGTTAGCCTACTTGTGAAATAGCCCAAATTACTTCACTTCACTTTATTTCCTGAGTTATGAATCAGATTTTTGACAAACTTACTATTTTCTTCAAAATATCCAATGTAATCTAATGACCTCTTAAAAATTGAATGTAAAATATATGCTTACTATGAAGTCCTACTTAGTGCCATAATAATTGGTAAGTTTCGAATAAAAATATATTGATCACCTACCAATAAAAAGCCATAATTTTTCTTGATTATATTTTAAAACTGATACGTAATAGGGGCTTTTGGCACTCAGTTTGAGGAAATTGTTGACAGAGGTAACTATTAAAATATCTAGATTCAATCGCTTAGAAAATTAGTTCGATACGCTCATTCGATGGTATTTTTTAGCATGTATTTCTTCGTATTTCATTTCAAATTGATTCCTGGGGGATAAATTTATGGAAATTTAATCCATGAGAAAAAAGTGTGCATTTATACACATAAATTTTAATGAATCTCATCTAATAAAAATTATGTTGATTAATTATTTTCTCATATGAAATAAAATATTTACATTATACTAAAAACATCATAAATATAGAATATTAATTGCCATTTATTTAAAATTAAAAAATATCTCTGAGCTTGTTAGATTTTATATGTCATTTTTAATATGGCCTGAGTATATGTACATATTCAAATTCCTAAATATTTTCTTGAATTTTCTTACACACATATTCCTTATATAAAATATCATAAATGTTTCATAATTATATGAGAATTTAGAGTTTAATTTTGTTCAGACCTAATAGTAGATAAAGTAAAACAAGTGGTAAACAATAAACGTTGATTGACATTTCAAAAATGATTTAAAAATGTTTCAAAAATTAGTGTTGGACAGTGAAACATTTCAAAGTTGCCCAAGAATAATTCGTACTTTATCGTTAATTTAAGCATTGTATTTATATAGAATTGATTAATATTGAAACTTTATATTAAATTAAGCATAATTAAGTCCGTTACTTTTTATATGAAATTAAAAATAAATTCTTTTATTACAAATTAATATTCTCATGCAATTTTTAAGATTAAGTGATATCAATATTTAGGAACATTGAAATTATTAGTTTTTATTAAACACGATATGGTTTATTCATGTTTAATAATTTTTTGTAATGTAATTTTCTGTCAAATGTGTGTGTAAAATAAGTGATTAAGTTTTAGTTTCGATTATTGTGGAATTCCATTAATTATAATTTTTTGCATATTATTATATCTATTAAGAACACATTTTTTGAAGGACTTTGCTGTAATGTTACATTTATTTTCTCATAAAAGAATTCATTTATAAAAAATATTTTACTGTTTTTCACACAAGGCCTTTATATAAGGACCTTCTTAACATTCATTGTAGGTTGCTTAATGTACATTTTTTATATAAGGTTAAATAACCTTAATTGCCGGTTAAGATTTTTAGGGTTGCACAATGCACTTATTTCCATTTCCAGATTTATTCACATCTATTATAAATTCGATTTAGTTTTCAGCTCGAAAAATTATATCAATTAAACGATAGGGTGTTCAGTAACGCATTGTCATTTATTTCAATAATTCATTCGTTTGATTCCGACTTTGACGTTTCGTTCGGAATCCAATACCGGGTGAATTAGCCCTGGACCTTAGAATGAAAAACATATTTAATCAAATGCAGTTAAAATCCAAACGAACAAATTATATTTTTTGCGTATAAAATTGTAAGTACAAAGAAGCATGGATTTCTATTTCCGTTTCATTTTCCAAATATTTTGCTTCATTAATTCTCATTTCTCGTATATTTGCCGTATGCTGCTAGTTTGAATGATTTTATGATGTGATTTGAAAAAAACAATTTTTTGTATTTTATAAAAAAATTGCATGCCGTTTTAATCTTTCTGATTACGAGATAAAACAAAACAGTCGTAAGGACACCTTTTCGTTTGTTTTCCAAATTAGTATTTTTGGAGATTACTTTGATACGAAAATTTGATCTGCAAGGTTTTTTTTTTTAATTTTTTTCTAAAGCAGTAATTTTGAAAAGGTAAAATATCTTTAAAAATTAATTATTTCCATTGAAATGATAACCTAAGTGGAGAAGCTGTCCTGAATAGTCCAACAAAACTTTCTCTAAATATTTGTGGCAGAAGAAATGATCTCACTTCTTCACTGCCGGTGAAGTAAAAAAGATGGGTCCGATAAAGGATTTGAGAGAGAGAACCGTAATTGCCTACCCCAGGGAGTCCCTTACGAGAGATCCTCAGAAATAGTGCATATATTTAGGAAATAATGAATGCCTTTCACACAACATCTAGGAAAAGACAAATTATTGATACAGTTGCGTCAAATAATTTCTTCTCTGCAAAAATTGTAGAGATAAATGTTATAAATTAATTCCAGTTTCGAATGCTAGTTATTGCTTATAAATTATATTAGTTCGTTAATCAGTATAATAATTTTGCTTAAAATTTTGAAATATTTAAATCTTCCGATATTTATCAATGCATTCATTTCTTATTCTGTAGATAAAAGCAAGGTACAGCTTTATAATGATTTGTTACTCGTGAGTACAATAAATTTGGTACTAGAAGGATTTGTGATGAAAATGGAGTTTTGGGAAAAATTATATTTCAGGACATAATATATTTTAACATGGACAATTTTTTGAGAAATAAATGATAAAAGTCCTAAATCAATTTTTTAAAATAGATTCAATATCTAAGTTTAACTGTTCTTTTATAACTCACATACATTTTGTGACTTCTCACTTTCAAAACTGTAAAATTGGATTCTTTTAAAACATTCCGATAAAAATTCAGTTTTTAGGTAATCGATTTTCCTATCCTTCAAGAGCGTTATAAAGCCGCTAAATAATTTTAGTGTAGTCAATGATTAAAGTATGCGAATTCAAACATGTTTCCTAAAATACAGTAAAAACGAGATAAGGAGTAGAAAACACAAGAACCACTCAACATAGTTTTGACTACCTTCTATCATCATTCATTGGATCTATTTCAAATTGAAAAGAATGAAATTAGATCTAGAGATTTCTTATCACCAAAAATCTATAATAGAAAGTTTTTCGGTTACGGATATAACTTGCTTTCCTCATTTCAAATTTTCAAGCATTCAGCTGATATAGGCAAAAAAGGAATGATTTTTGCAGAAAATAAAGTGAGGAAAAAAGAAAGACAATCATTTTATTTAAAATCCCAAAATTTCATACTGTATAGCTCCCACCAAAATAATTTTTTTCTTAAGATATTAATTGCATAAAATATTTTCCGAAATATGTGAATTTGTCAATGAATGGAAGTTACTTCTCTCTTGGAGAACAATAGTGGCTTCCTGAAAAGACTGTTGATTTAACATTTGTTACCACGGAACCAATACCAATTAGTTTCTATGATTATTAGGTCTTTTATTGCAATAGACGAGTACAGGCACAAAGAGAATCACGGGAAACCTGATCAATTTTCAATAGATGAAATTCCCAATGCACCTAATCAAAAGACTCTTAGGATTCATTACATTCAGTTGATTAAAAAGCTTAGTATTTAAAAAGTCAAATAAATTATGCTATTATACATTTTGCAGGAAATAAATTCCTATTTCTTCGTATGTACTTTGAGGCAACTTACTATAACTTAGAACGTCTACCTCTTTAGAAAACATGAGTATATTACTTGATTAAATTATTGATTAAACTTTTAAAATATTCTGTTCGTAAAGATTCCTGGTTTCTTATTACAACCAGTATTCTTTAAAATATTAAATTTATCCTCTTAAAATGAAATATTTCTAGAAAAAACTTAATGCAAAAAATCATTAAATGTATTAAATCAATTTAATGTCATTACACTTAATTTTGAAAATTTTATCTGTTTATCATCATTTGGAAATTAATGTTTTAGTTCTCCCCTAAGATTATTAAAGAAACGTCACATTTTGAAAACTATTCATTTTCTTGATTATTTTTCTCTTTCTAGATGAAAATATAGTAATAATAAGATTAGAGCGAGTAATTATGAGAACAACTGATAATAAATAAGCTTGATAGATGTACTTTCCACCTGTTATAATTTTAGATATAGTTTTCGGAGGAAACTGATATATACTTATGCAATGATTTATATATCTCTGCATAAGTATATATCAGCTTTCTCTCATCAGACAGAAGTGAACGGCCAGCCCTCCTTTTTAGCGAAATCGACCAAAGAGACTTAAGACCATATTGCTAGGTGAGGCTTAGAGTGGCTGTAAGCCTAGCCCAATGAAAACAGAGGAATGAATCAGACAGATTGAGAATTTTGTGGATTTTATGTAAATTGAAGCATTAGTTGCTACATCATGTGCAAGCTATCAAGGTTTCTTCCTTATTTTCGAAGAACAAATTCGCATTATAATTTCGATTCTTATTTTATTTTTGTCTTAGCTTATATTTTTTGCAATAAGAGAATTATTTAAATATGAAGTGTGAAAAATCACTGATAATCAAAAGGATTTCTATCCATCCGATTGTTTCCGAAATCTATCCCATTAATTAATATGAAGAATATTCTTATTCATTGATTTTGCTGGAGAATGAAAGTTTTTTTCAAATTATTCAGCCCAAAATTGATTGTGTTATTTAGAACATGTTGATAATAAAGAAACCCATTTTTTAGTGACACACAGGCATTTAGCAACCAATAGAGGAGATATCACAGAAACGATTAAAGAAACCTTTCTAAATATTTCTGTTGAATTGGATAAATAGGTTTCATTTTTTGAATTATGTAATTAAGATATAAACTGTTATTTGACCTAAGAAATTTTTAATCTCATTTAATTATAATTTGGTGAATATATTTGTAATATATTTGTTCTAAAATTCATTAATAAAAACAATTTATTGTTTTCGAAATTTCCCCGTTGTATTTCGCATTTAAAAATGTTCATTTAAAAATTAATCTAAAAAACACACACATTTTACATTTTTGTGTATTTTGAATTTATGTTTAATCCATTTTTTCAGCATCGAGCATAAAATCAATTTACAGATTGAAATTTAAATAACTTTATACTTTTTATTTGCTTATATTATCATAAATTGGACTCTGCGCTTCCTTACAAAACTCATTTTATCTGAGGATAAACTGATAATTATTTGTTTTCTAAAGAATTGAAATATTTAAAACAACAAATAAATGTAAGAACGATAATCTAGATATTATCATTTAAGTATTTAAATATACAGTATTTTCTGCTCTTTAACTCAAAAGTAGGCAGACAGACATTGTAATAAACTAGCTATTTTCTTGCACAGGATTTATTATAAGTCATAATATTTTAAGCATGTATCTTTCTAGTGATGTTAATTTGAGATAATCAAACTTAAGAGGCATTAAAATTAAACTTCCATACAAAGCAAGTTAAAAATGTATTAATTATTTTACTATAAAATTAATAAATGCAAAATTATAATTCTAAAGAAAAATCATTATTTTTCAGTTTTCCGTGTGAAAATAAATATTTTAAAATCATATAATTGTCGTTGCTTTAATTACTTGGTAAAATCTTTTGATAGTACAATATTTATTAGTTTTTTACTCGTCCTAAATTCTGTTACTATTCTCTTCACTGTTGTACTGAGGAATATTTCTTTAAGATATTGGACTTCTGAGAAGATAAATAGTTTTTATAATTCAAATGTGTGCTTTGATTTTTGAAATGAGAGTTTTTTTGCACTGCAGAGTCTTTAAAAATGGAAACTATTTAAATGAGAAGGCCCTCCCTCCTTTCCTATCGACTTGAATTAGAGTACAGGTCTGAAAAGAGGTTTTTTATCCTGTTTCTTTTTTATCATTATAATTATTTTACATTAACATGTAATTATAAATTGGAAGAGAAGGTGATACAATGCTTATAAATACAGATGATAGAAAACTTTGTAAAATTATGTTCACCATTTAAATGCATGTTATCGATAATGATATGTAACACTGTACTGCTGATATAGAAACAGATCTATAGCAGTTGTATATAAAATGGGATTAGGAAAATAGATGTTCTATGAAATATGATTATAAAACATTATTTTGAAATTGTTGGATGCTTACAATTTAGAAAGCTTGTTTTATGTGAAGCCTGAGTCCAATGATCTTGACGTTTATAAACCTGCCTTGAGCTATTTCTTCCGCAGGAAAGCATCCAACCCATTAACAATAAGGAATTTTACAATCGCTATAATTCTTTTTACCTGAAAAGAGCTCAAGAAGCAAAATTTTAGAAAACTGTCAGGTACCAGGTTTCATTGCTTAAACAATGTGCAGAATAGACCACTTATCATTAAAATTTTCATTCCTAAGCCTTGGGGAACAAGAAAAAGTGTAGACATGCAGAAGATGATTTATAAATAATTGGAGATGCACAAAAAGTATATGGGAAAGCCGGTGATCCTCAAGAGCAGTTGAAGAAGTTGTCCAAATGCGATAAAACCTTTCTATGCGTCTCTCGTTTTTATCATTTCAAACTAATTTGAAAATAAGAAATCAATTTTAAATGAAAATAAAATATCTCACTCAGAATAGCATAAAAATCTTTTACAATCAATGCTGGACATGAATTTGGATATTTTAAATAAATGTTTATCTCGCTACCAAATTTCTGCAGTTTAAGATACGTTTGTATACTGGAAAACTCACAGCTTGAATTTTCTTTACTATTCGTGGATGTTTTTGTAGTAAATGATTTACAGTTTTTTCCACGTATTGACTCCATAGATTTGTTTTCTCATTTATAATATTTTTATCTGGATACTGAACGAAAAGTAGCAATTCAGATCTTTTTTTCAAATCGTATTGCATTAAACAAAATAAGTATTTTTGGAAACAGTTTATGCTGCAACATTCAAGCACTCCACAAAAGACTTCCAGGATGCAATTACACACTGCTGCAACAAGTCCTTCAAAAAAGTTAAATATATATATTATATAATATAATGCCGCAATGGTGGACACCAGCCCTGAATAACAGAAAGCAAGAATTAAACCAGAAAAGAAGACAAGCACAGCAAGCTAACAATGATCAGAAAACACAACTCCTAACATTATATAAGCAACTTCGGGCCAAGTACATGAAAGACGTCAGAAAAGCAAAACCCTCTTGCTGGCGCAACATCTGCTCAGCTGCAACTAATCCGTACGGGAAAATCTACAAAGCCACATTCAAAAGCAAAACCAAACCCACCAACTTGTTCAGTACTGGCCAGCAACCAGATGGCATTGACAAATTAGTCCTAAAACTAATACCTAAGAACACCCCAGAACTGCTTTCAATCTTTTTCAAGACCTGCTGGAGGTTGCATTACTTCCCAAAGTCACTCAAACTAGGTATTGTCATTCTCTTCTACAAAGAGGTCGAAGATATACACAATGTTAAATCGTGTAGGCCAATTACACTACTGCCAACCCTAGGCAAAGTCCTCGAAAAGCTCGTCATAACAAGATTAACGTATTTTCTGGAATCTAACAACCTCCTTCACAACAGACAATATGGATTCAGGCAAAGTAAATCCGTCGAGGACGCCTTAAGCAATCAAGTACATCCACACCGCAAAGTCCATCGCCAAACACTGCGCCATAATCTCCATTGACATCAAGGGTGCCTTCGACACAGCGCCTCACAACTCAATCAAAAATGCTATTGTATGGAAAAACTGCCCCACAATTCTAAAAAGCATCCTTTTCAGCCACCTGACGGACAGAATGGACGCAATTAATACAAATCAAGGGCTTGCGACACAGCATCAGACAATGGGATGCCCACAGGGTTCCTGCAGTGGCCCATTGATGTGGAATCTTCTTGCAGATGAGCCATTCCAATACAATTGGTTCATAGTGGCGAAATCTCATGAGCCTCACTCCAGCATCACCCTTCAAGCCTTCGCTGATGACTTCACATTCATTATTGCAGCCAGCAGAGAAAGGAAGCTGGGGAAAGTAGCCTCTGAGGCTCTTACTATCTTCCGTCAATGGACCACCAAGCATCACCTGGAAATCTCTGTGGAAAAGTCCTGTCATATGTTATTTACAAAACTTCAATGTCGCCCACAAATTTTCTGGGACAAGCAAAAAATAAGAAGGTCAAAGTCCATTAAGCTTCTAGGAGTCACTTTTGATTAAAAATTCAATTGGTCCCAACATATAAAAATGCAATGTGCCAAAGCTTCCAGGGTCCACCAACAACTTCTTAGGCTCGTAAGAACGACCTGGGGCTTCTCACAGAAGCAAAGAATTATCATATACAAAACAGTTGCAGAACGTATTATCGCACACGGAGCTCAGATCTCGGGTAGGGACCTCCGCGTTAAAATTCAACTTCTCCTCAACAAGATTCAAAGGAAATTTCTGCTAAACATTACAGGAGCATTTAACAACACAACCACAGCTGCTCTACAAGCTATTACTGGGACACTGCCATTACATCATTTTATCAAAATTGAGGCAAATATTAAGTACAGCCTGAAGAACACCACCAACGTTCAAATAGAGGAAAGAGTCACCAAATTGTCCATCCATCCAGGTGATTTTAATGTAGATAACCGCATAAGCCTCAACCATTCGATGCACTCTTAATGAAGTCCAAGATTTCTTCTAAATTTTTACGGATGGGTCTAAACTGGAAGGTAAAGTAGGAGCGGCATTTGTTGCAATACATCACAACTCTCAAATCCACTCTGAGAAATTCAAGCTTAGTGAACATAATACCATCTTCCAAGCCGAGCTCTATGCAATACAACAGGCAACAAAATGGGCAATACAAATTAACCACCCCTGTCACATCTGGTTTGACAGCCAAACTGGGCTTAAAGCAATTGGTAACCCAACTACCACTAGTCCCCTGGCAAGGAACATCCAAGCTGACCTAACATAGCCACTTTAATCACCCTAGGCTGGATAAAACCCCATGTTGGAATTACTGGGAATGAACTAGCGGACTCCTTAGCCTAGGAGGCTACTACATTGAATGATGAGCAAACTATTGTCCCACCCCACGCTCCTACCTCAAGAAAAAGCTGAAAGATGAGATTCACCAAGAGTGGCAAACATAATGGGATCAGGCCACAACGGGGCGCCTTGTCCATAACATTTTACCAAAGGTGAAGCTCTACACTCCTTATTGGCCACGCCAAATTACACTCTTCGTCACTGAACACGGGCCCTTCCCCACGTATCTCCTTCGGATTGGAGCTCTCTCATGTGACAACTGTGCTTGTGGAGACACTGAAAGCCCGTACCACTACGCCACCACCTGCCCACTTACTAGCTCGTGGCACTTTAACAGAACAATTGAACATCTACGTCTAGAATGGACTCGGAACATCGTTAGCAACCACTATGCCAGACCAAAGCTAATCGCCCTCATTACATTCCTTCTCAATCATAGAGACTTAATCATACCAAACGAGAACGGTGATGATGATGATGATGATAGCCAAGGGGACCCGTTTGACTCGGATACGGAGCATTAGGAGCCACTCTCCCTCAACACCTATCTCGCCAGTGCTCAACCTCATTCGCACTCTTTTCATGACTACTAGGACTGTATCACTTGTACATACTCTCATAGCTTATTTTCCCACTCACAGAACATTTGCCCGCAGTACATCTACTTCTCTTATTTAATCAAGACTTTCACCTGTATTCTCTTCTCCTTGTTTGTTACTTTTATCACATTGTTTTTTGTTTTATTGTCTTTACTCCACAATCCTGCTTACCCTTTTCCTACTTGTATTCAATAATCTTGTTTTCTAAATTGTGCAAAATATGCAACTGTCTCCCCCATTCTTCCACCCTGTCCTCCTATTGTTTCTTCCTTCCAGCAACTCCTACCCAAACTGTTAGAACCCTTCTTGGGTTAGGCACAGGGGACCTTGCTGGTGTAAACGTAAACATTCAAGCACTGGTTTTGGCAAACATTTGTTTGATATATTCATAATTATTAACGTATTCTGCCACCCCCCTTTCTTTCATCCTTTTATCTTTCCAATAATACATTTTGCTGTTGCACTAAAATATATTTGTAAATGAAAATTTGACCAATGTATAAGTGAATAATTTTAGATAATTTAAATGATTTTGATTTTAAAAATTAATCTTTAATCTGAAACCCTGTAAAGCAATATAGGAGAGACATAGATTATAAGTATTTGTTATTTAATGTTAAATTAATAAAAATTAACATTATTTATAATTGCATTTGTTACAGAATAAACTTTTGTAGTCGTAATCATTGATTTAGTCAATGTATCATAGTTTAATTTCATTATTTTTCTCAATCGTAATTATAAATTTAAATTGGGACACTTTATTTCAATGCAGATACATTTGAACCAAAATTATAAATTTCAAAGAGTCAGAGTTTTATGAAACAGCAAATGCTAATATGGGCATTTGCAGTTTCGTAAAACTCTGAATTCCAACTGGATAACAGATGATGTTATTGGCTGGATTGCAATAATTTGCCAATTTGGCGCGAGAGTAAGATTTTAAAAGTGCATTTCTTAACGTAGATAGCCTTTTCATCATCATACCTTAGTTTAAATTAAGAAACAAATTTTAAGCATTCTTAAATTATACCATTACTTAATAAATCATTATGTTTCTTTCTATGCAAAACACAAAGTGATGTGCAATACACGAATTATTGTTTTATTTAAATGTAAAGTTTAATAAGTGGAAGTTTTTTCGTAATTGTAGAAACATTTGAATTAATTGGAATCTTGATAACAAATGAGTAAATGCATCTAGACATAAAAATAAGTTCAACTGGTATTTTTGAACAATATGGTAAATTACTTTTATCATTCAGTATGAGGAAGTTTCATTAAGGAATTTAATTTTAGGCCTCCCTGAACTTTCTTTGAACAATCCAATAATCACCCATGACTTATCAATCATCACTGGCTGAGGAGACATTCAATCAATAAAGTTTTATTAGGGAATCAGGTTGAGAGTTTACAATAATCATATCAAGTGCATTGTAAAATAATAAAAATTGATATTTTTTCCTTCAGTACACTATAATTTAGTTTTTTAAATCAAAATGAGTAATCTATATATATATATATATATATATATATATATAAAGACAGATAATAAAAAGAAGTAAATACATTTTAAAGCAATAAATAATATAATACGCAAAATACAACACGTTAAATTAAAAATGCACACATTACAGGCAATCTAACCAGGGCAAAAGCAGTTAAAGAGAGATAGGCCAATATAAATTAGATACAACATGGAGAACAATAAAACTAACAAGACAAAATTTGAAAATCACTGACAAGAATATAACAATATACAGTGTAAAGAATAGAAGGAAAGCGTAGAGACCACGTCTTCAGCAGGAGGACGATGATCAGCTATGCAAATTAAACACTCTTTTCTGATATGCACGAAAGACATATGTCTAAAGATCTTCGAACAATTTCCCCGAAACGTGTATATATTAAAAAAAAGAAGCATAAAAGTATTTATATGAAAATATAAGTAAATAAGAAAATATAAGTATATCAAAGCATAGTAAGAAAACCCACAGTAGAAGGAACTACACATATTCTTTCAAAACTTCAATACCAGCAAATCAGAACTTTTCTAAATATGTAATATTTAATTTTTTGAATTTATATAACTAATAACTTTTCAAATACTCTTGGCAACTACATCTTTATCCCAATTTTAAATTTTCTTTTGGCAACAGCATGTTAACTTCACATGTTAATGATTTTAAAAAAATAGTGTGATCTTATGATTAGGGCGCTCCGTGGCTGAGTGGTCTAAAGCATCACCGCTAATCGCTTGAGAGCGTAGGAGTGTGGGTTCGATTCCCACCGTGGCCCTGGGTGTTTTCTTCGTTATTCTTCTGTGGTTGTACATCTGTCATTGTGCTATTTGTTCTATTATCGACGAAGACTTACAAGCGGATCTCAAGAATCAAGCATACAAGTCTGAATATATGTAATGTAATAAAATAAATAAATCTTATGATTACCAATAAATTAAATGAAACTGTAACCCGAATGAATTGGGAAGAAAATGCGGTTTTTTTTCCTCTAGAACAAAATCGGTAAGTCACGAACCGAAAGCATTGAGAATGAAAATGGTATAGTTTAATAATAGTCTTATCAAAAGTCAACAATTACGCAACTCTGTGTATCAGAATACTAAATTTGAACCATGCTATGGTTACGGGGAAAATTGGCAAAATTTTCCCTATTACCGTGATTTTTCTAAGAGCTTAGATATAAATGAAAATTTAAACTATAGTTAGAAAAAAATTACATAAGGAGTGAAAAAATCAAATCAGGTAAAAGCATAAAAAATCAGTTTAAATATATAGAATTATTAATTGATTGCAAAAGAAAAAATAAATTACTTAAAAGAGTCAGGAAGTTAGCTTGCTGTTAAGAACTTTCATATTGCACATGAGTGACCTATAAGACTGTTGAAGTACAAGTTTGCTCAGCCATAATGACCTTTCTGAAATGTCCGTGTATTGTTTTTCTATAGGTGAAAATTTCAAAGCAAATGTTTGACTCACTGAAGCCCCATTATGTTATTCACTGACTGTCGATTGCATCTCCCCCCCCCTCGGTAGTTAAAAGTGCTAGAAAATATGAATTTAGCAAATTTTTCATGGTCATGTAAAACGTAATCTTATTCAATTTTGTAATAGTGATGGTTTTTATTCTTCTCCAAATAATATTTTATCTTTTATTTCTGCAACGATAAGGGAGGGAGATGATATAAATTTAACTCATATTGTTAACAAAGAATTACGTGGTACAGTACTGAATTAGATTAAAAATTACATACCATTTAAAGAGCCCAGAAACACAAATTTAAAAATGAATATAATATTAAAAGATGATTTGCCAGAGTTTCACTGCGTCATAAAAGAACTCCTTTTTCGAAACAAAAAATAATCGATCAACAAGTTGATGAAAGCTTACGGGAAGGAGATAGTAAAACCCTCTTGTACAGAATAAGCTTCACCGATTGCTTTATGTAAAAAACAGGATTGAACTTCGCATTATGTGTGAAGTTTAGATAAATAAATTATGATGTGATTAAAATTTCGTGTCTTTTTCTCAGGTAGGCAAGGTTTTAGATCATTCAGGGAAGTGAAAGTTTTCTCCAACTTATATTTAAGGAATGGATTTTTTCATTTTCCTGTGGTGGAAAAGTGTACTAAATATTTGGCATTTATCAGTCATAAAGATCTATATAAAGTTTTGAGAGCTAAAATTGGTTTGTGTAGTTTGTATGGATGATTTTATTATACCTACGCGTGATGAGGAGGAATCATTAGAAAAATTAAAACTTGCTTTGGGAGTAACTAAAGAATATAAGTTGGCGAATAATTTTATATAATGTCAATTTCTTAAAGAAAAATAGAATTTCTTATATAGATTATTGGGAATGGTACGATTCCCACCTTGGATGAAAAGACAGTAGCGGTTCAAAATTTTCCAGAGCCTAGAACTCTTAGGCAAATTCAGAGCTTCTTATGTCTTACTAGATATTTTAGAAAATTCATTACAAACTATGATAAAATTCACAAACCATTAAATGATCTTCAAAACAGAACACAATTTAAGTTCGGAGAAACTGAAAAAAGAAATTTCAATAGATTAAAAGAACTTTCGTCATCAACTCCAGTTCTGCATATTTTCAGACAAGGAGTCTTACTGGAGCTACACATGGATGCAAGCAGCTAGGGACTTGCACTGTTTTACTACAGAAATCTGAAGATGGAAAGTTTCATCCTATTCATTACACGTGTAGAAAGACCACCTCTCAGCAAGAAAAGCTATGTAGCTACTAGTTTGAAGTAGTTTTAGCTATAGTAGAAAATCTTTAGAAATTTAGAAATTATTTATTAGGCACGAAGATCAAAATAATAACAGACTGTGATGCTTTTCAAACGACTATGTTCAAAATGGGCATCTCTCTTAAGATAGTTCGGTGGGCATTAATTTTAAAAGAATTTGACTATGAAATCGTTCATAGATCTAAGAAAAAAGTGACGCCTCGAATGTTAACGCTGAATGAATGTTGATAATTTGAGTAGAAATATACTGCTATGATGGCTAATCATTCTCAGAGAGAAGTGACAGCGTAAATTTCCAAATCACTGAACAGTGAACATCTCTAGCTGTCACAATTCTTAGATGAGCAAGGATTGATGGAAGATTGCGTAGTAAAAAATCAAGTATTATATAAATATGACAGTGTTAGTGAGTTACTTGCAGTACTTGAAGCATGAGAGCTTTAAATCATATGAAACACTCATTAACTCAGAGGACATATTGCTTTGGCTAATGTAGTTTACCTTCTCGTGGAACTTTGGTTCGTGTGGGGATTCTTATAAATAAAAAGACCGTTTGTTTAAATGAAACAAATTATTGAACATAAAATTGAATACATTTGTAATATTGGGTGTAAAAATAATTTCAACTGACCTCACGTGTCAGTTAGAGGACTGCTTTTCCCTTATTGTTTTATTTTTACCTCTCGGGTGAGTGAGCGACACGCCCTCTTGCGAAATGTCTAAACACTACAGATAAGATAGAAGATCTTCTCACAAGCAAGACTTTGATATTCCTGTTCCCACAGAAAAAGAATTTATAAAGTTATGACGAGCTTAATAAGTCATTATGGACTGTGTAAAGCTCATTTTGTTTGAAACAAAATGTAGAAAGGGTAAAGGTCTATTCAACCCTCTACTAAAAGAAACACATTTACGCAGTACGCAGTCTTCACGTTCATTTTATAGGTTTATTTCCGTCAATTAATAAGAAATACAACCATATTCTCACAACTGTGGACGCATTCACAAAATTCATCAAGCTTTTCCCAGTAAAATCTACACTGCTGACCATCGAAATTGCAACACCAAGAAAGACAAGAGTTATCACAACAAAATTTATTTCTAGATAACATGTTGACCAAGTATCAAAAGATTAAATTCAGAGACTTCAGTGGAGTGTGGTTCCTGCCAAAATAAGTAGCCAGAGTACCCGTCATTAATGGAGATCACCGCGGCCATACGCCTTGGCATTGATTCAAAGAGATTTTAGATGTGTTCTTGGGGTACAGCAGACCAAGCAGCTTCCAAAAGTTGCCAAAGTTGCCAATCTGGTGTGGCAGCTACGGATGTAATCTGAGTCAATCGTTGAGCAACCATGGACCACAAGTTTTCTATCGGTGGAAGATCCGGAGATCGAGCCGGCTAGCTAAGCGATTGAATCTGGAAATTGATAAAGAAGCCTCAGACAGAGTGGGTGCCACGTGTGGTCACACTTTAACCTGCTGAAATATGGCTGTGGGCAAGTCCTGAGTGTAAGGAATGACAACTGGCTAGAACACCTCAGAGGTGTAGCGTTGGCTGTTTAAAGTATCGGCAATTAGTACTAGAGAAGTGCGAGAGTGATATCCAATACCGCTCCATTCCATAATACCCAGCGCAAGACCAGTATGGTGTTGCATAACGCAAGTCTCTCTCTCTCCGGTGTTTCCAAACTCGAATGCCAGCATCGTGATCGTGGAGTTGCAGACAGAACCGTCTCTCATCAGTAAAGACAATTTCATTCCATTCTGCCATCCACATCCTTCTTTCATAGCAGCATTTTATCAGAGACGTCTGTGGTCCTGTGTCAAGGGTAGACGAAGCAATGGACGACTTGCGGCCAGACCACTCTGCTGTAAACGGTGTCGAATGGTACGCGCAGACACTGGATGGTGTGTTACAGACTGATTGGGCTGTTCTATGGTTCGTGATATGGCTGAGTCATCCACCCCTGCCTTTCGCGCAGTTTGCATGCCATCACATTATGTGGTGCTTTAAGGTGGATGCGATCAAAATCGTCGGTCTCTTTTATCCAGTGATCAAAAATCAACATTGAAGTTTTTTGATTTCGTCCAACACGACTTCCGAATACCCTGAAAGATAATCCACAATCTCGCTAGACCTTATTCCTTCCTCAATCGAATATACTTGGATGAAAAAACGATCGCGGTTTTCTATGAGGAATATTAGATCATTTTTTGAAAAAAAAAAGACACAACAAAAATACAAATGTCGAACTTGAAATCGTCATAATCCCCAAGCCTTAAATAGCGCTTTGAAGTGGTGAGATAAGCGCGCGTGATGTGTGCGTCTGCACTAAAATTCTTGTCATTTGCATATCTCACCAACACTAATGCATGTTGTAAGTTTCATGTTATTTGCCTGCTTTCTTCAGGGTGTTGCATTTACGGTAGCCAGCATTGTATATCAGCTAATAAAGTGTTATAAGAACTTAATGTTCTAAAATGCATTTTTGGGAATCCATGGTGATTAATAACAGACAAAGGAAAAAGATACACATCACAAAACTTCGAGGAGTATTGCAAGAAAAGGAAGATAAAACGGGTTTTCGAATACCGGAATTTCAAAAAGAAATGGATAAGTGGAATATATATATATATATATATATATATATATATATATATATATATATATATATATATATATATATATATATATATATATATATATATATATATATATATATATATATATATATATATGCAACATTAAAAGAATCATAAGCGAAAATTTAAAAATACAAGAATAGATATAAAACTGAAAAGTACAAGAACAGATAAAACACCCTTATGTTTACCAATAAATTCAGCGCGAAAGCAGCTAAAATAAAATTATTAATGTATAATTAATAGTACATTTTTATAAAATTAATAATTAAGTATTAGATAAAGAATAATAATCAAATACTAGATGGAGAAAAATACATTTAAAATATATTGAAAATACTAAATGAAGAATAATTTATTTATAAATTAGTCAAAAACCAAATTGAGAATACTAATCAAATACAAGAAGGAGAACAATACATTGAAAATGTGAAATATAGTTAGCAGTTGGAAAAATGTTCAATATATGTTTTAAAATTTCAAAGAAAATAGAATAAAGGAAAGTGAAACGAAGTATCAACATGGCCAGCTTTATCAGGGGGTGTTGACCATATTGGCACAAAGTATGGCTTTTCTGCACTGGCCCAAGACATAGTCTTAAAGAAGCCAGTACACCTTAAAGCCACACCAAAATATCAAACCAGAATACACGAAGTAAAAGTCAAGCTAAAATATATAGGCCAAAATACAAGTTTGCCTAAATACATTTAATTTATAGTAATCAAAATTAAAATTAAATCCAGATCCAAATGCATATCCAAATACAAATCCAAACCTGCAAGAAAACCGCACCAAATACTACATGTAAACCAAATAAATACATAAATTGAACGATTAAGTGTAAACACTATAAGCATTTCAAGCTTCTTATAATACCTTCAAGGCTTAAGTGACCTTTCTGTAGTATTATAACTACGCCTTACTTCAATCTTATAAGCAATGCTCTTCTAGCCAAATAGTGTTTAATAAAGTTGATTGGAATGTTTTTATAAGTTAGAATTTTTTCCAGTCTATTTATTTGTTTATTGATATTGTTTAAATTATTACATATATTATAGATTCTATTAAGTTGATTGAAAATAACATTTTTATAAATTTTAATTGAAATATTTAAATTTCAAAAAATTTGCTTATTAACCTTGAAATTAAAATCATTAGTTTCATCATAGATGTCAATATATGTATGGTTATCGCTTATAGAAATTAAAATACCTAAAAATTCAGTTTTTAAGTTATCGTTATTTGTTTTAATTAATTTTATTTCTTCAGGATGTACAATTTTGTAAATTTTTATCAAATTCTAATTAAAAATTGTGAAATCATCAATATATCGGTATGCAAAAGAGCATTTGTATAACAAAAGATATTTCATAATAGTGTAAATATTGATTTGCTAGTAGACTTGAAAATTTAGATCTCTGATGAATGCCATTGACCTGTAAGTAAATCATTTCTCCATAGAAAATGTAGTTATTATAAATGCAAAATGAACTAAGGTCTTTATAAAAATTTATATCGATATTTAATACTGAACTTAAATCATCTAAATAAAACATACAACATAAAAATTTTTCCATCTAGTATTTGATTATTAATTTTATAAAAATGTACTATATATATATATATATATATATATATATATATATATATATATATATATATATATATATATATATATATATATATATATATATATATATATATATATATATATATATATATATATATATATATATATATATATATATCTGTGTGTGTATGTAATCATCTGATTATGAAGCAAATCAATCATGACACTTGCATGATACATTTATACGACATTAAAATCCCATGTTCTAGTGTCTTTTTTCTTTTTCTTACTTCATTAAAATTCTCATGCATTCAAATGTGTGAATGAGAATATTTTTGAGAATATATATTCAATAGATTTTCTTTAAGAAATTTTGAGATTAAATCATCTACAACACTAATGTTTCACTGAAAATTATGCTAAATCATTTATACTAAAAATTGTACAGCCATCGATTTCATCAAATTCTTCCTGTTCTTAGAAAAGATGGTTTATTAAATAATTTACGAAAATGAGCGTAAAATCTATAAAATAAATGCCCTTCTTTGAACATTATTGCTTGTTAGAAGACCTTTAAATAAAATTTTTGTTTCCTGCAAGAATCTTTTTAAGATGAATTTTTTTATAAACTATAAACATATTTATTAGATGCAAAATATTATGTTCAAGTTCGCCTTAAAAAGGTTGGTTGATATAAGAACATCTTATTAAATAGAGAGAGAGAGAGTAATTAATTTTAAAATGGTAAAAGACAAAAATGGATATATCTAATGTTAATGTTAATTTATTTCTCCTGTTTAAATTGGTTTATTTCGTAAATTTATTTTCAATTAATCAATTTGTTTGAGTTGAAATATATACTTTCTAAATTTCTTTCGAATATATTCATTAATGCAAAATTAATTCAAAATGCAATTGTTTGGAATTACAGGTTGTTCTGCTCTACGATTTTTAAACATATCCGTTCCGGGTGCTGTTCAAGCTGGTGAATCCGTATGGCTCAAATGTGATTTTGATTTAGAAGGTGACGATCTGTATTCTGTAAAGTGGTACAAGAACCATGTGGAATTTTATCGATATCAACCAAGAGATAAGCCACCAGGACAGACTTATCGGCTATCTGGTACATCTGTTGATGTAAGTAATCGCATAAGTTAATACCCTGTGATAAACTTTCTTTAAAATTTCAGGTGGTATCAGGAGAACTACACAAGCAGAATGAGAACTACCGGATTGCTAACTACTTTCAATGAATTACCCACTTATTAACCAGATATCTGAAAGGACAACTGAATCTAAAGTTTCCATAACTGACATGCTGAATTGTTAGGAAGTTGTTAAATTTAAATTATAATTTTTTTTATCTTTTTTCTAATTCCCCAGATTTTTTATTCTTCTATAGGTAATATTTTTATTTTAAGCTCATACCAGTGTGTATTAAGAGAACTTTATGGTTAGTATTCTAATTTTAATTTCATTTGATTTCAGAACTATATGTTTATCTTTTTACTCACAATGTCAAATTCAACTGTCTGATATTAAGTTTTGAGGCAACCAATAAAATATTGACCGCATTACTAATATTTTCACTACATTCAAATATATTCTTCCCAGAAACAACATTTTTGACTTGCTCATTTAGTTTCTTAAACTTTTAGCTTGCAATTCAATGTTTGAATCGTAAAGAGATTCGCAATGTTTGTCACAGATATATAAAATGCTTTATTGTAGTTTTTGCTGTATTAGAAGACATAGCATTATCATCAGCATGAAGGTGACTGTATTGATCTTTTGATATATTATAAATGCTTCTCTCATTCATAAAATGAAAAATAATATTCGTATTACTTTTACTGCATAACTAACATTATTTTATGCGTTATTTCGACAATGTCATAACATTGAATAGGATTTAAATTGGAAAACGTACACTTTATGTGAAAAGCTCTAACATGATAGTATAAAAGCGATGATAAAATATACAAGAATGGAATTTTCTCATTCGGGAGTAAGCAACATTTATTTTATTTTATTTATTTTATTTATCAAGTAATTCTTTGAATCAACTTTTTGTTGCTAAAGAAATAATTAAACTATGTAAACTACGTAGTTAATGCATTGCAAATTGTCCTTGCTGGTGTACGCATGGTTTTGTGAATTTGTTAATATATCACAAAATGAAAATTCAGTAGCTACAGCTGAATCATTTGGAAATATACCGTATGTCTCTTAAAATGTTGTTAATGAATATATAATTTTGCAACAGAAGGATAGATGAAACAGAATATTTTTAATAATGAACTTTTAAACTGCTGATTTTCTCTATATTACTGTAACAGAGCACAAACAGTATTATGTTGTATAAATAAATGAATGATCAACATTCACAAGCCCATAAATTAAAGA
The DNA here is from genome assembly GCA_037975125.1 of Latrodectus hesperus. NCBI lineage: Eukaryota > Metazoa > Arthropoda > Arachnida > Araneae > Theridiidae > Latrodectus > Latrodectus hesperus. The sequence continues at coordinate 115,125,762 of CM075854.1, read as the reverse complement.
TAATGTCAGTTTTGCTCAAAAATTTCCGAAAGTTGAAAAACGTAACATATGCTTACAACTCTTTGTGATACAAAAGTGACAGAACAAAGAATATGAAACATGTATGATAATATTTATAAACTGTGATATGTACACCCTGGAGCAATTGTAAAAGATCTTTACATAAGCTTAATATTATGACTACCATTACCAAGGTGTTATTTCCTACATATTGCAAAATAATCTGTACAACGTCCAGGCATGATGTATCAAATTATCAAGTTAATCTTGGACAAGATTACACCACCCATTAAGAAACATGCTGTGAACTTTCAGTACTAATGTAGAAAATGGTTGCAACTCGTTCACCCCAATACGTTTTAAATATTCTCAATCAATTTAAAATTAGGTAAGAATACTGGTCATTCTAAGCAAGCGATAATCTCAGATTAAAGACATTCGCTTATGATGTTTGCTGAGTGATAAGGAGTTCTTATCCATAAATACAATTTCAGCATCAATGTAACTTTAAATAAACGCATTTATTGTGTTAGAAGGCTGTCTCGGTAAATTTGCCTTATCAAGAACCTGATTTGAAATGTAGCTCTGACCCAGAATAATTTCCTCAAAATAAACAATCTTACACCCGTTGTAATTAAATGATTTTGCTGTGGAGTTCTTAATTGGAACTCTCCACATGAAAGTCTGACATGAATCAGATCAGAAGCTGTACTCGTTGGAAAACTTCATACAAGTTCACTGCAGAGGTGCCCACATTATTTGTAAATAATTTTCTGAGTGAGTTCAGGTTTCTGGTCATATACAACACAATGTAACTCACCCATATAACAACATATATCTTACCTATCTTATTTAAAACATAACTATGCAAAGAATATATCATGCAAAATCTCTATACAAAGTATCGATAATTCTTAAAATATTTTGTGCTTGTTATTGTAATCATACACTGACTAAATTTGAAATTAATTCATTTGATTTGGGGATTTTCTTTTTTTTATAACTTAAAATATTTACAGCTTCCGATGTTAATGATTTTTTAAACTCTTCTTTTAATCATCCTGTAGCATGTATACTAAATTTTGAATTCTATTAGTATATTCAAATAATATAGAAATTAAGTTGGTTAAATAAACTGATTTAAAAACTAGGAGTTTCCATCCTATTCATGTCTTTTTAACTAAATTATTTTTCAAGGTTTTGTTGGTAAATGAGATAAGTACTGAGAATACATACGACACTAATGTTTTCATTCTTTATCAAAAATATCATTCCATTGCAGTGCTTTGTTACTAAATATTTACCAATTCTGATAAAAATTCTTAACTGTTAATAGTACATATATACATAAAAGTCTTTGGTATTTGTATGCATTTTTGCAATATTTCTTAAAGTTAAAATGATATTGAAAATCATCGTAATGGTTTCCATAATTTATTTTGCTTGTAAAGTAAAAAATAGTTCTTTACGTATTAATTGTGATGAATGTGAGAGTATGAACAAATTAAAGAATATTTTGAGTATTATTTACAAAAATTATTTTATTTCTTAAATCCTTTTATTAAAATAAACTAATTCAAATTCTGTTTGAAACAAAATAAACTTTAAAGTTTGGAAAAATTTATAGAGTTTTAATAGAAATTTAGAGGTACATTGTCATTAGAAGCTTTATTCAAGCATGTTAATTTAAATTTTCCAAACTTTTCCGTTGTACTACAGAAACTGATATTAGAAAATTATATTTAGATCTCTCTTTATTGAAATTAGAACTACATATTTTCCTTCGAACTTCATTTACCAAAATGCTAATCAAAATTATATGCGTTATAATATATCGTTTTAACAGTTTAAAAATTGAATTAAAGTCCTAGGAACATGACTTTGATGAAAAAGACATTTTCTGTTCTCAAAAATATAAATCCAATAATATTACATATGTTAATTGGTATAAAAGAAGCATGCATAGTGATGCAGTAAAATTTGTAGATTTTAATGCTGCAAACTATTGTATAATTCATTTCTGCTTAATTGATTTCAGCAGTTAGTCATACATAATGCGAAACAAATTTTGTTCGAGCACTTTACATGATGCCTATATTATTTACCTACCGAACACAAATTTTCGTGATGCCAACATTCATAATTCGTAAACAAAAGGAAATCATTACCACTGAGTACAAAGTGTTTACCTGAAATCGCTTGAGAAACTGTAACAAGCTATTCAATAATTGCTGTTAGATACGAATTTCTAATGCTAGATTATTAGAAGTACATTAAGTAGATAAAATTAACTCTTTAATTTTAAAATCATAATACAATATAATAAAATAAAAAATAAATATCATTAAATATAAGGTTAATTAGCGTCCTCTTTTTGGATGAATCACTACTATAAAAGCTATTTTTTGCTTGAGACAAAGTTTTCATTTTGCGTTTACTATTTTATAAATATTAATTACCACTCATAAAAAAATTTGCATGAGTATTTTGAGAATCGTTGCATGGAATAATATTTTACATTGCCATATTCTGATTCTGCTTACTTTGGGTTTTTTTTTTGTGCATGGTTTGGTTTAGTAAAAGCATAAGATGTTTTTCCAGAAGCTATTTTTTCATTGCTATAATTAATTACAATTTGTACAAGTTACACAGTAGATTATTGGTAATAATTCATTGAGAGAAAATGTGACAAAATCCGGAAGGCTTTCACTAAGTTATGCCCAAAAGAAGCTCATGTAATTTCTTCGAGATCTGTTTTCTTTTCTTTTAGTCTTCACCCAAGCAGGGAAAAATCTTTGAGAATTAGGAATTGATGTGCTTAAAATACCTACAGCTAAGCAAAGCCGAGTACTAATACATTCGTACTTTTTTAGAAAGTAGTATATAAAGGAAAACAATTGCAGTTTACAAAGATGAATATTTTATTCTACTTATATAAAATTGATTTAGACCCCAATTGTCAAAAGAAATTTGTTTTAGGTAATATAAACTGCTTTTAACTATTCAAGATCTTTCTCTCTAAGGTATCACCAGCATAAAAATACTCTTTTTCTATTCCACTTCATTGAACTGGTTAATTAGAGCATTTTCTACCTTATTCAAGTGATAAATATGAAACCCTCTCAATCTACTACACACATCGAGTCGTCATTAAAAGCTTATGGAACTTTCCTACACGTTAATGATACGTTAATACTAAAAAAATTTAATTAATTTTAATTTAAGAAAAACAGAACTATTATTTGAAATCATGTTGCATAGTTTACTGATCAAAACCATTAAGTTTAAAAAATATTAGTAATGTTTCCTGAATGCAAAAATATAATAGGCCACATATCATGTTTTTTATTTATTTATCCAAAGTTTCGACATATTGATTGCATTTTTTTAGATTAATGTTTCAATAAAAATGATTCAAACCTAATAGTATATATTATAATCATAGTTTGCTTAAAATTCAAGTCAAACACATGGATGCTAATTGAGTTTGAGATTTCTTCTAGATGTGTTAAAAACATTTCTTGTGTCTTATTAGGATTGCAAATTAGATCAGTTTATTTAACTCATTGTATAGTTTTAGTGCAACGAGTCTATGTACAAAAATGTCTAAATCTAGGATAAATTGTGATTAAGTCATTTCAAACTGAAATAAATGAGAAGATTTAGATACTCTTTCTATTTATTTTTATTGGATAATGAACAACGTAAGTTTTATTACATCAGATAACTAAATAAAAACCATATAGGAAAATATCATAAAACAAAACTTCTATTAAAAGTGAATGCTTTCAGGAAAATATTTTCATGCTATCTGATATCATATGCAAATAAATATAGAATTAACCTTATTTGTTATCTTATTTCAATCGTCATTAATATTTTGTGAAATATTTTGGATAAAATTATTGATATGAGAGAAAAATTATCGAGCTTTTACATTCAAAAGTATAAATTATTAAAAATCTACAAAGTGTCAAACTATGAGTTCAATTACTATTACTTCTAGAAAGAAGTAATCTTTCCCAAAATAATGTAGCCAGTTACACATCAAATTTTCAATTGTATTTACAAATATAAGAATGTTAAATTTACTAAAATGTTTTGATAAGTAATATCATTTAAAATGAATTCAAATAAGCAAATAGTTCTTGAATAAGTCAGCATTTTTGTATTATAAAGAATAATTAATTAGCGTTATAGAAATTGGTTGTTAATTGTTCAGTTCCCTTCATTACTTATCTACAACAGAATCGGTTTTGTAAGCAAACTTGCACATTGGAAATTTTTCAATAAAAATAATTGATGAAATGCAGCTTATTAAAAAAGAAAAAGCGAACCAATTTGTGTGGCCTGCTGACATATGCAATGACACATTCCGCTATGCATAATTACATTTCTGAACAAATGAATTGAATGGAATCTCAAAACTAATGGGCCAGAATTTTGTTTCAACATATAAAGTGAGGGATGAATAAAGGAGTATAAGTCATCAGGAATTGATTTCCATTTGAATACCATTGACCTATAACTTGGAGCGACTTCCGTTGCTCAATCAGCTTCCCTCACGGACTCTACTGACAAAAATTCTGTAATCATCCAACTCAAAATTCTCAATAACATCAGGTGTTTGAGGCGTTACTACCATATTAGAAAATCACGGAATTTTATCTTTTATAGAGCTGTTCAGTTGATTTACTATTTTATTAAGTTTTGCAATGCAAATCAAAGACTTTCATTTGACTCAAGGGAAAAAATAGGAAAACTATTTCTTTATTAAATAATAATATATGAACAGTAACTTTACTATCGAAATATCTAAAAACAATTAGAATTTGTAATTAATATATACCAGTTGATTTATAAATTTATAAGATAGTTATAGCTAAATCAAAAGCAAAATTTGAATAATATTTTCATCTTTGCAAATAAATTGAATATCATGATTCATTTGCAAGCATGATTATTAGAAATTTTCAACCCTCCATGAAAAATATACAGTTTTTTTTATATAAAAAGTGTAGTATGATAGTGAGCATATTTTTGTAGATATATAGTATTTGTAAATACTTTCAAAAAGAAGAATTAACTATTTATGTCAATTTTCATCTGAAGTTAATTTTAATTGTAAAAGTTTGTAAAACATTTTTGTGTGATCTATAGAAATTATAAATTTATAAATACCTTAAATTTAGTCAATATGGTTCTGATGTTTACAAAATATATAAAAATGGAAAATTTGTGGCTTCTAGTAATGAGGGAAAATTAATGTGCGGTAAAACATTATATATATATATATATATATATATATATATATATATATATATATATATATATATTATTATATCACACTCACTTCGAAAAGTTAAGCACGAAGATGTAAAATGCAAAAAGCATATATATTTAAGCATAAAATAAAATAAATAATTATATACAGAAATGAAAACAACATAAAATTTTTGTAAGTTATCTGATAATGACATACTAGAGATTTAAGCAGAATTATGTATAAAGTGAAAATAAACAGAATAAAATGAAAAAGGACTCTAATAGGGTATGTGATCCCCCCCTCATCTGTATACAAAGTTTACACCTTGTGACCATGCCTTCAATTAGGTGGTCAACCACCACAGAATTAAGCAATAGCCATTCTTTTAGAACAGTTTGCAGCTCAATAAAAGTGGCTAGAGGTGGGAAACATGAAAATACAGCACGGCCAAAAGCATCTCAAAGATTTTCAATGGGATTAAGGTCGGCGAATATGCTGGCCACGCCATATGCGCAATCCCTTCACGCTCCAGGTCCCCTCAGGGAGTTTACCTTCTATAAGTAAACACGGGTGTCACAATCCCGAGGTACCCCAGTGATCTGTCCTCTTCTTTTTTCCTCTCTCCTCTACTCTTTTGCTTTTTCTTCCTCTTCTCCCTCAGTATGGTTACCTCGTAAGAGGTTGAGGACTTCCCTTGAGTAGCTTTCACCGCATTGTTGCTATTGGCTCCTCTTGTGGACTAAATCACCCACGTGCTTGCCATGCGTGGAGACCCATGTCTCTGTAAAAGAGGGTCCTGGTAATTGAGGCCGCCGAAGACCAACACGTTACTTTGGCCTCTGCTTCAGGTAAACGGGAGGTATGCTTTGGTCCTCAGAACATCAATCGGCTTTATAGATGAAGCGATCGGTCCATCTACTGGATGACTCGTTAAGGGTGAAGGCCGTTTCTGGGATGTTTTGTGAGCGTATAGGACCAGGTTAGTATTGGTTCAGCTGATCTGAATCCCCTTGTTGGACTCGGTGGTGGGTGGTGCGGTCAAGTCCCGAAATATTTTATATTTTTAATGAATAATATAACTTTTTCTTCTCTACCACGAGAGCAACCAATGACAAAAATAAATGCCAAATTTTCCGTAATTATAAGAAAGGAAGATACTTTTGAAAATATATGCCCTTTCCTAATACATAAAGGAGTATCGGGTGTCATAGGAGAAGTAAGAAATATACGGAAATTATGCTCGGAAGACTTAATGGTGGAGGCAGAGTCAAACACACAAGCAGCTACAATTAGTAATAGACACATGCTTGTCCGCCTTGAGTAGACAGTTTCCCCTCACGGAAATTTGAATTTTTCTTGTGGAGTGACATCCACTGGGGATCTGTTGAATACGCCGACGGAGGAGATCCTTCAAAATATAAAGGATCAAAAGGTCTGTGCTGTTAAGTGTATAACAGTCAGATGTGAAGGAAAGCTTGTTAATCCAAAGCACCTCATTTTCACGTTCGCTACACCTGACCCGCCGCAATCTATTCAGCGGCATATATGAACTTAACCGTACAGACATATATTTCTAATCCCCTTTGTTGTTTCCATTGCCAACGTTTTGGACATTCCAAGACTGCATTCAAAGGCAAACTAACCTGCGCACGCTGCGCAGAAGTTAGCCATGAAAGCACAAACTACATTGCAAAGGAGAGGTGTGTCAACTGCAAAGGTGATCATCCCTCCCCATTCTCTAACTTGTCCAACTTGGTTATTGGAAAAAGAGATCACCACCATAAAGATAAAAAACAAATGTTCATATCCGGAGTTGAAATGCCAAGTTCAATTTTAAACCCCTCAACAAGGTATGAGTTATGCAGCAGCTGTTAAAAATTACTGTCTCCTGTAGCACACAAACCGATTATTTCACTTTTTCAATGACAAAATTACCCACAAAATCGGAATCAAAGCCAAAATCCTGAACAGCATTAAATAGAAGAGCTCCTAGTGCTAAATAAAAACCCATGAAGGATTTAAAATTAAAACTTTCAGGAAACATTCATGAAGTTCAGCAATAACTTTTCCGTGCGTGGGTTTAAAAGCTTTAGAAAAGAATGTTGTGACGATGGTGCAATGTCTGAAGGTGTTTGTATATTAACATCTAATACTTTTCTCAGCACTGACCATCCATTGAATACTACTCTACACGCTGTTGCTGTCAAAATCCATACTTCATACTTAATTACAATCTGTAGTTTATATTTACCACCACATGATGTCATCCACCAAGAGGAGCTCCATGCATCAATAGGTCAATTGCCAACACCATTTCTGCTGTTAGGTGACTTTAACAGCCATAATTGTTTGTGGGGAAGTGATACAAATTCTTGGGTTCGGCAGATAGAGCAGTTAATTTCAGACAACAGTCTCTGCTTAATGCCGACGAGAATACATATTTTCATGTTCCCACATGAACATTTCTCTTTATAAATCTGGCCGTTTGTTCACCATTTCTTCTGCCATTGTTAAATTAAACTGTAGGAAATGATCTGCATAAAAGAGATCGTTTTCCTCTCGTCATCTCCCAGACTGTAGGTAATAGTGTCAGACAACGTCTACCTACCTACCTTTACAGTCGGGTAGATTGGACGTTATTTACGCAATTGGTATTTATTCATAATGAAATGGGTGCGATCGATGATAGTATTAATGATGCCGTACGTAAAGTGACCGAAACAATTATTAATGCAGCCGATGCATCAATACCCAAGAGTACCCCTATACTACACAGGCTTTGCAAATATTGGTAGAATGATGAATTCAAAACACCTAAAAAAAGCAGAGGATATCATGGGGTTATTTAGAAGATACTCCACAACGGAGAATCTTATCGCTCTAAGAGAGCAAAAGAGTTAGCTCGCAGAGCTCGTTGTCGAAGTCAGAAGGAATTTTGGTCTCAGAATGTATCATCAATAACTTCTTCCACCTCCAGTAAACAGTTGTGGAGAAATGGGAAAGCAGACAATGGAATATATAAGGAATTCTCTATTCCTATCTTAAAATCAGGAGCTTCTGTATACTCTTCTCCTAAGAACATTGCTAACGTCCTTGGTGAAAGCTTTGCTAGCGTTTCAAGCAATGACTCTTATAATCCTTCGTTCTTAAGGGAAAAGAGTCGAGCTGAGAGAACACCAATTCGTTTCTACCGTGGACAAGCTTTGTCTTACAACTGTGAATTTCGGATGTTGGAATTGAAGAGAGAATAACAGCAGGCCAATGATACTAGCCCAGGACCTGATGAAATCAGCTATTAAATGCTTCGTCATTTAAGTCGATTCCCTTTTGAATTTACTTTTTTGTACAATAGGATGAACTAGAAACAAATTTCCATCACTTTGGAGCGAAGCAATAGTGATTCCTGTCCTAATGATTGATAAGGATCCTTCTGTTCCTTCACATTATCAACCAATAGCTCTGACGAGTTGCTTGTGTAAGACTCTTGAATGTATGGTCAACGCCCGTCTCGTGTATGTCTTAGAAAAAATTCATGCATTCCTATTAATCAGAGTGGCTTTCTTAAAGGGAGATCCAATCTTGATAATATTACATATTTGGTAACGCAGAGGTGAAATGCCTTTGTGTGAAGAAATCATCTGGTTTCCATTTTCTTTGACATCGAGAAGGAATTCGACCGTACATGGCGATATGAAACTCTCCGTTCCTTATATGATTTTGGCTTTAAGGGTAATCTTCCAATATTCCTTCAAAAAATTTTACGCTCCTGTGCTTTTAAATTACGTATTGGATCCTGTGAATGTATAAAAGTATCCGTCCAATACTTTTATACAATCGGAGGGTGTACCTCAAGGCAGTATTTTAAGTGTTACTCTTTTTTAAAACTATACATCAGTAGCATTTTTCATCATCTTTCACCTTCTGTTCATGGCACAATGTATGTAGACGACCTGCAAATATCTTGTCAAGGATCAAATATGCAAATAATTGGGAGAAAACTACAAACATCAGTTTATAAAATTGCTGCATGGTGTGCAGAGAATGGCTTCATTTTATCTCCCAGCAAGAGTTGCTGTGTCTATTTCTACTAGAAGACCAGCCTAAATAATGATCCTGTTAGTCATTTAAACAGTACACGTATACCTGTGGACAATGAGGTAAAATTTCTCGGAGTAATTTTGACCGAAAATTAACCTTTCTTCCGCGTGTGTTACATTTGCGGAAGAAGTGGGAGCGATCACTTAATATCCTTAAGGTGCTTTAAAACACATCTTGGAGTGCTGATCGCACGTCACTCCTCCAAATATATCAATCACTAATTTTATCTCGTATTGACTACGGTTGTGTTGTATATGGTTCTGCTAGGTTTTCTGTATTACGCAGACTGGACACAGTACATCCCTCTGCAGTGAAATTGTGTTCAGGGGCATTCCGCACATCACCCGTACAGAGTCTATATGCAATATGCCAACAATTGCCTTTAGACCTTAGATGAATGCAGCTATCTCTCAGTTATTACGTGAAAATTATATTTGACACTCACCACCTTCTACGCTCCTTGGCTATTACTCCTGCAATGAAGATATTGTATGATGCTCGTTCTTACAGCATCCAACCTTTTCTCACTCGAACAAAAACTCATCTTTTATTGACAGATCTATGTGGTGTCCGTTTTATTAAAACGGACTTATATTCACATCCACCTTGGAATGATCCACAGTCAACTATAATCAATCCTTTTGAACAATATAGAAAATCGGACACAACTGCATTATTTTTCAACAGCTCTTCTCACTACATCGCTGTCAGTATTCTTGTTACACACTGGTATTCACGGATGGTTACAAAACTGCAGGATATGTTGCCTGTTGCATAAATTATGATAACAAGATTTATAGTTACAGTCTTCATAAGTCCTGCTCCATTTTTACCGCTGAAGCTACAGCAATAAGTCAAACCGTTCAATTTGTTAATACCGTAAATTCTTTCACATTCTTCGTGTATACTGACAGTATGATTGCATTAGAAGCATTGAAAATCTCAAATTTTGATTGTCATCCGTTTGTGTCCAAGATTTTCCAGATATCAGATTTCCTCGCTGGCAACGGATATGATATAAAGTTCTGCTGCATCCCAAGTCACATAGGTCTTGAGGGCAATGTAATTGCTGATGAAACTGCCAAAGCTGCATCGTCTTTTCTTCATTCAACTCTCTCTGTCTAAGATGCCAGAAAAAAGTTGCAAAAAAGCACATTTATTCTCTCTGGCAGGAGTTCTGGAACATACAAATCTCTAACAAATTTACGTCCAATCTTTCCATTTATCATTCCATTATCAGTTTTAACATTACGAAGTGCTGATGTCCGTTTGACTCGCCTTCATATTCGACACACACGTTTCACACATAGACATTTGTGAATTAAGCAATGGTGTGAGACATGTGATGAACCATATACTATTCATTATATTTTAATATTATGTCATGCTTTTAACAAGGAACGTTTACACTTTTTATAAACCAATTTTTTCACTCCTTTTGATTTAATAGGAGATCCACAACATAAAAACCTATTTGCTTTTTTCGAGGGCAATAGGCTTTTTATATTTTATCTGATTTGTGTTATAAATTTTTTTTATATATTTTTTTTAATTTTTCCTCCTTTTGTATTTTGTAATTACATTTTAAAAGTATATATACACTTGTTTATTTTTAAAGCTTTAAAATGTTACTTGGTTTTAAAAAACATTTTATAAATAAAAATAAAGAATTTCCTTCAAAAACTTACTCTTGGCGCAACATGTCAAATTTTAGAAACTACTCCATAAAACCCAACCAAGTGCAGGTCGGTGTCTTATCCTAATGAAATCCCTGCCCACAACATAATGCTTCCACCACGGAATGCGTGGTGTTCGGTGATGTTTTGGGGCTAATTTCGTGTTCCTTGTTCACGCCATATCCTTATACGCTTGTCATCTGGCTCCAGAGCAAATCTTAACTCATCAGTAAACATGACATTGCCCCAGTTAGACACAGTCCAATTGACATGTTCCCAGCAACAATCTAACCATGCCCCTCTTGATTGGATGAATAGACAAACACAAAATCAAGGTACTGGAGCGTACAATCCACTAATATGTATTGTTTGGCCTACAGTAGCTGCAAACATCACATAACCAATAGATACTGTAACCATAGATGTCACACGTGTGGAGGTCGCTCTGCGATTCCGCTTGGCTTAAATCGCAATTTATCAATCTTCCGCAGAGTTTGTAATCCTTGGGTGACTGGCTACGAGCTTTTGGACAACTTTTTGTGTGATTTGGAATTGTTTCCATATACGTGAAATTAAAAAATGATGAAGGCCAAAGAAAAGAGCAACATCTGAGATCAACTGTCCTACGTCAATGCGCCTCACAGCCCGCCAGAACTCAGAATGTTCCATTCATCATCTGGGAGTCATAGAAACACATGTCTTGAAAAACAGTTGTACGAAAATTTGAAAAACCATCTTTTATCACTTACAATCAACTTCTGTAACCCTTCATAAGGCTGGTATGTTATAAGACTGCCAATTTTGCATATTTCTTAACATGAAAGCGCGATTGGCTATTACCTAACATATTGCATACTTCTATCTACCTCTACAGCGATTTGCATCCTCTTCAATTCTGATTGGCTTCAGGAAATTAGCATTTTCCTTTCCGTGCTTAAGTTTTGGAAGTGAGTATATATATATATATATATATATATATATATATATTTCAATATGCAACACCTAGGACGAGTAGGAAAAAATGTATGCAAATTTCAGGGTAGACGAAAATTATTGAGTTATACAAATAATGTGAAATGAGCAGCTCTCCAGAGCACGTAAGATAAGACATAAGTTCAAGAACTGGCTGAATGGGCTATAGTCGCGCCCTTATTGCTGCTTGGAAAATAAACATTGAAATGTGTGTTTGACGCAAAGGAAGCCTATAATTGCAAAGAATGCCAGGAAATCGTCTACGGATTTAGTTTCAGCAGACAAACGAGTTTATAAGGCGGATAGTGATCAGAATGAAAAAAGTAGGTTAGTCTTCACGAAAAATCTCAGCTAACGGACAATTCCAGAGTGCACCGCTTGAAGCGAAGATAGCAGGAACAAGGAACAGTGAAGCATTTTCTGGGTGCCAGTGCAGCCATAGTGACGCCAACACGTGAGGATCGACTCATCTGATGAGAGGTGGTGTCGGCCTCGCAAAGCACGTCTATCGAAATTCTGCAGCATGTGCAAGACACTCGGGGTGCTCCCATATCCAGCAGAACCATTGCCGTTGAATAGTTTCTAGTGGTCTGCGCTCATGACTTCAGTTAAGAAGACTGCAACTGACTCAACAGCAAAAAAAAACAATGCTTGGAATGGTGCCGGATTACATCAATGTGGATGACGTTGAGGCACAGGATTGTTTTCTTAGATGCGCCAAGCCTCTGTTTCTTCAGTGATAGTCAACGCGTACGATGTGGCGTCGACATGGAGACAGGTCAAATCTAGCAGCAATTGTGGATCACTCCACAACACGATAACACTGTATCATGGTTCCTTAGATCCTTAGATTATAAACACTTACTTCTAATTTTCAGCACAATTAGAGATTAATTTTAAACTATTCTGTATTTCTTTCGTATGTTCTGAGAGCAAAGATGAAGAAATCGCTCAAAATTTCAATTGCAAGATTTGATTGGTAATTTTCATGTGAAAACAATTTTCGTGAACTGCAATATTGAATTGATTATTTTGAATAGGATGATAATTATCAGAAATGTAATAGCTTCTTTTTTACTTATACGAGAGTTACTCTGAAATTTTTGAGATACACGCAGACGAGAATTTACAATATAAAAATAACGGTTTAATTTTAAAGTACAAAATATTTTAACACAGATGACGATTTTTTACTGACTTACTTCAACTTGTTTAGCGTGGAATAAATTTTAAACAGAAGAGAAAATGGAGTTGACACGAGAACATTTTCGCGCTATGATTTTCTACGATTTCAAAGCAGGATTAAATCAAGAAGAATGCGTTCAACGGTTGCAATTAGCATTTGGTGATGAATCTCCAGCTCGTGCTTCTGTATTCAGATGGTTTAGAGAATTTAGAAAAGGTCGCAATTTTCTTCAGGATGAAGAACACACAGGAAGGCCGCCGTCGGCAGTAATCCCGGATAATGTGTCTGCCATCCGAATAATATTAATGGATGATAATCGCTGTACCTATCAAATGATACAGAAGGAACTTAACATTGGTTTGTTTGTTTGTTTGTCGCTCAACGGTCATTTTTTGCACACGAGGGCTAATTAGACCGAACTTAACATTGGATCCGCTGCCATACACAAAATCATTCATGAAGAATTACATATGAAAAAAGTAGTTTGCCGTTGGGTTCCCCATAGTCTAACGGAGCATAAAAAAAGGAGTGTGTCAGAATCAGTAAAGAAACATTTAATATGCTGAATGATGGTGGCCACCGCATCATTTCTAAAATTGTAACAGGTGATGAAACGTACAAACCTTTTTTTTGACGTTCCAAGACGTCAAGAAAGCAAAGTATGGGTCTTTGAAGATGATCCCACGCCGACAATGGTGAATAAACAACGCGCACTGTAAAAAGTGATGTATGCCGTTTTCTTCAGAAATACGGGATTGATCAAAGCCATCAAGTTGGAAGGACAGAAGACAGTAACAGCAAACTGGTATACCACTAAATATCTTCCAGAAATTCTACAAGAACTGAATGTTAGGAGACTAATGCTTCACCATGACAATGCATCTTCACATACAGCCGGATTAACAGAGTTGAGTTTCTTAAACAAAAACAAATTAAAGTGATAGAACATCCACCGTATTCACCTGATCTAACTATGTGCGACTTTTGGTTATTCTTTAATCTAAAAACGGACTTACGTGGACGTCGTTTTCATTCAGAAGAAGAGATTGATGTGGCTAAAATGCAATTTTTTCATATATCCAAAGACATGAGTGGCTTGAGGCATTTAATCTGTGGAAAATTCGTCTACAAAAGTGCATTGATGCTGGAGGAGACTACTTTGAACACGCCTAAAATTTTGTAAGTATAACTTTAAAAACCAAGTTGTATCTAAAAAATTTCAGAGTGACCCTCGTATTTTACATATTACTAATACAAATGTCGCAAGTAAATCACCATTTTCGTCATGTTAGTTAACTACCTATCAAATTGATATACATTTTATATAATTTTACAGCTTAATTTTTTCCTAAGATCGTAAGGGACATTTTGAAATTTTGAATGTATATATATTTATCACCAAAATATGGTTCAGTTGAAAAAGTGTAGCAGCGCACCCCATAATGCCAGCCTAGCTGGCACACGACCACAGCAACAACATATATATATATATATATATATATATATATATATATATATATATATATATATATATATATATATATACAGGGTTAGCAAGAAATAAGTTTCCCACTTCAGAGTGCTGTAGAATAAGTTCTATTTGTCCAAATGAGATAAAATTTGAACTACAAATAAGTCAAATAATGCGTTTGACATTTATTAAACAAAATAATAATACAAAATTTCACCGATAGATGGCGCTGTAATACTAATGGTACTTATTTGCATATACTGAAAATATGAAATGTCATTTGCTTTACAGCGCATGCCTATGAGCATTATCTTTGGGTAAAAAGAAGTCGGATTCTGAACGACGCATTTCGTCACATCATGCACTCTCTGCACATCATGCCTTCTTTGCAAGAAAAAGCGCTACTTGTAAAACTGTTCTAGCAGAATAAGCAGAACTCCGTTGCAGCTGTAAAAGAATTTCGCTGTATGAAGCAGATACGAAGAGGTCCAATGTCTCCATGTGTGTTACGCAAGATGATGAAGAAATTTGAAAGAACTGGACAACTTGCAATTCTTCCCAGTAGAGGACGAAAGCCAATCCAGTCTTCTAGCGTCGAAAATGTGGCTACCGCGGTCTTTAAAGCCAGCAGTAAATCGCCGGATGGTAGTGTGAGTGTGCCAGTTGTTTCCCGTGTATTGGATATGCCATATTCCACTGTACGAAAAATCTTACGGCGGATTTTGCATTTTTATCCCTATAAAATCAAGACTCTGCACTTGTTGCAGGACGAGGACTCAGAGGTTCGTAAAACTTTTGCACTTCAGTTCCTTGCTCGAATGGTGGTTGACGTCACTTGGCCATAGAATATTCTGTGGACTGATGAAGCCCACTTTCAACTTAATGGGCAAGTCAGCACCCACAATTGTCGAATTTGGACAGCGGAAAACCCTTGCACTATCCATTAAAACCCTTGCATCCAGAAAAAGTGTCAGTATGGTGTGGGTTTACGGCTACTTTTGTGATTGGACCGTATTTTTTTGAAGAGATAACTGCAAATCGAATCAAAACCTGTTCGATCACTGGACAACTGTACTAAGATATGCTGAGGGATTTTGTAATCCCACAACTTCAGCAGCGTGGATGCCTTCATGACATCATTTTCATGCAGAATGGCGCACCTTCTCATATTGATCGTCGTGTGAAGCAACTGCTAAGACAGCATTTTACTGAGGCACGGGTTATCAGCCGTCATTTCCCTACGGCATGGCATCCTCGTTCTCCAGATATCACCACCTGCGACTTTTAGTTGTGGGTTTTTTTGAAGAACAATGTCTACCGTAAAAGCCCAGCATCTGTACCAGATCTGAAGGACAGCATTCGGCGCCATATCCTTGATATTCCGACAGACTCACTCCGGTCTGCTGTCAAAAAATATGGTTTTGCGATTAGAGCACATTGTTGAAAATGAAGGGAGGCATATTGAATAGTTGTAATGCTACTTTTTAATTTTTAACATTTATAAAGCAAGCCAAATGCTTTATATGTTTTACAGCGCCATCTATCGGTGAAATTTTATACTAATGTTTTTTTAAAATAAAAGTCAGGCGCATCATTTGAATTATCTGTAGTTTAAATTTTTTCTCATTTGGACAAATAGAACGTATTCTACAGCCCTCTGAAGCTGGAAATTTATTTCTTGTTAACCCTGTATATATATATATATATATATATATATATATATATATATATATATATATATATATATATATATATATATATATATATATATATATATATATATATATATATATATACATAATATCGTTATTTATTTTACATTTGAGAAATCGAGTAGGCATTTTATATGATTTATTTTAATTGTTAATATTTTTATATAATCATCATTTTTCAAATGTACATTAATTTGTGTGCTATTTATTAAAGCAATATATGGTCAGCAAACTTGAAGTAGAAAATCAATATTTTTTTTCAGATATTAAACATATTATCGCCTTAAATATTCAGTACACAGAATACCCAAAATATCAAATTTGTCATTATAATTGACAAGGAGACAAAAGATTTACTTATTTATTTAAGAGTTCTGATAAAATCTATTATTACTCTAGTTTCCAAAGATATGGTCGATATAACAAAAGGTTCCAGAATTTCTTTTTATGAAGTCGCAGAATATAGGAAGTATAAATTCTTGATTACAATTTAAATGCATGGGAGAACTTTGCATGGGACTTGGTATATTTGTGAAGATAATCATATTTATTATGAAAACAAGTGCAGCGAAACTTGTTTTTAAATAAGTTTATATATATATATATATATATATATATATATATATATATATATATATATATATATATATATATATATATATATATATATATACTATTACTACAATTACAACAAAATATTATAAATAAAAGAATAACAAAAACTTTAACTTTTGCAAATATATTTAACTCAGTTGGACAGTTGAACCTAATTGAAAATTTAATTCTTTGAATTGAATTCAGTTATTATAATGTAGGAGAGACTCGAATAAATGAATTAATAAAGAATAATGCTTTTAGTATTAATAACAATATTTATCTTTCAGCAGTTAACATTGCTGAGACTTCAATTTACGCGGTTATAAATAGCCTTTATAATACATTTATATCGCATATATCACAATAGTAAGGTAAATACATGTGTAGCAATTACTCTACTGTAAGCCATATTTTTAAGATACCAAATACATGTAAAGCTTCGACGTCTGCTGCCTAACTTTGGTTTACCATAGGTTGCTCAAAGTAAGCTAAAAGTTACTATTTCTCATGTTTTTCTCTGCAATGATATGTGCTGGTAGTAATGAAGCTTAATATTAGAGCTATTCAGATTACATGTCACTATGCTTCATGTCTGTTTCCTTTATTTATTTGAATTTAATGCAAATTATATTTTTTTCTTTTTTAAATTGTCGTCCATCAGAACGATAACATTGCCAATTGCACCAGCATAGAGGTGGATATATGGTTTAAGGATCTTATCCTTATATATGACACCAGTCACACTTTCTTTTTCTAAAACATGTAAGTCAGTATGATCAACGAGTGAGATCCCTGCACAAGCCATTATTTCACTATTATGGTAACTGTGTCTTTCCACAGTGTTGGATTGATGACAGCTTGTGCTTTGTTCCCTCTAGATCAAGACAGTTCCTTCTTTGTGAATCTGCACTCATCTGTGAAATGTCCTGAAGCCCATCGTTGCCTGGGTTCTTATTCAAAATAAGCTGGCATTTCTCTGTCATCAGGAAAAGGTCACCATGAGCAGACACTTGCAAAACGGAAACTCTTTCCCTCTGTACTAGCGGATATTTTTCTCCCAAATGCTACAAAGTGGTTTGCAACACGTTGGGGCCCTTAAATGTTTCTTTTCCTTCTGAGCGAATGAGATATAAAATGGTTTTCTGCAGTTGTTGCAGCTCGTGACCGGCCAGGAACATGTATTCTGGACACAGAAGCTTTGGTTTGATATTGATTCCAGAGAAGGTAGATCACACTGCGAAACACATTAAGGCGCCTGGAGTCATTAAACTGTGACGATCCATCAGACCGCCCGCTACTTTAATGAATCGGGCTTCTCTTAGACGCTGCGAGTCCCCACTGACAATTGTCTATGCAAAAATTGAAAATAAACAAAAGCGAATCACGAAAGCCTGTTGTTTGCATATTTTTCTCTCACTCGTATATACTTGTTATTTTTTCGTATAAAAAAGTAATAGCTAATATTTTTTCATAAATTTCATTTTATCATTTATATAAAGTAAATTTTTTTGTTAATATAATTGATCTACCGGAACATTTTGGCCATTTTTGGAATAAAACTAAATAGAAATTTTTCGTAACGTTAATAAACTTTATTAAATACTGTAATAGCCATTATTATTAATGTCTTCTTGTCAGCGTAAGGGCAATTTATGTATTAAATTTTTAAAAAACTCTTTCATTTTCTCATGGGAACAGTGCTTAATTGATATCTTTTTCATTTTTGAATTTTTGCCCTTCAAAAATTTCTGTAAGGACAAAAACTAGTGATATTTGGAGGGTGATAAATCAGAAGGATATGGTGAATGGGACAGAATTTCTCAGCCTTGTTCTGCAATTTTTTTAAAACCCTTTTTTTGGACACTTTTTTGGAACAGTATCGGCCTCTTTTCTTAAACTACTCCCTTTACGTTATCCAGTAACTGACAATACTTATCCCAATTGAGCTTTTCATAAAATTTTTAATTCTCATAATGTTATGGTCGTCATATGCCCCAGAATATACACAACTTCTCTTATTCATAGTCGAATTTTCTTTAGAGTTTTAAGGGCTAGGTTTTCCGCATAATATACCCTTTTCTTTTTGATGTTTTCGTAGGTAATACACTTTTTATCTCCAGTTATCAACCAGTTCAAGAAATGCTCGATTTTATTCCGAACAAGCAGAAATAGACATTTGATGACTTCATCATCAAATGTGATCAAAACACTTCTCACTTAATTCATGTGGCACCCATTTTGAATATTTCTATGATAATCCTACCTTCCAAATATGAACGCTTATTCCGCCATGTCGAAGCGTTAGTCGTTTGAAGTTTCCCCATAGACCGTTAGACAGCATAGCGATCGATTATCAATATTTTGTATTTTGCACTTGCTGCTCGGGAAGTGCACGCTCTTTTTGTCGTTGCAACTTTTTAACAGGTGTTTGCGTGTTGGTTTTCATCGATAGTTAAGAATGGCAGCAATTATTTCTTTGGCTACATTACAAAAAATTAGAAATCGGATGAATTCAAGACGTCTGCTGATTTATAGGAATATTGAAGATCCATTTTTCTCTTCTGGATGAAGTTTGTATAGATTGTTTTAGGTAAAACAAACATTTAGTTGTTGAAATTTGTACCGAATTATTTTCATTACCCAAATGTCGAAGTACAGTAACGAAAGAATAGTTAGTTGATGTTAAAATAATGGAATAATTTTATTTAATTTATCAAGGAAAACGTCAGGAAAAATAAGAATAATAATTTTATCAGGAAAAACAAGAGTAATATGTCTCTAGAACTGTAGAATCTTTTTAAAAATGTTAATAATTACAGTCAAAAATTTCAATTAATAATCCTTTGTTTTTTAATACAAGGTTTATCAATTAATTATATTTGGTAACGTTTTATTAATCTCCAAATAATCTTGCCGAGCTGGCAGCCGAATGGTTAGCGCTCTTGCCTTCGGTTCAACAGTTCGTGGGTTCGAATCCCACCTTGGGCATGGATATTTGTAGTGGTTCGGACTCCACTTTAAACCGTAAGTCCCGGTCTAATTAGACCTCGTGTGCAAAAAATGACCGTTGAGCGACAAAAAAACCAAACCAAACTTCAAATAATCTTAAATAACATAATTTAATAAAATGATTACAGAAACTAAAATAATTTTTTTCATTTGATAAAATAAACAAAATCATGCTTGAACAAAGCATAATTTATTATAATTTGTCAATTTTAGATTAATAATTAGGAAAAATTTTACAACAAATATACCTAAAATAATTTATGTTTTGACATTTCTACATTTATTAATCGCCTAATTAAACTTATTAAAAGCAAATAATGAAAAATACTCTACCAAATAATTATATATTAAAAAATTTAATTTTCAAGCTGTAAACACTCAATTAAAAATATAATAAGATTTTTATAATTTTACTATGCATACACAAAGTAACATACAGCATATTTTACTTTCGAAAATAAATAAAAATTATGTTTAAAGATTAAAATACTTAAGCTTTTTAAATTATGGTATCATATGAACATAAAGTCATAATGATACGAACAAAGTAAGTTTTTTCAAAAATGCTTAATTATATATTTCAGTAAAATTTAACTTCATATACATGAGCAGTTTCTACATAAAAAATCTTTATATTTAAAAACTAATGATTCCACAGCATATATTTATATAATCAATTAAATACTAACTGATCTTTTTTTCTAACTGTAATATCATAAAATGATGAAATGATAGATGTTAGTAGAATTGTAAAAATGACATTACTCTATCTTTTTTATTATTAAATAAATTTATAAATTTAGGCATTAATACTAAAGTAGAAATTAGATAACATCTATATAACATAATATAAAATATTCAGTCAATACTTGTCAATTTGGAAATTTCTGAGTTTGAACTATTATTTTTTTGTTAAGTGATTATTACTTTTGATAAATTTAAGATTTTAAAATTAAAATTGAAATCTCAATTTTATTTTTGAGTTCAAGCTTTAACTTAAGTAATTTTAAAATTTAAGCTTTATGGTAACTTTAAGATTTCAATTTTAATCTATGAGTTTATTGTATATTTAGCGGAATAAATATTGCTGAACAAAACACAAAAAAAAATGTTTAAGAGATAAATTATATGCACAATAAATCGATACCAAATCATTTAATATTGTTAGTTATCACAAAATTCAATTCAAATAAAATAAAGTTGGACAAATCTCTCTTATTCTCATTTATTTTTCTGTATTTTTTTGACAGGAACCTCCAGTATATAACTTCCTGATTGGTTCGCACCTGGTAATCTTTTTCTATAGGAATTAGTGAGCCTTTTTATTAATCTGTTCGGTACTATTTGAGTATTTTTCTCAGAAAAACTGACTGAAATTTCAATTTGATTTTTAGACGCAAAGTGGCTTTGCGCCGTTTTGAAACAAGGTATCTGGAAGAGTGAAAAGAAATTTCATAGAGCGCAAATAATTTAAGTTTCCGCTTGGTCAGTTGAATTGTAGGTAGCAACATTCTTTAAAATGCAGCTCTCTTATTGGTCAAATTCGCTAGCTTTCACCAATCTTAATTTGCAGAAAAGATAACACCCTTCTTCCAACAGCCAGAAAACAAGAGGACAGACTATCATCAACTGACTCATTCTGTTACGTTTCTCTATCGATCTTGAAGAGCAGGATAAGCAGCATTGTCCGAAATAGTTGGTTGATAATAATTAAGCTTTAAGCAATCTCTGATACTGTCAGAGGAACATCTTCCTCTAACAAGGTCTTAACAAAATAATCATCGATAAAGTGACAGAACTTTCCCTAAGACCTTATAATTTCTTTTGGATAGCTTCTAAAAACTAATTTCTTAATTATTGAAGGATAGAATAGATTGATACAGAAATATAAGCGCTCGATGTTTTAAGGTTTATACTCCCTGAGCAAAAATTGATGTGTTTATTAAACTAAACTTTGCAGCACGACAGTAGTGAGAAAAAGACAGTTCTGTGACACTTGAATTAGGGCATGGATCTTATCACCATTAGTAGTGATGTCATAGGTTTGTATTATTATTCGAGGGTTTAGAGTGACGCCAAATATTTGTGATCTTATACGAGGGTGTTATCATTAAGCAGATGGTGTGGCGTCATTTTCAGTTTGAATCGTGCTGCTATGTATTCAAAAATTTTCTAACTTTTTCTTTCATATTAATGCTGCCCTCTATGGGAATAATTTTGAACTGTATATTTTTATTTTAAAATTGAACTTCGGCAGCTGTGGGGACAGAAGCTGGCACCTCAGCGGAATAGTCCGATATCTTATTCACTGAGCAACTCGGACCGCACTTGATAAGTGGTTATAATTTATTATAAGAAGGGTGATTAGTACTTGGTCTTTTTTGTAGTCATTTTAAATAGAATTTTTATGTTTAAGGTTTATAATGTACTTTAAAGTGTATAATAATGACAATTTAATTTTAAAATAATAAAATTTAATTTCAAGTATATTAATATAATATATAATCTATATATTTGAAATTAATATATTAATATATATTAATTTCAAATATATAGATTAAATTTTTCATGATTTAAAATTTACACATAGAGCTTTATTTTAAGACTAAATGGATCCTCAATTCAATTACAATATTGATAATTTTAGAATATTTATTAAATTTTATTGAAAAAAGACATCATATATTTTTACTCTATTATTATAAAGTATTTTTCGAATACCACAGACAGAATTTACTTTTTAAAATAATAATGGAATTTAACCCCTTAACCGGCTATCCCGAGGTAACTCGGGCAAACAATTCTACAGCCCCTTGGTAGGGGCAACTGGCTTCACTGCAATGCTTGAAATTCAACCCCAAGAATTGACAAATTACCGTGAAATCGTAGCTGGGGAACTTATTTACTGAACGGTTACGGTTGATTTAACTAATGCGAGCGAAAATCGAAAGTGTTTCAAGGAAGGAACAGCTATTTACATTTTACTTTTCTATATTTGTTCGCATTTAGGTTTAGTAATTCAAGGCTATCTAACAATTGAAATTTATAAGCAACGTATATAATACTAATTTTAACTTTCTTTTATCAAGTTTTTAAATTATTAATATATTTTAGTTTTTTCTTTATATATATATATATATATATATATATATATATATATATATATATATATATATATATATATATATGCTTAGTTATAAACTTCATAGTATAAGAATATGTGACTTGGCAACAAGGTTAAAATATAAGAAGTTTTTTTTATTTAATTTGTTCAAAAATATGAAATTTAAAAATGTTAAAAATTATGTTTGAAATTAGAAGGGATTATATAAGTAATAGATTAGATGATAACTTTTTAAACTTTTGAATGAATTTAGTATTTTAAACAATTCTGCAATGATTTTTGTACAAAATATATGATCTAATTTTAATAAAATGCAACTATAAAAAATTCTTTCATTTTTTAGAGTTACATTTTATTAAAATTAGATTATGTATTTTGTTCTGCGAATAATTAATCTTTGTAATCTCTCAGGTATTATTTAATTTCAAAATGTATCTAATTTTAATTTATAAATTGAATAACTTGTTACTAATTATCTCACTTTAATTGCTTATATTATTTATAAAATAGTGTCAAAAAGTCAGAACTGCTTAACTGTCGATTGGGTACCGATTGCGAGCCCCAGAAAGATCATCGAATTCACAGTCCGTGTCCGAAGAGTTATCTTCATAGTAAAAATTGAATTCTTCTTCACTGTTTGAATCAGACATAATGTTCGTAAGCCGGTAATATTTTCACATATACAATTAGCCACTAGAATAACTTCTGAGAGTGAAACAGCACTCATATACATGTTTGTGTGTGTATATATATATATATATATATATATATATATATATATATATATATATATATATATATATATATATATATATATATATGTATGTATGCAAACAAGAATAGGGAAGTCACAATATGGCATTTCAATAATTTGTTCTGGCCAACTGAAGGCGATTTATTGACACGTGCACCTGGAATTCATCATGAAAGAGATATTTCCATGATAATTCGATTCAAAATGTGCATCCACTACACCGGTGCTACATTTAATTTACATTTATCGGTTTTTCCACGGAATTTGAAAAAATTCCCAACTTCCAAAAGTTAGGTATTTGTCAATCCTGATGTCAAATTGATATAAGCAGAAACACCAATCGATCATTCTGCTATCTTCATTCTACTTGTAAATAATTTAAAATTAACTACATGTGCATTAATTTTCTGTTTACTCGAGAATTTGCAAAATTTGTTTTGAAATTTTTCATATTGTTGTTAGCTTCACACTACTAAAATTTTCAGTACATATTGCAAGCATTGGCTAAAATACCAAAATCAAGATAATTACAAAATATGAAGGAATAAATCCTCGTATATAACTATTTTCAAATTTTATAATGGGACTTATGTTACTCATTATTCCACATAAAATTATATTATTTTGTTAAGATTAAGGTCTATAACATGGGTGTCTAAACTTTGACCGTTCGTGGGCCGCATGGCAAAAAAAGAAATTTGTTGGGCTGCACATACAATATTTTTTAAAAAAAATTGAAATAAAAATTAACTCTAAGTAGTTTTATTAAATTAAATTAACTTCTTTTTATTATAATTTTTTAATTTTAATTTGATATGTATAGGTACATATTTATTTTAAATTTGTAAAAGTTTCGTTTGGATTTCATAAAGATGGAAAAAATAATCAAATTAATGAGATGGATGAATTTGCTTTTGTCGAAGAAGCGAATCCAGATCGGGTTCCATAGACGAGGTTGCAATTCTTAATTCATTTTCAAGATGTTTGTCTGTAATATTTGTCCTATTTTTGTTTTTTGTATGCTTCATTCTTGAAAATAATTGTTTGCAAATATAGGTACTACCAAAGGCTGAAGACATTAATAAAGCATGATTGTGAAAATTAGGATATTTAACGCGGGGTAGGTAATCTTTATAAAACTCCAGTAAAGAAACATTTCCAAATTTTTCTTTCAGTTGAATGTCACTTTGCTGTCCAATGCATACCATTGGAAAATTTGAAGGTAATTTATTTATTTCTAGAGAAAATGGAATAGAAAATATGTTGAAATACTCTTCATTTTTTCGAAAATCTTGAAATCTACTTTTAAACTCTTGAATTAAATCAAAAATTAATGCAGCATATTTTGTGCAACTCACAGGTTTATGTGCAGTCAAAGTACTGAAATGCGTCAAATCTTTCACTTTTATTTGAATGTGCCAAAATTTCAACTTTCTTTCAAACGCTGTTATTGTTTGGAACATATTATTAATAAATTGAATTTTTCCTTGAAGTCTCAAATATAAATCATTCAAATTCTCTGTTAAGTCTACTAAAAAAGCTAAATCTAAAACCCAATCTTCGTCTTCAAATTCAGTCACAGGTTTCCTTTTTGAATCCATAAATATTTTTATTTCAATTCTTAAATCATAAAATCTTTTCAGCATTTTCCCCTTACTGAGCCATCTTACTTCTGTATAATAAATAACATCTGCAAATTCAGTGGCCATTATCTTGAGAAACTCTTGAAATTGTCTATGATTAAGTCCTTTTGCTCTTATAAAGTTGATGGTTTTTATAACAATGCTTAACACACTTTCCATTTTTAAAATTTTTCCACACAAATTGCCCTGATGTACAATACAATGATATGCCATCAAGATCGTATTGCCGTCAGCGACAGCTTCATTATTAACCATTTTAACGAGTCCCCCATTTTTACCAACCATGGCAGGTGCTCCATCGGTTATGATCGATGATAAATTTTTCATAGATAAGGAAAACCTTTCCATCATCATTTTTAATGCATGACAGACTTGGTTGTGTCTTTTAACAACACTAAAGCAGCCATTTCTTCCGTGATATTATAATATTCATCGATTCCTCTTATAAAAATTACCAATTGTGCCGTATCAGAAGCGTCAGTGCTTTCGTCCATGGCTAATGAATAAAATTTAAAGTTAGTACAATTGCTTTTTAAAGACTATTCAACTGCATTCCCCAACTCCTCAATTCTTGTGGCTATAGTTTGGTGTGATAAACTGATTTTAGAAAAATCCAACTTTTTTTCAGGGCAAATTATGTTTGCTACGCTTTCTATGCATTCTTTTATAAATTCACCATCAATAAAATGTTTTGATTTTTTCGCTATTAAATTTGCTACGACATAACTTGCTTTTACAATGTCATTATTTTCAGTAGCTGTCTTTTTAAAAAAAATTTGTTCAGACGATAGCCCTTTTTTTTTAGATCTGGGATTTTATCTTTACGGCAAACGCCGAGATTTTGTGGCATGCTTTTGACTATAATGTCGTTTCAAATGGTAGTCTTTAAAAACTGGCACAACGTCCCTACATATTAAGCAAAGTGTTTTATAATTCTCCTCAATAAAAAAGTATTTCTCTGTCCAGTTTTTATTAAAAACTCTTTTTTCATCTTCAATTTTTCTTTTTTTAGGTTCTGATTTTTTTTAATGACATAGAGGCCATCTAAAAAGATATATTTTAATTTTATTAGCAAATATCCATAATGAATATGAATTATTCATATCATTTTAAAGAATTTGTTACAAAAATTAGGAAATCAAAATACAATGCAATATATTGCAAACAAATATTGTAATTCTTCAAAGAATATTAAATTTTAATGAGATTGTTTTACACGATATTTAACAAAATAGTAAAAATAAATATATACATTTTGAAATTTCAAATGAATATGTAAATTTTATAAATCAAAACTGAATACTGAAACTGGAAAACAAGGCACCCACCGGTACAGTAATGGAAGTAAGGCAGATGGTGGATGGAAAAGTAGAACAAAGTGCCAGAGCAATCAGATTTGTGCGGTGAGATGGATAATACTCTCGTAGAGGAAATAAAATCTACTCCACTACTAGCTAATTTGATGGCTGGTAACGCTGTCTTGAAAACTGATCGTCGACCGGCCAGGGAACCCTTTTATAGACTCAGAGAGCATGAAGAATTTTCTGGAGCACCTCCAGCTGTAGCAGACTCGTGATTGGGGCAAGTCGGTGCGTGACGTAGGAACTGGCACGTGACCATGCGCCTAGATCACGCGCAGAACGGGATTCAGCGAGAAGGCCAACGGGCCGGAACGATTTGGCGAACTTTTGCGAACGTTTGATGGTCCCTTTTTCTTTGAGGGCTCCCTTTGGCCAAACATTAAAATACAATTAAATATACTGCATACAAATTTGACTAGGGAAGAACAAAGCAGTGCAACACTGCATTGTACGAACCCTGGGAAAATTTATTGCTTCTACGAAGTATTCTTACAACGGGGGGGGGGAAGGAAATCTTCGGAAACGAAAAATTACATTTTCGGGCGTTTTGGTATTTTGAGTACCTTTAAGAATTCAAGCCTCGGTATTTAAAAGGTTAAAGAGTTAAATTTTTATTCTTTAACCTTTAATTAAAATAAATGTCAGCAAATCGATTATATATGAAAAATATTGCAACATTAATTTTTTTAATAAAAATGTATAAATTTAAATATTTTCCTAATTTGCGTTTGGGCCGCATTTTAAAGGATTTTGGGCCGCACTTTAGACAAGCATGGTCTATAACTTTAGAAGGAAGCTATTATTTTTAGCAAGAAAATTTTAATTTTGATTAAAACGTTCACTCAATTCACATTTTGCTACAGGACTGGTAAATGATGTTAAAATACATCAAGAATTGCTTATTTCAAAAAAATTACAAGAAATATTCCTTTAAATGTTTGTTTAAGAAATGCATATCTGTTTCAGAGACATTATAATATAATTTCACCATAAACTCTCTGTCTAATGATCAAATTTAAATATTTAAAAAAATGTTTGAATTTAGTAATCACAAACATTTTTTCGTATAAGGAAAACATGTTAAATTATTTAATATCTTTATTGTGAGGTTTCAAATTATTTCAATAATTTTTTTTGTAAAATTAAGGATATTTTAAACTAATATTTTGTAATTATAATTTAAAATCATAAATTAAAGTTTGTTACTTACAAATTCTGGAAAATATAAAATTTCCTTTATCATGGAAAAGAAATGTTTTCATTTAGTTATTTAGTGATTACATTTTAAGAATTAAGCTTTTTTACTCATATACTTCAATATCTAACAACTTTGTACTAAAGATTATACTTTCACCTTCTTGAAACAGAATATTTTAAATAATCACTATTTCATGGCTTTTTTATTCCTTCAGTATGTTTTCGAAAAAAAATTCAATAACTTAATTCTAATAATAAAGCTAAATAATTTGATCTTTAATAAGATGTTTCTTACATAAGAAATAAATTTTATTTTTGTGATAAATTAATAAATTATGGTATGTATTTTTAACGGGTAAAACTTTATGTAAAATGAATACTTTCGAACTAGACAAAGTATTCATTTTTGGTTAGTGAGTTTTTGCTTGCAAAAATTAATTTTGTGAATAATTACTTCTTTAATCAAAACTATTTAACAATATTTGATTAATCAAATCAAAAGAAGCTAAATATTTTAATTTATAACCATCAAAAGAAGAATGAAGTTAAATCATTATTTTGTACTTAAGTACTTTAAAAAATCTTTCTCTAAATTTATAGCTTATAATGATTTGCATGTCAAAGCAGTTATAATTCTGCGAAAGCAAAAAATATTTAATATAGGGCTAATTTGAATATGTGAAAAAAATGTGATATTGTTAAGTTCTATATTAAATATTCAATTTTTAGAATACTATTGTAAACAATAGCGTTAAGATGTCCTTTTTTATATGTTTGCCATTTTTCTCCTTTTGAAAAACAAATATTCATACCAGAGACACATTATTTTAGTATTTGTGTAAAACAATTTAAGAAATACTAAAAGATATATAATAACACGGGTTCTTGTAAGGAGTGTTATTTTTTTCATAATTAGAAACGGAAATCTTTTGGTACGAGGACTTTAATATGAAACATTTGCTTTCAAAATTTTCACCAAAATTTCATCTGTTGTCAGTAGATTGCTATATACTATAAAATATATTGTTAGGTAATGAAATTAGCTTTTTATTTTTTAAATTATTAAAAATATACAATAACTAAATTCTTCAATCTGTATGTATTAAAGCAACAGAAGCGTTTCTTTTAATGATTTTGAAAATTATTTGATGATTTTAAAAATATAATATTGATTTTGAAAAGAGTATCTGCAATGATTACCAATTACAAATAGACAGTAAATTAACTAATTATTACAGCTATTTAAAATCAATACATTTTTAACTATCTGGGAAATGAAAAACATTTTTCTGATTTTTAATAAAAAGCAATGATTGAAATAATTATATATATATATATATATATATATATATATATATATATATATATATATATATATATATATATATATATATATATATATATATATATATATATATATATATATATATATATATATATATATATGTATATATATATATATGTATATATATATATATATATATATATATATATATATATATATATATATATATATATATATATATATATATATATATATATATATATATATATATATATATATTGACATTTAAAAACTATAATACGATATTCATTGTGATGACTATCTTATATATTTTTTATTGTTTAAGATTTTAAATACAAAAACTGCTTAGAAATAAATTAAATTTCCTGATATAATTTACAAAGTAATTAAATAAAAATTCAAATTTAGTGTAATAAAAAATTATAATAAAGACTTGAAAAGATTTTCGAGCAGAACGTTCATAAAGCAAACAGCGAGCACATGTGGGTTTCTACAGCTGACAGCGATTGATTGTAAGTCATTAGAATGTGATTATGTGAGGTAGTCCAGGGTACAACGGAAATACGTCTCATCAAGAATTAGAGGCTTTTGTATTCTTGACAAGTGCTAAAGGGGGGAAAAACTTGCTTTGCAGTGAAAGCCGAAACTATGTGGCCACCGCGAAGCAAAAATCATGCACTTTCTTCACAGAACCCCAGACGATTAAGGGGTTAAAACAAATGTTAATTGTTTTGTTGTTGGTCATTTCTTAAAATAAAATTCAAGACATTTTTTAATGATTTAAACTTAGACTAAATGACTGAATTCTATTCACTTACAATTATGGTCATATTATGTCTTAATTTTTTATACTGGTTGAAATAGTGCTGATTTCCACGCCACTCATGGCATACAACACATTTGATGCGTTATCTCCTTTTATTTTATGCTTGGCGAGATTCCCCAGTAGGCCTATTTTCCAAGCTTTTAGGAATGAATATATGCAGCTAATGATTTCAGAATGTAAACAGCAATTGGAATATATGCAACAAGCAATTATGGAATGATGTTCGGAATCTTATAATGGGCAGTGGTATAAGAGTATATACCGTCGTCTAAGAGATACCATTTATCATCAAAAGTTGAGACGGAGATTGTATTAATGGTTGTTGTAAAAAGTTGATCGCTTCTACTGTGAATGCGTTTTTGCTTCATTCTTTTTAATTATCTTTGAAATAGACATTGCTTATAATTATAATGTATGAGTAGTTTTCTAACAACATTTCCATTCACTCCCTTAGAAGTTTTTTCTCGCCTTCCAACGATCGTATAATATATATCTTAGACCGTAATCCTATGAATTCGAAGATAGGCCTCCCATTCAATTCGTGCTTGAAGCAGCCAATTTTCTTTTTGTTTTGAATGCTGGAGAGAAGGTGATCTGTAAGGTAATCACAAGTGTCATAAATATTTTTCTTTCTATCATCATACATATCTTATGTTTTAATCTCGTAGGTAAGAGAGTATGTATCGGTGAAAGTAATTTATAATACGCTTCCTAATATTTAACATTTCAGCTAAATATGGTAAAACCTAGTATAGCAGCTAAAATGATTTTAATTACAAAACTATTGTTTAAATTTATGAAAAAACTTAAATGTAAATTGAAAATAAACAATTTAGATGATAAAATATAAATAATCAGT
The DNA here is from genome assembly GCA_037975125.1 of Latrodectus hesperus. Classification (NCBI taxonomy): domain Eukaryota; kingdom Metazoa; phylum Arthropoda; class Arachnida; order Araneae; family Theridiidae; genus Latrodectus; species Latrodectus hesperus. Next base: position 115,094,705 of record CM075854.1, on the reverse strand, counting down.
TTATGGTTTTGTTCGATGATTACAATAGCGACATTTATTTCTAATAAAATTTTATAGTTTATAATACTTTTAATGTATAAGATTTTAATATTTCTTTATTACTATATAGTTTTGCTATTGATATACAATATCTAAATACTTTATAATGAAATAAATATACATTGCTATATAAGAGTACTGGAAACAGTTAATAAAACGCGTCAAATAATATATAGTTAAAATGTCCTTATTTTACGTTTTGTTTCTCTGGGATCTAATAATATGAAACACAAAAATTGAATACTTTGTGAAAATTGTAAATAATTGTTTTACACTTTTGTTCAAGTATTTGTTGTTCTTAGCGAAATTTATTTTTAGTAATATTTAAAAGAAAAAATCTCCAACTGAAGGATAAATTATATTATTTAATAACTCTAACATTTTTTAAATATATATATCTAAGCATTTTTCAATTGAATAGTCAAACGTTAAAATATTAAAGTAATTATCGTGTAATGGATATTTCCATGATTTATTACCAGCGGGATAATATTATTGATAAGGATTTTTAGAATTTCTATAGTTTAGAACTTTAGTTTAGGACATTATTTTTCATTATTTTTTATTATTTTTCAAATATAATTATCAATAGTTTTTAGATTTGAACTTTGATTAAATGATCGAATTGAAGATTGCACAAAATTCATATCTTTAGTTTTTGCAAAGTTCTTAATGAATTATACACCCTGTTTCGATAAAATTCATAATTATTTGTTAAATTTCACATAAATTATACATCTTATGATAATTCGAGGCCAATACTTTGAATAGCGCATTTTATCTTTCCTATTACATTCCCTGATTAAATTATTTATAAGAAATATAATCTATATATTTTATTAGTCTTCGTGTAAACATTAATAAATTCAATGAAAGCAGAAATGTTTTAACTAGTCTTATTTTCAGTTAAAAATATATTTTCATTTTTGATCTAAGTGATTTGTGAAAAAGTTAAATTTAAGCTTTAAATACTAAAATGCAATCTTATAAGTAAAGGCTAATTGAATTTTATTTATTTTGCTAAATCTTGTTTAATTAATAAATATTTAACTAATAGCTAAGTAATATTTATAATCATAAAACTTAGGAAAAATATTCATTTTTGTAATGTCACATTTTACATTTGGTATTCAATATTTATTAATTTATTTCTTGTAAGTCAGCGATATAATCTTTTTAATGAATTTTATAGAATGTTCTCTTTACAAGATTCTATTTTTTATAAAGCATATTATATAACTTCCTAATAATATCAGGATCATACACAAAGTATTATTTGCTTGAATTATTTTTTAATATATTTAGGATAACATTTTTTACCCTAATTTTTAATTTAATGAATGAATTTACTCTTAGTTCATGCTCTTTACTTATCAAAATATTTTAGAAATTTTCTCCAATATTCAAGCAACATGAACAAACACAAATATGTTAGTAGCTCTTTAAATTTCAAAATTAAAATTTGATGTAAATTTGAATTTTTATTCTGATATTAATATTTTCTACATCTTGATCTTGGATATTATTTGTCGTTCAGAATCCACTTTACGTCCGTTCCTAATTAGACTTCACATCCCAAAAATGACAGATAAGTGTCAAACTAGAATTTTTATAATTACGCTTTTTAAATGTGTATTTTTAACTATATTTTTTAAAAATAGTAACTGGAATTACAAATAATAATAATAATAATAACTGGAATTACAAAATTTTACGTAAATAAGTTTAACTAGTTTGTAAAAAGTTTATAATTTGTTGAGTATAAATTAAAAGTTAAATTTTTATTTTTAAAAAAATAATTTTTAATTATATGTACCCGATTTATACAAAAGAAACTTTCAAGCATTTTTATTTTAATTATATTTCAAAGCTCATATTATTTTCTTGAGTTTTATCAAATATGCCTATTCACATTCAAAATTCCAAATATGCCCATTCCCAAATTCATATACCAAAAATGACAGGTGAGTGTCAAACTAGAATTTTTATAATCACGATTTTTAAATGTGTATTGAAATTTTCTAGTATTTTTATTTCAACGATATTTCAAAGCTTATATTATTGCATTGAATTTTTTTATATAAATATGACGATTAATTTTAACATAAAAAAAATTTGTCGGTAAACTAAATTTCTTAACTAAACATTTTTTAACACTCAAATGTCTAAAATCTCCTGTTTTTTTTCATTTTTCAAAATATATTTCAATAGATAAAAGGAGAGTTTACTAATTTAATATATTTGAACTATTTATTCTTGCATATATATAATCTACATTTGAAGTCCATTCTAATGAAGTCTCAATCTAATGAAGCACTTATTTTAATGAATGTAGAAAATTGAACATAAAAAGAAGTATTTCTTATTCACAGAGTCAATGTTCAAATTCTTAGATGGGCTTCAAATATAGACTATCAATTTTCAATAACAAAGGTTTTCAAATATAATAAATTAGTAAACTCACATTTTATTTATTGAAAGGTATTTTGAAAAATGCAAAAAACCGAAAATTTTAGACATTTGTTAAATATTTTTCAGATTGTCAAACTAAATATTTTAAAATGCACAAGCTAAGCAATTAAATTCTTATTTTTCTTAAAATATTTTACGTCTGAGGTGTAAATTTATAACCCGACATTGTATACAAAATATGAAAAGGTTACAATGATGTATCTATTATAATTTCTTGTAGTATAACTTAAAAATATCAAGTTATTTGGATAGAAGCTCAATATAATTGAATAATTTAAAATAAATGTTATAAAGTTAAAGCGAATATGTTTTGTCATTTAAATCCTAATTAGCTTATTCTTGTAAAAACTAAAGTTATTATTTATTTAAAAATGAAACATATTTCATCACTTTGATATACTGATCACTTTTAATAAAATCTGAATCAGAAATCATTTATTTAAATAGTACACAATCATAGGTACACTTACCTGATAAGATTTTTTGTGTTATAACATTTTATCGGTAAGAAACGTTCAACAGCAATCATATGATGATTCATGTTTAGTGAAAACAACCAATCACACTGATGATTAGAGTTATCGAAAATCTAGAGTCACATGGATTCAAATTTCAGTATAAAAATACATGGATTTGCGTTAAAGTGAGTGTATTTGACTGGAAAACAACTCTTATATGGTAATGTATATTTATTTGATTATAAAGTATTAGGATTTTGTATAGTAATAACAAAATTATATAGTTATAAAGACATATTATAATCTTTTATACATTAAAAGTATTGTAAACTATAAAATTTTATTAGAAATAAATGTCGCTATTATAATCATCGAACAAAGCCATTAGCTGATTGCTTATAATTTATCATCTAAAATGTTTAGTTTAAATTTACATTTAAATTTTCTTTTATCAATACTTTTTTTTAATTAAATGCATTTCAGCTACTACACTAGGTTTTAAAATATTTAGCTAAAGTGTTAAATATTAGAATGCATATTATAAATTACTTATTTCGTAGGTATAGAACGAATGAGGAACACGGTGATTCTCAACTCAAGGAAATTCGGCTGCATCAAAAACGAATTGAATGGGAGGCCTATCATCGGATTCATAGCATTGCGGTCTAAGATATATACTACACTATCTTCGGAAGGTGAGAAAAAACTTCTAAGGGAGTGAATAGAAATGCTTATAGGAAACTACACAAACATTATATCTATAAACAATATCTATTTCAAAAAGAAATAAAAATAATAGAGCAAAAACTCATTCACAATACAAGCCATCAACTTTTTAGAATATCCATTATTAATCTCAACTTTTGATGATAAATGGTATCTCTTAGACGACGATATATATTCTTATTCCAATGCCCATTATAACATTCCGAACATCATTTCATAATTGCTCGTTGCTTATATTCAAATAATTAATTGCTGATTATGTTCAGAAATCATTAGCTGGATATATTCATTTTTAAAAGCTTGGAAAATAGGCCTCCTGTTGAATCTCGCCAAGCACAAAATAAAAGGAGTAACGCGTCAAATGTGCTGTACACCTTGCATGGCTCGGAAATCAGCACTATTTCAACCAATATAAAAAATTATCGGATAATGTGACTTTAAAGGTAAGTGAATAGAATTCAGTCATTTAGTTTAAGTTCAAATCATTAAAAAAATATATGGATTTCGATTTTAAAAAATGATCAAAACAACAAAACAATCAACAATTTTTGAAATTTAATTGATATTTTAAAAAAAAATTCTGTCTGCAGTATTCGAAAAATATTTTATCTTAATATCGTAAAAATTTATTCTGTCTTTCCCATTAAAATTTATTTAGTATTCTAAAATTACCAACATTGTAATTGAATTGAGGATCCATTTAGTCTTAAAATAAAACTCCATGAATAAATTTTAAATCATGAATAATATATTCTATTTGAAATTAAGTTCTATTACTTTAAAAATAAATTCGTATCATTATACATTTATTAAAATACATTATATAAGACTTAAACATAAAAATTCTATTTAAAATCACTAAAAAAAATCTAAGTCCTAAATCACCTATCTGATAATAAACCATTAACCATTTCCTAAGAGCGGTCTGACTAGCTCAGTGAATAAGATATCGGATTGCCATCGCTGAGGTGCGAGGTTCTGTCCCCGCAGTTTACACGGTTTCAATTTTAAAAATTAAAATATGCAGTTTAAAATTATTCCCATATAGGGCAGAATTAATAAGAAAGGAAAAGTTTGAAAATTTCTGAATATCTGGGAGCACAAATCAAGACTACAAATGACGTCACACCATCTGCTTAGTGATAACCCCTCGTATAAGATCACAAACATATGATGTCACTCTAAGCTCACCTATAAGACTACAAAAATATGATGTCACTGCTACTGGTGATAACGTCCATTTCCCTGCTCTGCGTGTTGCAGAACTGTCCTTTTCTCACTACTCACGACAGCCTGTATATGGGTCTAGACTTATAAGACTGAAGGTCCTGAATTGTGAAGCATATGCCCAAGTTAGGTGATCAGCCTAACACCAAACCCCCAGATGCTTGGTACTCAGATTTATCGACCCACTGAAGGGACGAAAGACTGAGATAAAACCTTTCCCAACCCATGGATGGATTAGTTTATTACTGATTTGAAAAATATCATTAACTTTCATGCAAAGCGTTTCTAAGTTATCTCCGAGTTAGCAGCTGAATCTTTTTTTTAAAATGTAATGTGTAATGAATTTATTATTTAATTAATGAAAAATTTAACTCATGTGTAGATGTTTTTAGTGTTTCGGAATCCCCTTTAAAATGTAGTTTTCTTCTAACTAGTCCTTGTATACAAAATAACTATTAATCGGCAAGGGAAAGAATCTAAATTGTACATTTACTTTTATTTAAGTCATTTTTTTACCAAATTGAAGTATGAATCTATAAACTTCGTTGGTATCAGAAATTTAGCGTTATTTTTCGAATCACCCCAAAGTTGTCTTTAAATTTATAATTAAATTCATCAGCTAATAATTATTCCAACAACAGTATTTAAAGTTATAATATGTGATTGTAAAATTATTTTAATATCTCATTTTTAAAGAGGTAAGTACGCTAAATCTTATAAATATAAATACAGGATTGTCAAAACTTAGTCATCATGAATTGTATATTAAAAAATGAAATTATTTGGCCATTTCTAAATTTTATCTTTAAATGACACTACCATTTTACCAGAAATAACTTTTGGTTATTTATTTGGTATTACCAGCCTATTTGTGTTTAATCTTGAAAATCAGATTTTTTATAATCAGCATCCGATATTTTATTTTTTCTAGTTCAAAGCATTAACGGATTGAAGGAAAATACCTAACTTTTCTCTAGAATTGCAAGTTATTAATAATTTACAAATCTTTTTCAGAGGTATGGAGAAAACATCTCTAAATGTTGCGATGATAAACAAAGAAATTCCGATTAAGATACATACAGCCATAAGTATTTTAAATAATCATTAATAGAATGAGTTACTCAATTTTATTGTGTATTTTTATCAAGAAATCGCATCCGAAAGATTATCTTGTGACATCGTACGGAACATAGCAAAATAATGCTTTATCTCTACAAAACATAGTTGGTTTAGCATTCGAAACAAAAATAAACCATCAACTAATGTTCAGGCCGTTTTTCAAACAACACAACACAGTGTTATTTGATCAAAACGTCATGAAAGCAGTTTTACCGAATAATGGGGTGCCATTTATAATTGGAAGGAATACAGTCACTATTTGAAGTATGTCTGCAAAGTCCAGACAGTTCAATGCCTCACAGCATACATCATTTGTATTCCATTAAAGTTATTATGTGCTAAATGTCTTATTAAACGGTATTTGTAATACCATGAGTTTTAATCCATTTAAATCTGAATAAGAATCGCATGTAGATGTGTATAAAAAACATTCTTATTTAAATATACATAAATCTTATCTACCGATAAATTCTAATATTTATAATTACAATAAACAACCAATCGTGGGATAGCATTATTTGCTCGTATGTTAGATTGAGAACAATGTAAATATGCATAATTGAGAGCAATATAAACATGCAGCAACGTTCAAATTTTCTGTAAGACTTTAAAATCCTATAATACGTATATAATTTCAAAGTCTTGCATGAAAAGTGAGCATAACGAATTAAAATAATTTCATCTTAATGTATTTTTTGTTACTTACCTAGTCTGTTTATCTTTATAATCTGCAAAAATGGGTGTCAAACTGATCAAATATAGTGTGTATGTAATTTTTATAAACTAATTAAAATTTTCCTATAAACTATTTTTGAACACAAAGTTAAAAATTATCAAATGACATTTATGTATAGCCAATATATTGTTTCTACAATTTAATATTTCAATCTTTAAAATATTCAGGATATTTGGAAAAATGCTGAAGCACCCGAATTTTTCAAAAGATAAATCATAGATACTTTTAAACTTGTGGAAAAAACGTCTTTCTAAATTATCTTAATTACATAATGGGAAATGTTTGCACTTATATATATATATATATATATATATATATATATATATATATATATATATATATATATATATATATATATATATATATATATATATATATATATATATATATATATATATATATATATATTTATATATGTATATATATATATATATATATATATATATATATATATATATATATATATATATATATATATATATATATATATATATATATATATATATATATATATATATATGTATATATATATGTATATGTATATATATATATATATATATATATATATATATATATATATATATATATATATACATATATATGTATATATGTATATGTATATATATATATATATATATGTGTATATATATTATGTGTGCAGCTTAACAAGTTTTTATAAATCATTACTTAAAACGGTCGCAAATATTTTCTAAGTTATAAAATCTTTTAAACTATAATTCCAGTAACTTATAATTTATTGGCTATAGTAACCCAGTTGGTATGGGCTTTCACTGTCATCATTTGAAAATAATGAGTTGCAAAGTCAACCTAAGCAAATATCTGTCGTGTTCGCTAATGACGTTTGGAGCACATTAAATATGTCGTACCCTCGATGTCCTCCTCATGAATTGGCATTTCAGTGGTTGGTAAGTTAGAATTGGGGTGGTCCGTGCTTTTAAATTACTTCCATCCGCTTGTTTCTTTTTAGACCCCAACTCAGGGCTAGGTACAGATTTAGATGCATCAACAACTTATAATACTTTAGTATGACAAAGATACTTAGATACTTGACGTCTTTCAAAATATCGTGATAAGATTTTTTTTCCTTTTTTTCTTGAAAATTTTCTTGAATGATTAAGCTTAATTTAATTTCTATAAATGCTTACGCAACCAACTAGTACGAACGTCACGATGTTACGTGGCACTGTTATGTCACTTGTCGTTCCTTTTCGTCAAGGAATTTGAAAAGTGAAAGAATGTCATGACATAACTCATAAAATTCTTGTATGAGTTATGTCATGACCAGGCTTAGTGCGGAAATAGGATGTTGAATCTTTCTTGGCAGCTCATTGCAGAATTTATTGTAAATATGTACCTAGTTGTAAAGTTTCTTTAAAGTCTGAACTAAGAATTATGCTTGAATTACATAAATATCTTGAAAAAGGAATTTTGAACTCTGTCTTGAACAAATAATCATGGTCACATGGAATATCATAATTGTTCTTCCTCCGAGCACAATCAAACCAAAAATATTTAACGTATCCCACAAAAGATATAGATTGTTTTCTTTTTGATAATTTGCCGTTCATGTGTTCATAATATGACCTCATTACATATATTGGTACTACGTAACCTGTATCACATCTATCAACATTGTTTTTATTCCTACAAAAGTAAAAAGAAATACGCGCGCGCGAAACTCTTTATTAAAGTATTCCATTCTCAATAAAATTTGAAATATAAGTTTTAACTTATTTACAGTGAAGTAATATTGATCAGTCAAATAAATGTTCATATAATATGCAATATCTTTTATACTTAAATAAACAATGTTAGTTTTTGCATACGTATTTGCTTACTAATAACCAATTTATGTTACTTAAAAAAGTTTAAGAAAAGACATACTTTCTCACATAATAATAGTTCACATTTTATTTATATGATTTTTAAATTTCTTAGTTTTTAAATTCTAAGTTTGCACATGAGTTACGGTTTGACTAATCTGTATTATTAGAGATTTTAAACAAAATTTCTAGTCCAAATAAAATATAACTTCTTAGAATTAATTATAGTTGAATATAACTGTGTTGAAGTTTTTATATTTTACATGTTTGTAAAAATGAAATCTTGTGATCCTTTACGCAAGCCACTTACATACACTTAGAAGGCGGTATAAATGAATGCGATTTTTATAAAATTCCATGTTGGTTAGTTTGACAAAAAATTCCATACATTTTTATTTGATAAAAATCTTAACTAAGAGTCATCTACGAATTTTTTATTTAGTAGACTTCCAAATTATAACTATAGTAATAATATGACTATAAATATGAAAATCAAAGTATTCTTGCATATTAGCTACTACAAACATATAATTAGTTAAAAATCATAATTCATTGCTTCTGTCAAAATGATAAATATAGATCTTATCGATTTTCAGTGCTAAAGAATGCATTACAGAAGTTTAATTAAAATTGTTGGCAATTAATTAAAAAAGCAATGGAATTATTGTTTATAAACATTAAATCTAACTATTATGTAAACTTTTAAACTAACCCTCTTAAATTGCAAATATTTCTAAAGGTATTTTCAGCACAATCTTTTAAAATTATGGTAACATAAATTGTCTCAGTAAATATATTTAATTCTCTACCAAGAAGTAATTTCATGAACACTAATCAATAGATAATTTAAGAAATTTATAAAATTCCAAATAATTGTAGAGTACAATTTAATCACATCTTTATTGATTAAGAAAATAGAAATAATTTTTGTGAAATATAAATTATTTTTTGAGGATAATTTAAATAAGCAAATGACATTTTTAATAAGGAAATCCATGTTTTAAAGAGCTCTTTAATTAAAATTATGTTTACAACATTATAATATGTTGTAAAACCGCTTTATTTGTATATCTCTATTTTTTTTTCAATATGTTTCATTTCTATCATACGTGAATAACTTATAATATCATTTAATATTTAAAAAGGACTTTAAATTACTACATTAGAAATAAATAAATTACGTGACTTAATTTAATAATTTATTAATATATTTTGTTAAAAACCATTTAATTGGTTAAAATATGTGAGTGAAGGAATAAAATGTACAAAAATAAATGTGTGTATATTTCAACAATTCTGAGAGAGAATTGATGCCTGTGTTAACTATTTAAATCACTCAGAAGCTCACACGGCTGCTTCTAATTTTCCTTTTAGTATAATATTAGTATTTTTGAGTACAATATTATAAAAGCCTTTCCATTCGTCTTTTTTCTATTTCAGTCTCTCTTTTTAATAGCTTCTACATATATTGAATTCTGGATAATTCTACATTTAATCAATATTTTAACGTGTACTTTGAAGCTGAATTACATTTCGTCTTTCGATATTTGTTACTGTAAAGCATGAACTCTACTGAGTTCTTTATTAAAACAAGTTATTACAATTTTTTTTCCAACATCAACACAGCAAGAGAAGTAGATAGGTTGTGGTGGACAGTTTTGGAGCTCGATGCTTGTAGCTCACATTAGAAATAGACTAGATGTTTGTGGCTCACATTGAAGAAGATAACCGATGATATATAATCAATTTTTTGATTGAGTCTAAGAAAAGTAGTTATATAGTCTCTTAATCACATGGTAAGTACTTTGAGACACTCTTCTTGAAGTAAAGCCTAAAAGAGATAGCCAGCCTAATAAAAGCTGTAAGAGAAAACAGTTTACGAAAGGTGAAAGTAAAAAAGTTTTGGCTTTTGTCATTAAGATTAAAATATTTTAAAGAATGTCAGAAATTCGCAACACGTAAAATTTTTTATTTCCGGATTTGGTATGAATTTAGAACTGCTTAGAGAAGACCGGTCCCTCTATTATCTTCTATCCTGTCGAAAGATTACTTTGTTGAATAGGGATATCTTTTGAGAAGTATTTATAATCTAGTTTCTTGTGCGCTGCCATAGACGTTAGTCTATGTAATTAAAGTTGTAGTTTCATGTATACGTGCTTATTGAGACCGCTACGTGCCTTCCATGAAACTAATGAGATTATGAGAAAATTAACAATTACTGTGTGACTAAAAGTCGCATCTAAAGGCTGGTGCTCCCAGAATCGCAGTACCTTACCCATCATTAGGAAAGCTGACTGCGTCCCTATCTAAGTTTATCATTTTCAATTATTTCCAATTAAACTTCTGTAGGATCACCAAATTTAAACACACAGTTTATAGTTAAGACTGGTTTCAATTGAATATCACTTTTATTTGTGGTTGCTGCATATATTTGGCTTTGAGTATTTTTATAGGTTTTCCTTCTAGCAGGGGAAGACGAGTGACTTCTAGTTTCTAAAATTTTGTTGACAGTTTCTTAGAATTTCAGGAAAACAATATTAAAAATAATTTTTTGTTAAGTTTAAATAGCTAAGATTTTTTTATCGACTGTCATTTCGTAAGTATCGAAGTGACAATAACATTTATTTTTACATGATTAATTTCTGACGCTTGATAAGATTTGACAATACTAGCAAAATCGGTTTTAGAATTTAAATCATTTTCTTACTTTAATGAAAGATCTATGGTTTATCAATTAAAATTAAATTAATTGGTTAAATTTTAAAAACAGTTTCTTCTTCACGAATGGACATGAAGGATCATTTGAGGAGTGAGATTCTTTGCAGTTAACACAATATGGAACATTAGCAGGATAATGATCACTATTGTGATGAGAGCCACACAGTCTGCATAAAGTAGCTTGAATCATACATTGCTTATTTACATGCATAAATTTAAAATACCGCATTGACGAAATTTATCTGCAAAAATCTTCACATTTACTGTGGATAAAAACAATTTAGTTTGAGGTGGTATTTTACACCCGCAATGTTGCTTTAATTGCCTAGACTTTTTGTCAATTAACTAAATTACCCCTTTTTCTGGCTGGAAGTCTTATTGTATATATCATTCTCCCGTAAGATGGCATGTCGTATTATTTCTACATTCTTCCCTTTCAAGAAGTAGACTGCTTTAGAGTAGGACTTGTAGAAAATCAGATCGTGTGAGAGACGAGGTGACGAGCTTGAAAACAGACGGGGTTTGGAGTTGGCAGAGATCCATAACGGAAAAAAGCCTGAAAGCCACACCTCTAAAAATGCTCTGTTCATTTTTTTAAGTCTGGTGTTCTACTGGATTCTAGAGGCTGTAAAATCACGAGGTTGAAGTAATCAAAATCTTGTGAATTGTGTGTGTCAAACAGGAAAAAAAAACTCCTATATTACACGTCCATATTGTGAAAGTTAGCTGAAGAAATAAACTAAAAGGTTTGCGTAGTCCAGAAAATAGGCCGCCTTAGGCTTACTAAGGAAATTTCTATTACTATGTTTTTCTAAATATATTATTTTTCTAGCCAGTAGTTTTTTTAGTGTGGTATCATCTATTTTATTACTTTAAATAAATAGCGTAAATTATGACCTCTACGTGGGTACTAAACCATGCTGTTAGTAGAGTTTAATATTTGAAAGGATATAAGTAGCTAAATTTTTTCTATGGTATATAAATGATTTTAAATTTTATGATTGAATTAAAAGCATATTTTAATTACAAAAACAAAGTCAATTTCTGCTTCCATTTGCAGGTATGAATCTGGGAAAAAACTAATAAATTCACAAAGCAATGTTGAAAAAGTAATATATTATTTAAGTACTAAATATTATTTGTAAACAATTTATGATAATGGTAATTACCTGTGCTACAAAATAATGACCTCATTATATCTATTTCAGATATAATAGGGTCAATATTTTCAATTTCTAAAGTTAGATTTTCTGAAGATCCGTCCTCTGATATGAGCTAGATAATGAATTACGTAGTGTACTATTTGATTTGTATTTGAGGAGTTACTGGTGCATTCAATACAGTTTCAATTCTACAAACTTCAGTTGCCGTTTTATAATCAGTTGTAGTGGTAATCAGTTTGCCAGTTCTGGTTTTTAAAACTTCTTCTATGCTTTTCTATTGAAAATAGCGTTTATATGTTAAATATTTAACTTTGAGACTCGCTTAGGAATAGAAGCATATCCTGGTCAAACTTCACAAGTACACTACATCAATTATAAGATCATCCGAGATAAATACCACACACCTCAGATAGCTGACCTCGTTAGACTTGACAACAACGAGCTGGCCAAAGATGTCACGGAATCAGTCAATGCCATCCTCGAGTTTCACTTTCCCATGACTCCTCTAAGAGTGAATGATGTTCCAGACTGCACCTCTCCTTTCCAACCAGCTTTCACGGTCCAGGAAGTTGAAGAAGGAATCAAAGACACCGACTCTAAGCTCCTGGCTATAACGGCATCTGCTTGGACATCTACGCTGAGCTGTTCTATACCAACAAGGGCTCTGGTTCTTGGGAATTCTCAACAAATGATTGACACAAAGATCGTTTCCCAAAAGCTGGAAAATATCAAAGATTGTGCTAATCCCAAAAAATGGTAAATATAAATTGCTCAAAGATTCTTACAGGCCTATCTGTCTCCTGCCCGTCTGGGGGAAGATTCTCGATAAGGTCATTATGAGGAGGCTTTACTACTTCTTCACTGAAAATGGACTGATCAAAAAAAACCAATTCGGATTCCTCAGGGGCAAAAGTACCTGTGATGCCGTTAGAGAATTTATCAATCGCATCAAGCAAAATAAGTAGAATAACCTCTTCTCCTGCCTGTTTTCGCTGGACATCAAGAATACTTTCAACAGCGCCAGGTGGAATGACATACTGAGTTTACTCAGAAAATTCCAGACTCTTGCTAATTTGTACTGGATGATGAGCTCATTCCTTAAGGACAGGTTCTACTTAGATGGTAATAAGAGACAGGTGCCATACAACATCAGGGTTCCTCAAGGTTCAAGCCTTGGACCTTTCCTATGGCTTATCATAGTTAATGAGTTGCTGACTAAACATTTTGGCCCTAATGCCCATTGCCAGGCCTTCGCTGATGACGTAGCAATATTGTTGGACGCGAAATCCTATTTCAAGTTCACAAATCTGGCCATGAGGACCCTCAAGATGGTAGAAGACTGGACCAAGGAATTCGGACTCAAACTAAGTTTCAATGAGTTTAAATATTCTATCTTTACAATGAGTAAGGATATTACACAGAAACCAGGCATCTCGCTTTTTGGAAATAGAATCTCCTACTCTGATGAACTGAAATACCTCGGACTTATATTGGATCCCAAACTGACCTGAATGGTGCACCTGAACGATGTCAAGAACAAGATTGACAGCCTCCAAAACAAGCTAATCAGAATCTCCCGACTCACACGTGGGGATTAAAGCCAAATATCCTGAAGCTCATCTACTGCAGCGTCATTGAGAGTACCATCCTCTACGGGTGTCTGGTCTAGTATTCCAGCACTTCCAGGATCAACAACAAGCTCCAGCAATTCCAATGTATTGGACTCCTAAAAGTGACGAAAGCTTATCGTACCACCTCCACCGATGCACTCCAAATCCTGGGAGGTGCCCCGCCAATCTTCATCAAAGCGGACGCCTTCCAAAAGAGGTTCAAGTTGTGGAATCTTGGTTGGGGAATCCACAATCCACATCAACGGGACTGATTGGAAACCCTGCAATGCCTGGATTAAGGTCCCAAGTCTCACCCCACCATGGACTACCAATCCTTGGACGGAATATGGAGCAGGTCCACAAAGACTTCTACGCCTACACGGACGGCTCGAAGATTGACAATAGAGTCGTCTGTGCGTCACTCATCTACAAAGACAATGAGCTGGTTAAGTCCATCCAAGCCCGATTTAATGACACGGCTTCAGTGTTTGAGGCAGAAGCCACCACGATCCTGCTAACCATCAAGTACGCGATCTCCCACGACTACCAGAAATGCCACATCGATACAGACTCTATGTCAGTACTCTTGTTGTTGGCTGGAAGGTAAGACTCAAGCGACACAATACAAGAGATTGTCGAGATCTGCAAAGGACGAGAGAGACAATTCGCCCTGCACTGGGTCAAGGCTCATATTGGTATCACCCAAAATGAAGCAGCAGACGTTGCAGCGAAGCAGGCCACCCAATTAGACAACATTGACATCACTATCAAACTCAGCAAACCGCAGTTCCAGACAATTACTATCGAGTTCGAGACTTCTATGTGGCAGCACAGATGGGAGACCTCCAGCAAATCCAGGAGAATCTTTGAATTCTTCCCGAAAGTTTCACGGAAAAGACTACAAGGAGACTTCTTCCTAAACTAGCTTCTTACCGGGCAAGGAGTCTGCGGCACCTATTGCAGCAGATTCCACAGGCAATCAGATCAGGGATTCCACGATGTACAAGATCCGGAACATTTTCTCCTCCACTGTAGCCGCTACTCCAACATTCGGGAAATTATCTTTCCCAAGAACTTCCACCAACTGTACTTCAAGTAGCTCCTCCCTCTTAAAGAATTCAAGAAAGGTGCCAAAGAAATTCTGCAGGCTGAACTCCTCCTTCAGCTCACTGATTAACTTCTACGTCCTCCTTCCTTTTTACATATGTAAATACCCTCTGTAAACTTGCCTGTATCTGTATATATATGTTTTGTACTGTTTCTTTCTCAATTTAGGCCATCCGGCCCTCTTCCAGGCACAGTGAGTCTCAACAGAACGCACTTTTGACCCTCGGGGTCCCGGTTGTGGTTTGGACAGTCCACCACTTCAGGATTTCTTCTCACACGCCCTGGCCAAGTGCTGAGCCTGGGCTCCCTTTACGATTACTGTCCGACGACGCTCTCCTCCGTTTACCTTTGGGTGCTCTTTGGTAATGTTATCATTTGGAATGGGATGCAACCAGGTACCTAGTAAATAGAAACTATAAAGTACCATAATTAGATTTTCGGAAGAATCTCTGATTTCATATTGAACCTTGTTTTATACTTTTGTTAATTAGATTAGTATAATTTAAAATAATGAAAGTTATGCTGACGCCATAAGCAATGCACTTTGCATTTTAAGTGCTATATAAAAATAAAATTGAAAAATTTTACTTGTCAAATTTTTAATTGACTGTAACTAAAATATTTCTATGAATCAAAAAGTAAAATTTCTGATTGATAATTAAAATTTATAGTATTATAATTAATGGTTTATTATTATTTTGGTAAATATATAAATATTTACTTGATTCTAATTTACTCAATAAAATAGAATCAGTGAATAAAAAGCTCATCAACTTATTTATTTTACGTATATTTGAATAGAATTAATAACAAAGAACTTACGTAATCTGATGGCGCACTGGTGTAAGGTTTAAAAAAACACTAATATATCTTTCCATTAAATGAACTATTAAAGTCCAAAAACTATAAAAATTTTGAAAAATGAAAGAAAATAATTTTGCTTATATTTTTAATATAGTCTATAGTTTCTAGATTATTGCTTAATAACTTGCAAAATTTCATTAAAATTTTTTACTTAAAAGAATTTTGCAAAAAGCTGTTCTAAAAATTTTAATTTATCAAGAAAATTTGTTAAATTGATAACTTGTAATTGAATCAATTTCAATGAATAAATTTTCCCCATTAATATTCTAGCAATTATATAAATCAGAGCTTCTGCGTCACAAATATCGATAATCATATCGCAAAGGTAAATTTCTGCTCATGTACTTCCAATACTTTGCACATTTTCACATGATAATTGATACAGGTTAGAAACGTACAGATAGATTTTGTGAAATAAGAATCATAATTATCATAATCAATCACAATGCTAAAATATCCAAAAATATTAAAAAGAATTGCTTATAAAAATTTCCTTTCTTCTTATCGGACTACTCATGCAAGAACAATATGTGAGCAAAAACATAGAAGAGAACATAAATTTTGTTCATCATGCTCACCTGAATAAGAAAAGCAATATGTGGAGACTACTATTACATATTTATTATATTATTTTTTGTTTTCTGTTATATTCCTTATAATTTTTCTGGATTAATAGATGGAAATTTGCTTGTGTTATTGTTGCTTTTAAATACATCTTTATCATCCTCAAAGTGTCTCTAATCAGAACAGTTCAAATAAGGTTCTTCAGTCGAATTTTGTTATTGCTTGTTTTTCTTTAAAACTCATTAGTATTCATTAACTTTGAAATCAGATGTTATTTGGAACCAATAATGAAGATTATTTTTATAATGATTTTTCCTTCCTTAAATATGGGATTTTGTATGAAATGCAATCATATCCGATAAAGAATAGGTTGAGAAGAATTATAAAAATATGATGAGAAGAAACATAAAAATTTATTAAAATAAATGACTAAATGTATTACTTGAAAAATATTCTAGCTCAGGATTAATGCCATGTTTTACTTTGAAAATAATGCAGCTCTAATTTTTCGCCTAGTTAAAGAACTATTAAAATATATATTCACAATAAATGAGATCGTATAGTGTTTATCAAACTGTTTATCCATTGTAAATGCCCATTAATTAAGCTTCAGGAGTAAGAGTTTAGTAATGTTATTTGTGAAATTTTTCTCTAGATATAGTTTTAATCTTAAAGTGTCAAAACTTCATCATATTTTCTTTCGATATTAATTTAAAATAATTGAAAGAAAGTCTATCCCAAATTTTGACTTCTATAAATCCCAAAGTAGTATTTAAAAATGTTTTGTTGGCGTATGAAACATATAAACTATATCCTTCTTATATTTAAACTATTTTTGAAATATTTACAAAGTTATCTTTCACTTAATGGAAACGAAAATAATGATAAAACCTATCTGTTGCACTCTATTAAGAAACATTTGATTCTCCAAGCATATTTCGTGAACCAAATCGAAAATCAAATAAAAGAAAAGAAAATCATAAGTTAATTGGCCAACTCTTATTTAACTACTTTTCAAATACCTATATATAATGACAACACAGTAATGAGTCGATACAGTGGGCACTGGAAACAATTTCATGCGATGTCAGAGATGACTCGGATGTTTGGTTTTCTCAGCGAATATTTTATTTTAATTATGTCATTACCTTCAAAAGTAAAAACTTGGAATGAGTTGGCCCTTTTTTCATTAAATTTGACACTACTTAGTTATTTTCATGTATGAATATTTAAAAAATAGACATATATAAAATATGTCATTAAAATCCATGAAAACTGAACTGCTAGAAAAAGAATAGCATTTTACATTTCTGCTGTATATTAGGCAATTAGAACAGAAATATTTATACGATCATCTTTAATTTTATTTCCAGACTACATGTATTGCTACAACTGTAAGGACACTCCCAACGAAAGAAAGAGAGATTATTTTGACCCTTCATCTTAGTTTCGTTAAAAGTCTTAAAAAAAACTAATAAATGTTTATTATCTTAGTATTAATTGTGTAATGTGTTAATTTTTAGTCGTACATGGGGAATAAAGTGATTTTTAGTATAAAATATATTAATACTATACTTTTTATATTTTCCATTCAATCTCGCAATGTAATCGTAATATTACAGCTAATTCTATGAATCGGTGTGATATAATTTACTGGTTTCCTAAGTAAATTTAGTAAACTGTACATTACTAGTATCAATAATTTTAAGTTCATTTTCGAAGTGTGCCAATCATTTTGGGCAAATTATATCTTCACTGTAAGTATTTTAAACAATATTCTCAAGAAGACATAATTTTAAATGAAATAAATTTTTGTATTTCGTAAACTAAAAATACGGCTAATTTGAATAGGGAAATTTCATAAGGGAGTAACCGAAAAAGGAAATGATTTCTTCTTCAGGAAACCTACAGGCATTGCCGTAGTGAAGGGGGGCAAGGGGGACTATCATGCCCCTGGCGCCGCTTTGAGAGGGGGTTAAAGAGTAGTTACGAAATTTTTTTTTAGAAAAATTTTATTTCTTTTTAATTTAAATATCAATTTTATTCACAGAAATATATTTTAAATTTAACAGTTATTTTCTCTTTTTGAAGAACTCGCAATAAATAAAAGTGTTACTATTTTTAGATTTCTATATTAAAAAGTTAGTATAGTTTAGTTCGTATTAAAAAGTACGTTCTTCTATAATCGCGTTTTCCATTATCTTTTAATTTCCTATATTTTGCTCAATATTTGTGTGGTGCTTTATCATTATTTTGTATACTAAATATTGTACATGTAATGATGGAAATATGTTAAATTTTTTCTGATGAAAATTCTGAAATATAAATTATATCGGTTAGTTTCCTTTTAATGCATTTGAGATATTTTTAGTTTCAACTTATCTACCAAATAATATATGTTGATGATATATCTCTTGATTTACAAATCAATAATTTAGGAGGATTCCAGAAAGGTAAGCTCATGATCTAATCTGTAACTGATTTGACTTAATGAATGCTGCAAGATTCACCATGTTGTTTAGAATTCAAATTTTTTACAAGATGTCTAAATCAAGTTGCATGCCTAAGAAAAACTTCAATATTGATTAAGCAAATAAATCTTTTCCACTCAAAATAAAAAAAACAAGATATCTAATGAATATGGCCTCGACTTACAAATACATCATTAGGAACTCGCATAATGTTATTTATCATTTAGGAATTAAAAAAAATTTTTTTGAAGTTTTGATGTTCTAAAATATTATTTGAATTGATATTCATTTTTTATAGTTATTATAAAACATTTTATTTAATAAACAATATTTTCTCTTATAAATAAAAAGTGCGAATTTTAATCTCATTTTGACTAAATTAAAATATAAAATAATCACTCTCTAAAAACAAAATTTTATAAAACTGAAATATTATTAATAAAAACTTGTCAAACTATAATTAAAACACAAGTGTGTGAAAATTTTTCTTTAAAGGTTTTTAAAATTTGTATTTTTTAATAATCAATGAGAAAGGTATAAAACCTACAAAAAAATTCATTTCAAATAAAATGAATGGATGTGTGTAAAATATTTCATTTCTCAATTCTTAATACTTTACTTTTATTATTACAATTATTATTATAAATATATAAGTTACGCCATATTCTAATCACTGAAATTTCGAATAGACAATAAGTATTTGATAATGGAATTATAATATCAAGAATTTTGTGTGGTAAATAAACTATCACAGAGTTTATTCTTTTGTGGAGCTCCTAAATTATAAGTTCCTTAAACTAGCAATGCAGTGTTTAATAAAATACGACAAAAATATAATAGGTATTTAAATATATTATTACATATACATTCGATATAGCTTAATGTTCAGTGAATCTAAATCAGGATGATATAGTGAATCTGTAGAAAACTTCATTTTAAAGAATAATACTCATATTATAAATAATGTTGCATAAAAAAATTCTAATGATTTTGATTATGAATTTTTCACTTGCTGATTAAATTATCTTCACTTGAGCCCCGTAATTATCAAATAAAGAATGGACCCAACAAGGATGAAAACACTAAAAATGTTAGAAGAATCAAATTACTTGAGGATATTGATTTTTATATCCAATTCATTTACTAAAAGTCCTTAAATGTATCAGAAAAATAAGGAATATAAAACATAACTGAAATATGTTATTGAGATTTAAAACTTCTGGGAGAAATTCTTGTACATCGCCCTAGAGAAAAGAAAAGTTCTGTTTTTACCTCAAGCTTTGCTGAAACCTTTTATTATACTGTAGCGTTACATTCGTGAAAAAATTCACGGTGAAATGTATTTCTCTTTAGCGGTCCTCTTTGTCCGAAATTGTTTGTGTTCAGCAACACACTGATCCCCAATAGAAGAGAATCCCTTTTCTCAAAATAGCACTGCAATATTTAATAAAGAGAATTGTGCTCTTGGAATCGAAATGAGATACCATGCTGGAAATAGAAAAGTAATTACTACCAAATGCTAGGAAAATTCCTAATTTCCTTTTATTTTAAATATTTACCCGGTTAGAATATCATCATTTCGCACTCACAAATTTTCGTCTTTAGCGTAAATTTGTTACAAACTTCGTTGGAAATGCTGACTTTTGAGTAAATTTTATTTTCGATCTACAACTTATTCTTTACTTTCATTCATTTTACTTATTCAACTTTACATTTTGCTTATTTAGCAGATATTTTAGCCATTACAAATATTTACTAATAAATATCTATAGTTTTGAAATTTAAAATCAAATTGGTTATTTAAAATTGTTCATTTGAAATCAAAATATTTAAAATTTAAATATTTTCGAAAATAATTTTTATTTGACTTGTAATTTTGTTGTCTTTATATTAATACATTATGTTGAAAAATTAGGTTCAATGATCAAGTGTATTACATATTTTTTTGATGTACACATAAAATGTTTCTTGATAATTAATCTTTAACTAACTTTACATTTCAGTATATAAATAAAAGCATGTTTAGCTTAGAAATCATTTTAAAGGAATATAAAGAAAAAGGGCAAATTATTATGCTTTGTAAAAAACTACAGATTAGTAGTATTTTTTAATGTTATAAAATGATTCGTAAAATGATTTAGAACAAAAATAATTTCTTTTTTTAATATGAATTGGCTCTTATTTTAATTAAGAAATATACACTCATGTCCATAAATTAAAGATAATTCAAAATCACGCAGAAAATTAACTCTAAAATAAAAATTTCACATGTAGAATTATCACACACATCTTGAAGGATAATATGCAAATTACAAGAAATCACCAGATGGCCCCGATAGTACGTGACAAAAACGAGAGTGTAAGAGACGGGTATGAAAGGAATGGTTGCAAAGAAGTAAAATTTTTTACAAGCGCTTTAAAAGCGTTTCAGTGCAATAACCGCATAGTTATAGCACGAAGGAAGCTTTTGGATGATGTTTTACCTGGTAGAATTATCGGCCGTCGTGAATGTGGAAGTGCTCAGCTGGAAGTATCCAAGGAGCTCAGAGTGTCATCTCCTGGCTTTGGCAATGGTTCCAAGATAATGTGAGTAGACGTTACGGGTCAGGTCGCCCCCGAGTTACAACGCCGAATGAGGACCAGTATTTGGCAGTTACTTCCAAAAGAAACAGACGGAGCACAGCATCAGACCGGTCTCGTCAGCTCTCTTCAGCTACCGGTACGACATTTTCAAGGCAGACCGTGTACATGCGCTTAATACACATTGGTCTATATGCTCGTAGGCCTGTCAGATGCTTATAACTTACCGAAACTCTCTGTCACCTGCGGTTAGCCTGAAATAGAGAGCATGCATTATGGACACCGCAACAGTGGTCTTATAGGATGTTTTACGACGAGTCCAGGTTTATCTTTCAGTCTGATTCTCGCCGGACATTCATATGGAGAGGGCCAGGTACTCTTTACTAACAAGGAACACCATTAAACGAAACTTTTACGGTGGAGTAGGATTACTCGTTGAGGGAGGAATCATTCTGGGTTCTAGAACTAACCTGCATGTTCCGAAAGTAATTATGACAGGCCACATCTATCGGGATGTCATTCTGGAACATCATGTACGTTTGTTTCGGGGCGCCATGAGTTCAGAACTTCTGTTTATGGATGACAGCGCCCGTCCTCACAGTGAAAAAATTGTAGACGAATGCCTTCAATCGGAGGATATCATCCGTATGGACTCGCCAGCATAATCAACGGACTTGAATGCAATAGAGCATGTGTACGACATGCTTGGCCATCAACCCCCTCCCACATGTCTACCGGAACTTCGGAGAGCATTGCTTGGTGAGTGGTGTAATATTCCCTAAGATCTGATCGATAATTTAATACTCAGCATGTCTAGGTAATGTACGGCCTGTATTGCATCGCCTGGGAACATACTATGTATTAACCATCATACCAATCCTGTTTTAATGGTTTTTGTAAATAGGTTATTTTTTGAAATTTGCTCCATGGAGTGAGAATCATATTTTTAATAATGATGTCAAACATAGAGCATATATTTTGCATTTTACCTTTTGTTTAATAAATAGACTTTACAAATAAGTTCAGTTGTTTTAATTCTGTCTCTTTCTTTACCTGAAAATGCATTATCCTTTATTTATGGACACCAGTGTATACTAAAATCACAGGAAAGTCTTATTAAACATACTAAAAATAAATTTAAAATTTTCCGGGAGAAATGTTTTCAGAGTAAAATCATAAGATAGTGTAACAATAAAAGTGACTAATCCGGAAATTATATACAATAACCAATGATTTTACATAATCCCCACTAAATTTGGTAAATTTGAAATATATGGATAATCCTGTAAATATATATATAATCCTCAATTCAAGATGGAAAATGTCATAAATTCCGATTACTTTGTAGAAAATGATCTTTTAATTTCAAAGAATAAGTATTTTAAAGCTATATTTAATAACTCATCTAGAAGAATTTGAAAAACATCATGATGACTTAGAATAAAACATATAGTAATCTCTCATTTTAAGACTTTCAATAATTGTGATTTTTTGTACGTTAATTTCAGTAGATATTATTAGACCAATATATTAGATAATAGTATAAGTTACATTATATATATATATATATATATATATATATATATATATATATATATATATATATATATATATATATATATATATATATATATATATATATGTATATATATATATATATATATATATATATATATATATATATATATATATATATATATATATATATATATATATATATATATATATATATATATATATGTAAAACGTAGAAGGTATTAAAAAATATAAAATGATATAAATTACTAAAAGTAAATTAATGTCTAGATTGCTATTTCAGTAAATAACTAATTTTTATTTAAACAATACAGAACTTTACATTGAATATTAAATAGTTCTTATAGATAACTTTTATATTTTATCAATTAAAAGATCTGGAAAAAGAGAACAATTTAGATTATTGGAATTTATAAAAACACTTCCATGTCAAAAAAAATAAAACAATATTCTAAAAAAGAATTTATTTATATTTGTTTTAAATTTGCTTATTTACATACATTAGACTGCTATAACACTTAGGATTACAGTTTGCCAGATTTTTTACATTTGGACTTATCAAATTTGCACTCTGTCTTAAAACCCATGATTAATATCATTGAATCTCAGGAAAATGATTATCTAACGCAATCTTTGACTAATTCTAAATTACCGTAAGTTTGATTTCTACAGATGCATTTTCAAATCTTATTCTATTTAAGATTTTTTTACTAGATATATATTAGATTACTAGATTTTTTACTATATATATATATATATATATATATATATATATATATATATATATATATATATATATATATATATATATATATATATATATATATATATATATATATATATATATATATATATATATATATATATATATATATATATATATATATATATATATATGTGTATATATATATATATATATATATATATATATATATATATATATATATATATATATATATATATATATATATATATATATATATATATATATATATATATATATATATATATATATATATATATAAGTAACAAGAACTGAAAAATTTAATGATTATTTTATTATAATAATTCACACACATGTCTATTAATGTAATATTTGTTCTGCGTTTTGCCAGATAATTTAGCCTAATATGCACACGCGAGCACACAGCTACACATAAATATGTATATATACATACCCATAGATTTATAAATTGCTCTAATTCCTTTCATACCGACTAAAGAATGAAATTTCCTAAGAAAAATTTTAAAAAAAAAATTGTTTTCAAAACAAGCACTTTATTTACACTTCTCTCAGTGCCTTCAGCTTGAAACTTTTACACAGGCTTAAAAAAAAAAACAGTTTCGATAAGCAAAAGAACTTCCAAAATGTTCGATTCCTAGCTTCACTTAAAACTAATTTATTTATTTGCTGAGGCCAATGTTTATACCTCTTGGGCGTGAAAGTTTCCAAAACAGGCAAAACAGGGATGTATCAACTACTTAGAGATTGTCGTTATTTAAAGTAAGTATTCTATAACAGTTATCTACTTATTAAAATTACTTAAGTAACCGTTACTATAAAAATGGTGTTATTTAATAACTGATCTTTAAATATCTTAGCGCAGCTATACAGAGTAGGTGATTTTTTTCTTTAATTGGCTTATTAATTTTTAACGTCAGTAATAACACGTTGACTGGAACAGTTAAGAGGGAACGAAGTGTTATCAGAAGAAAGTTTGTTATTCAAAGAACTGACAGTTATATAAGAACAAAATGTTGTTTGACAACAGTTCGTTCTTCAGTAACAAAAAATTATTCAGGAACAGCTCATTATTTAAAGAACGCCTGTTATGGAATAAAAAAAATGTTATTTGATAACAGCTTGTTTTATATCTTTCAAGAATGTTGATTTTCGTTATGTTGCTGGACAATATTTTATTACTTTGAAATCCGTATTTCACATGTTGATTTATTAAGGTAGGTCTCTATTTTTCAGATCCCTCGCATCTGATCTTTTCACGCGAAGCTCGCGGCTCAATTAATTCGGAATGGGATAAAAATATATTTGTTTTAAAAAAGAGAATTGTGTACTTTTCCTTTTTTGTATGAAATTTTTTGGTAATAAAATATTCTCCATCGATATAAGTTGCAGCATTTAAAAATGATCGATACGTTGAAAATAACGTCTAATTAAGAAAATTCCGTTAAAATTATAATAAATTTTTGAAAGTAAAGATTTTATTCTTTCTTTAAATATTAAAAATTATTGTTTGTCAAAAATCATGACTAAAGGAATTATCTTACAGAATTCCTAAATATAATTATATATTTTTATTATCATATTAATTTACAATTTTTATATAAATTTTTAAAACTCATTTTTATTATTTATTATTAAATGTATTAAATATACATTAATAAATGGAATATTTATCTAATGTAAAATCTAATCTAATGTTCTTTTCTTTTAATAAATGTTTAGATACATTCAGAGATCAAATATATAACATATAAAATATATTTATTGTTTTATTTTACAATCTTTAATTTGGTATTTTCATAAAATGAAAAAAAATACGCATTTTAAGCGTAATAAAAATAGTATTTTATGCTGATAAGTAATGAAGTTCGTAAGAAAGAGAGAGAACTGTATATGTTCTGTCTCTCTTTTTTAGATATTTTATTTTCAAAATATCGTAAATAATGATTATGATCACTGCAAACATAACACATTAATTATTTGTATTGTTTCTATAGATATATTCAAATTAAATAATACATTAAAATTTCAAATTTATCAAAATGTTTAATGATTAAAAACTGGGAAATAAAATAGTTCCTTAAAAATAAGTTATTTTAAAATAAAAGTAATTAAATATCTGAATAAAGATTATTTAACTCTCTAGACCAAGAAATATTATAAAATAATTTATTTCATTCAAAAAAAATAATAAAACTAAATTTCTAAAGTCTTGTTAAAAAAAGATATCTAGAACACATATTTCAAAGTGAATGTAAATTAATATTTACACAAAAAATTATAAGCAAAATAATTTTACTTATAAAGCTGTCAATAAATTGCATGGCTAGTTATAATCTTAAAATAATACAAACTACTGTGTTCACAAATAGGTAAGCATATAAAAATTAAAAGAATGAAACGACGAATTAGATCTTAATTGTCATATAGTTTTCTGATAAACACTTTACTTTATTTATTTCATTTCTCCTTTTCAGCTTTTAATTAAATACGATATATCCTGAAAGTTCGTCCAATATAGATATTAATTGCAATAATATAATTTTTTTAAGCTGTATAAATGAGATACAATTATGAGAGTTTTATTTATTCATAAAACGTCAATAAAATCATTATTTACATTATAGTTTTTATAATGTTTCATAAAAGTATTTTATATTTCACAAATCATAAGAAACAAAAAAATATATGAAAAACTTATATTATATCCTATGTGACTTGCTTATAAAATATATTTTTGCATCTTATATAATCATCCATTTATCAACACAATATAAAATATTATTTTATAAAAACAAAAGTTCATAAATTTAAAAATCATGTACTTAAATACGACTAAACCAAATATAGACTTACGGAAAAACTTTTCATGGATAGTTGTTGTTGCTTATCTCCAAGGGTCTGACGGAGTCAGACCAAATCTAGGAATCCGTTGACGGAAAAGAAATCGATGACAAGGAAGGGAGAAGTGTAGATTTCATCCCAAAGTATATTCATACAATTCAGGATATGCTCAGGAGAAGCTTAATGTCCATGGCATTTAGGACAGAGGGGGAAGGTCTTGTTACCAGCATCAAAAGTGAGGCCTTTCAGGTGGTCAGAGGCGAGACCTGCTAGGCAAGTCCTGTATTTCCTATCACAGGAAAGAGCCAGAGAAAGTCCCGGCTTTCTACCCTTGTAGAAGTGATGAGTCCAAGGTACCTGCCAATCGGTTTTAAATTGGGTTTTTTCTCAGGGAAAAGAGTTCAAGGTAGGTAAGCGTGGAAGAAGAAGGAGCAGGATGACTTGAGCCCTCCTTTGCTAAAGTGTCTGCTATTTCATTGCTTCCAATATCCACGTGAGACGGGATCCATTGAAAGTAGATATTATGCCGACGGGAGACAATTTTAAGCTTGTGTAGAACAGAAAGGCTTGTTTGGTCCCCCAAGCAGGCCCATTTTTGCAGATGTTGAATTGAACTACGGCTATCATTTAATATCCAGACATCACTATAATTAGTTTCGCTCATGATGGATTCCAATCCGATGTTAATGGCTATTAGTTCGCTACGAAAATCTATACATAAGTCGGGATTACATTGACAAAAAGAGAGTTTTTCATGAGGAGTCTCGTTGAAAATTCTACTGCCAGTTTGGTGATTTATTTTGCTGCCATCAGTAAAGACTTTTATGTCATTTGGTGGTATATTATTAATGGTTTCCAAGGCTAGTTGTTTTAGCAATTCAGGTAAACAATCCCTCTTGATGACTGCCGTAGAAAGTTCTTAATTGAAGTGAACATTGGAAAGAGCCTCAGCAGGGTTCAGACAGCAGTGAAGGGCATGTGGTTCGACATTATTCTTGATTAAGTGCAGTGAGTTAACCGGACTGAAGGGACTGTGCTTCTGTAATCTTTGGAACGGAGTCCAGTTTCTTAGGTGACTTGACGTGAGATTGCTTTGGCCATAACTGTTGAGTTTATTGTAATATTTGTGACCAGGCATGATTGTCTTCTGATATGGAGATGTTGTAAGTCTGCTTCGAAAAGTACTATTTCTGAAGGACAGCTGCGTTTCAAGCCAGTAATGATACCTGTAGCACTCAATTGGACTTTTTCTAATTTTTCCAGATTAGAATTATAAGCACAACAGTAGATTGGGAGGCCGTATTCTAAAATGGGCCTAATGAGTGATAAGTAGGTAGTTCTAATGGTAGTTGCATCCGCTCCCCAGTCTCTACCAGCAATGTATTTCAGGATGCTTAATCGTTTCCTGGCTTTCAAAGTTATGTATTCGATATGTTTGTTGCATGTAAATTCCGGGTCTAGAATGAATCCCTAGTACTTTGGATGTTTCTCGTTAAGTAAGTTTCTGATGATTAAGTATCAAAGAAGGTTTGAAGTGATATAAGTGCTTATCTGTAGTAAAGAAGGTGGTAATTAATTTGGATTGATTAAAACTCAACCTGAGCTCCACCGCAAACTCGGAAATTGCCTCCAAAAAGCTGTTAATCCGAGACTCTATCTCAGGAATGGAGATTCCAGAGCTCCAGAGAACTATGTCATCAGCGAACATCCCAATGCGCGCTTCAGGAGAGATAGTCCTCTCAATACCAGTCAAATATAAGTAAAAAAGAGTTGGGCTAAGAACAGTACCCTAGGGAACACCTTGCCCAAGTTGAGAAGGATTTGTTATATCTAACCCTCAACCTCTGATGGAGATAATCTGAAATCCAAGCCAATGTATAACTTTGGATATTAAATGTATTATGCAGTTTAATGATGAGTTTATGTTTCCAAAATCTGTCGAAAGCCTTTGACAAGTCCATTACGGCCGCAACGCTGTGATTTGTAGGTTAAAGATTCTGGGAACCCCTGATGGTTTGAGCGAAAAATAAAACTTGATCAAGGGTGCTGTGGACCTTACGAAACCCATACTGTTGCTCAGGGAGAAGTTTATTTTTATCCAGAAAAAAACGAAGTCTAATCAAAATCATTTTCTCTATGATTTTATTAATGGTACAAGTTAGAGAAATCAGTCTGAAGTCCTCGGGGGAGTAAGAATTTTTGTTTAGCTTTTTAACTGGAATAATGATGGCCTTTTTCCATTCCTTGAAGAGTCTGCCTTTGGTCCACGAAGAGTTAAAAATGTCAAGGAGTCTTATTTTTCCCAGGCATCCCATGTTTTTAAGCATAAAACCATGGATTCCGTCCGGGCCAGGAGATTTGCTGAGATCGAGGAAGGACATTCCCAAAAGTAGTTCATGCATAGAAAAGCGAGCTGCCATAGAAAAGTCACCAAAGTCAGAGGTACGACAGCCATGTACAATATTCCTTGCTTTACGCAACACAGCTTTAACCTCGTTGGTGAAGTTGAACCTGCTTTTTTGTTGGTAATAGGTAGCAAGTCCATTAGCAGCAGATTGATCGTTCTTAAGCAGTTGTCCATTATAATCTTTGACTGAGTTGCACTCCTCGAATTGGGGTTGCACATTGTTGATGCCCTTAACTGTTTTCCAGAGTTTTGAATTGGGAGTTCTCACGTCAATTTGATTACAAATTTCGTTCCATCTAGATCTTTTTAAATGGGTATATGCTAATTTATATTCTGTATTAATTTTATTGATCTTAGATCTAGAACCATTATTCTTACGACTGCCAGTTTCAAGAAGATATCTTATTTTCTTGAGAAGATGCTCCAGAGTAGTAGAATCCTGAGTGAAATGAGGAATATAACGTTTCACATTTTACCTCTAGGAATAAAAGCTTTAGCATGATTAAGAATAATTTCTTTGATATTCTGCCAGGAAATGTTTAGAGAGTCACTAAGTGGCAGAGAAGCCAGGTCACTATCTACTGAGTTTCTAAAAGAGGTCCAGTTGGCTCTCTTGAAGTTCCAGAATTTTTCATTGGAGTTGAAGAATTTTTGTTTCTTATTGAATTCTATAATGATAGGCAGATGATCACTTCCAATGTTATCCAGTGTTGACCACAAACATGGCAGGAATAACTCTGTACTGGTAATGGCTAAGTCTAACGCCTAGGATGAGTTATAGCTAAAAGAACTGTGGGTGGGCGTTCAATCATTGAGGATCATAAAATTACAGTCATCAGCCAACTGGAGAACGTCAACACCTCTATAATTAACACTGGAGCAACCCCAGATGGTATGTTTAGCATTCAAGGCGCCAAGAATGATGGAATCTTTGTCCATGATGTTAGAGAGACTATCCGGTAGCCGGTTTTGGTTAGGCGGATGGTAAACGTTGAAAATGTTTAAGGGTTTCCCTCTCCATGTAATTTTTATACCCTGGATTTCAAGGTCAGAGCTTTCAAAAGCAGGATAGTGAAATATATTAACATTTCAAACAAGAAGAATTCCATTAAACATGCAGTCATTCACACTAACAAACATAAATGCAGGGGCTAAAGGGCAATAGACATTTCCAATTGTTCAGAAGTGGCTGATATCGAACCCAGAAATTTTCAATTCTTAGATTACGTCTTACCACTAAACCAAGCTGAACTTAATGAGTACATAAACGTACATATTCGAGTATGTAAATATATGTATATACATACATACATGCATATATATATATACACACATATATATATATATATATATATATATATATATATATATATATATATATATATATATATATATATATATATATATATATATATATATATATATATATATATATATATATATATATATATATATTAAGACCTTTATTGTGTGTTATTTTATTATTGTGTGTATACATCATTCTTTCATTCATCTGCACAGGTCATTTTCTTTTACTTGTTTTATGGGTTTTTGCATTTGATTAAATGTGAAACTTACTGAGTAAATTGTGAATATCAAATATATTAGCAATAAGAAAATATTTAGCGAGTTTCTTCTTTTGGCTCTACCTAATAAATAATAAGTAAAATTTTCTGTATTAAAAACAATGGAGCAATAGCAACTCCCCATTGCTTTTAATATGCTTCGAAAAACTCTTTGCTCCTCCAAGTCAAAACGTTAGAACATTAAGTATATTTTTCCACGTAGCAGTCTAAGAGTTACTGATATACATTGTAAAAGGATAATAGAAATGAATTGTAATTTTTTAATAATATAAATTGTAATTTTTAATTTGAACAAATTATTTGAACCTATTTTTATAAATTTACTCATTTAAGGCTTTTTTATACTTTCAATCATAAGATTATTAATGGCTATGTATAGCACAGTTATCTCGAAATGGAAGGTCTTAGATTCGATACGGTCCCCTGTGGAAAAACAAACTATGAACTTTTTTAACTTGAATGAAAATCTATCGAAATATGCTCATGAGAGTTTTTTCATATATTCTCCATTAAAAATATGAATAAGATTAAAACATAGAAGAAAAGTCTTCAAAAAATGTCTGCTTTGAAAATGTCACGTAGGTTAACCACAATGATGCTCGATATTAAGTAAAAAACTAATCAGAGTTGTAAGAAGTTATAATTATATACATATTTAAATGGAAAAAAAGAAAAATGGCGTTGAAAAATCAATCTAAAAGATTTTTATGTGAACAAAGAATTTTTCTTCCCATACTTTTGTAAAAGTATAACACTTTCTAAAAAAACTCAACATTTTTAAAACAATAGAATAATAAATTTCAAAGAGTTGATTAAAATATCTAAGTTAAAATATTAATTTTCCTTCATAGAATTTCAAAATTAAAACTTATGTCCATAATGCATGCTTGATAGTTAATTAAATTTAACAATAATTTTGCAATGCTCTAAGCTGAATATTTCATTAATACTGTAATTATACACTTACATTATATGCGTTTTGATGAAATGATTATTTTACATGATTTTTTAAGGAAAATAGAAGAGACTGAAAATTACTGTGATTTATAATACTTTCTAGGGAAAAAAATAACAATTAATGTAAAATTGAATCATTAAAATGAAATAACTTGTGTGCGTAAGTGAAAACATTTTTAAAATTTTATAAAGCGATTTTAACAAAACAATTACAATAATATGGGTTAGATTAAAAATACACGCTATATATAAAGATGAATTTTATAAAAGTACTATACACACCCTAATTTAACATATATACTTAACGTTGCATTTTTGAAATAATATTTTAAAAATTAACTTAATAAAACTCCTTGTTACTTGAATTTTAAAATTCTAAGCAATAAATTAAATGATTAAACATCGTTTTAATTAAGGTAATTTAGAAAAAGGCAGAAATTAATAAAAAATAAATATGTCTGCAACTATAGCTGGACTCTATAATATTATAGCATACAGATATATGAAAATTGTCGTTTCAACAATTTATTACATGCTTCTTCCTCACACAAGTATAGATTGCATAGTTTAATTTTAAATTGAGCTGAGATGAAGAAGAGGTTTCGAAATTATTTCATCAATAAAAACTATATAACTTTAAGACATTAAATTATTTTTGAAGGGATTTTATATCAAATCATTATATTTTCAACAGATCAATTAATAGCAAAATATTTTCAGAGGGTAAAAGAAACTCATCAAGTTATTGCGTAAGATTTATTTCCTTTACTGAAATAAGGGAAAAAGTAGCAATATTTCCCGCTGAAAATTTTTTTCGAAAAATACTTCGAAAACATTTACTAAATATGATTTAGTAGTCTTTCTAAGAAAAACTCTCCTCCAGAAGGAGAATGCTACGATTTTCGTAAAAAGGAAGAGAAAGAAATTTGGCCAGTTGTCTTGTAAATGTCACGGTTCAATTATTTTCTCCAAGCAAATATATTCCAACGAGTAATCCTATATGAGTTGGCTTCCAAAATATTATTTAACACACTTCAATATGGCCAATAACGGTTCAATATCAATAATAACTGTTCAATATCGCCAATAACAGTACGTTATTGGCAATATTGAAATGTTCCTACATGAAATATAGAGTTTTTAGCTATTTTATCAGAGCTAGTCAATCAGAAATCGCCAATTTCCTTCGTAATTTTATAACAGTTATTGATATTTGTTATCAACTCAAAATATAGCAAACAGTAACAACAGGTTATTAAAAAATAACCATATTTAGCACATCTCTACTACTATTATTATTAGTCCTTTTGACTCGAAAGTTTTGAATATGTTGACTTAAGTTTTGTCGCCAAAAACATTAACAAATGTCACCAAGCTATCTAAGATTTCACAAATTTATTTTTCAGCTCTGGAAACCACTTTATCACAGAATATCCGTAGTTTAGACAAAATTTTCAAACATTAAACGATAATAACATAATAAAACAAGTAACAACTATTTAAAATTTTTGTAATACTATATATATATATATATATATATATATATATATATATATATATATATATATATATATATATATATATATATATATATAGATAGATAGATAGATAGATAGATAGATAGATAGATAGATAGATATAGATATAATAAATGCATATTATATTCTTTCATTTTCTGAAATTTAGCTCGATCGCTCCAACAGCAGCCATGTGCTCTTGACATCAACAGACTTAAATTCCGAAGGTCTTTATGGATGTGAAGTGTCTGGCGAAGCTCCTTCCTTTAGCACAGCGAAATCAGAAGACGAAATGCGCATTTACTGTAAGTGTGCATCTTTTTCAAAAATGCCTAATTAAGTAGTTTATTGGCTTACTATTTATGCAATAGAGCAAACATTTTCTATTGAAATTGAATTGATAGCATTCATCTGCAGCATTTATAAAGATGTTGGACGATATTCATTATAATTGTGAGCCACTTAAGCTGATTCGACTCGTAATAAAATCTGTGTTTTTAGTGTAAATCTACGTTTCAATTTTGAAACATACAAAGGGTATATTCCAACAGTATTTCTTTAAGTATTGAAAAGTTTTGTTTTAGAGTATTGTAAAAAAAAGGTAAAAGAGTTTCAATATTTCATATTGCTGTTATTTATTCGTCGGAATTTGTGATTCCTAAAATATCACTTAAATCTACAATTTGTATTTTTATTGTAAATGATGATTGATTGTTTTCAAGGACACCTTAGTCATCGTCATTTTTGGTTAAATTTAGGTGATAAATTGAAATACTAAAACGTTGATTGAACTGCTTTTAAATAATGTAAATATGGTAATCTGTTTTCTGAGAAATATTAAAATGTAAACATACTTTTCCTCATTAATTTTCTGGATTTTGTATAGTGTGAACAACGCAGTTAGCCAGCGGTAATTGTCTGCATTCATTCATAAAATGTCTGTGCAAACTCTTAAAATTATTTTACTTGAAATTCAAATGTAGAAAAACGAACACACACACAGGTCATTCGCTCTGAATCTAATGAATACTGAGCGAAAATAATCAGCTCTTATTACATTTTTGATTGTAGTTTTTTAACATCAATTTTTTGTGTCAAAATTAAAATAAATTACAGAAAATAATCTAAATAAATATCTTTTTTGAATTCTCTAAGATTAAACATTAATACACAAATGAGCTAAATGCACTTAATGAGCTGAGTTGAGACAATTAATAATAAAATTGATTGATTCATCAAGTTTTAATGCAATACTGAATTATTAGTGAGTTCGGTTCCTTCTTCCTCAAACAGGTCCTACCCCTAATCCCTGAAGTTCCGCCCATACCTATTACAGCTAACAGTTTAGATTTTGCAGGTGTATTTACCATTGTTGTCACGTTTCCCGATTATAGACTATAATTTATAAATATAGAAACGAGCGAATGATTTACAGTTCTTTCGAGCTATTATTAGTGAGCTAGCTGCAATTACTTATTCAGAGAGGAATGAAGGATGGTTGTGTCTTGTCAAAACTATACAGGACCATGTGCGAAAACTCGAAACTAATATAAAAACTACTAGGCTTAGGAATTAACTGCAATCTTTTTCCCAGTTGAGATATCAATTCTTTTATTTTGTATTTTCATCTCCTAATGATACATCAAATTTCCGTAACTTTTCCATTTTGTAAGATAGTTACGTTATTCCTCATGATAATTTTATAGAATATTTTTTTTCGAGTAGCTTTTTTACATTTTAATATTTTAAACAATATGAGGAAATTGAACATTAAGTTAATACATGTATGAATATGAACTATTTGTACTAAAAAATGAAATTTATGAAATAAATAAAGATATATGATGATGTGTGTGTGTGAATAAATTGATGAACTTTTTTCAATCGATGGAAGAGAGGCTACGAATCGAATCATGCTCTGAGCTACGTTAAAAAGCGATAATTTTATAAAAGGAGTGGTTTTCTTTCCTTTCACATTTTTAAAACTACTTAAATCCTTTAAAATTTAATTTGCTTGATCTATAGGAATAAGACATAGTGCAGGTTGACTATCCTCATACAATGTGATGCATTTTAATATAAAATATGATCAAGTTTATTTAAATTAATACTTGAGAATGTTTTTAATATTTTGTTAGAACAATAATTATTTTCGTACAAAGGAGCAACCTAAGCAAAATTGTTTAAAATAAACATGTTTGTATACATAAATATAGTTCATAAAATATAATTTATCTCATAAAATAATACTATTAGACATTTAATATGTAGGGAAAAATTCCTATATTATTTGTTTTAATATATTTTATTAATATATAAATATATTTTATTGCTTTTAAAATATCAAACAGAGCACCTTATCATTTAAATAACACACACACACACATACACACACAGACACACACACACACACACATATATATATATATATATATATATATATATGTGTGTGTGTGTGTGTGTGTGTGTGTGTGTGTGTGTGTTATTTAAATGATAAGGTGCTTGTTTCGATATTTTGAAAGCAATAATATATAATATATATAGTTAATAGTATATTTTATAAAATACAATGAATACAATGAAACAAAATACAATGAAAAATGCCAAATGGAGAATAGTACATTGAAAACATTAAATGGAAAATAATACATTGAAAATACCAAATATAAAAAATTACATTGAAAATACTTGGAAGAAAATTCAAAGAAAATATCAAAAAAAGATAGATAAAAATGTAATAAAGTACCAATGTGGCCAGCTTCATCAGGGGGCTGTTGACCACATTTGCACAAATTATGGCTTTTCTGCAATGTTCCAAGACATAGTCTTAAAGAAGCCAGTACACCCCTATATATATATATATATATATATATATATATATATATATATATATATATATATATCTTGCAAAAACATCTTTAAAATCAGTCATATTAATCAGTCTTTAAAATCAGTCAAATAATTTTTGCCTTTAGTTTTATTATAGTTTATAGCATAGCCACCGGCAGTGCGAGCTTGGCTTGTAGAAGTGTCATAAGTAACAACAGGATCGAGCTGCCAGAAATCCCCATATTAAACTGAAGTATAGCTCAAATAATTCTTCTGAAATGACATTTAAATGACTTTAATATTTGAACGTTTTAGGCACCAATAGTCAACACACTAGTTCAAAATCATTAATTGCTGTTAACTTTTAAAAATATTTCTATATTTATTAAAAAATTATTTAAATAACATATAGGATGTTTAATATATGCTATTTTTCATTTTCTCCACACTTACTAATCATTAGAGATGGCGTAAAAGTACTCGTTGAGGTTCCTATGCTGAGGGAATACAAATTTAGCTTCTATTTTAGAATTTCTGATTTTTTATACACATATTTACTAGCCTCATATAAACTGATGATAATAATATAAATGCTTAATGTAATATGTTCTTAATAATTGCTTTTGTAACCCTATCTTTGACAGTCATGCTCTGGTGTGTGAAACATAATCGCACGTAATTTCATTTCATGACAACGCTTTTTTTTTAATTTCTCTATTAATTTACAAATATTTTGTTCACTTGGTATTCTATTTCCTATTTAAATTGTAAGTAAATATCTTAAATTTTAAAATTTATAGTACATAAAAATTTTAAATTGCAATGTTTTCAATTTCGCCTCCCGGAACGCAATCCGTTCTAGATTGCCTGAATCTCATCTAAATGAGCTTCATATCAATTTCTATAGAACACTTTTCGCGCATCGAAGCCCCAGAAATATTAGACCTAGTTGCTTCAAAACTTTTTATACTCAACTTACCTTAGTAACATTGAACTCCTTAGGAATCTTAGTAAACTCAGGTTAAAAAACACAAATTCTTATAACATACGTGTGTCATTCTTAAGCAAATGTTACGTTAAAAGACTTTCATTTTTAAATACTTTCGAACGTGCAAAAAAAATTATGCATCTTTTCATTTTTCGCGGTAAAGAATTGAAAAATATATTTCATTCATTATAGATTCGATTGTCTTGTATTCTTGAATTTTTAATTACTTTTTGTATTCTTGAATTTTTAATTACTACTTGATGCAAAATTAATTCAAATTTTATTTTCTCCCAACTTTTCTTAAACATCAGAATACTTAAAATGTCGATTCCAGATGCTAATGCTTCATCTAATGCGTTAATCGCCTAACAGTATCACTGTTTGATTTATATTTACCTCAATTAAAAATCTTCTTTCTAAATTTCTTACAAAACTATTTCCGGAAATGACCATTAAATGACATTAGAAAATAACAGCTAACAAATATCTTGAAAAACACTTTAATAAGTCTTCCATTGCACAGTAAGAATCTCCCTATTTTCATCTTTGCCTGATACTCTCAGCTTCTTACCTCATCATTCTTCCATTTCTTCATAACAGTCTTCTCTCCATACATACTATCACGAGTCAAGTTAGCAGTAAAAAGATCTATTGTTACATTTACAATCCAACATTTCTTTCTTTTTATTTCTTTTCTTATTTAGTAGCATGCTTTTCTTTTTCGCAATCAGTGAAAGATGTGCATAATAGCCAATTAACCTGTCCTTTGTCTCGAACAGTTTTCTAGAAAATAGCTGACATCATTTTCCCAGCTCAACTCAATTCTTTTCTTACTCATTCACTTAATTTTTACTTTTAAATACATCTTTTATTCCCATGTAAGTATTTTGTTACTGTACCAAAACTTTTGTCCATTATTAAAATATTTGCTTCATAATTTTATCTAATTGCTTTAAGCCATATTGGTATAATATTTTGCTAGATTCTGTACAAACTAGTTTAATTTATTTTTCGATAAAATCTATCTGTATTCATCCAAATGGTAAAGCTCATTCAAATCTAGATATTAGAAAATATGTTAGGATCCAACTATTTCCTTTTCCTCCAACATCCATTTGCTATCAAACAATAAAATTGTCACTATTGAGTACTCTGTCCTCATGTTTCGCTCACTGTTGAAATTTCTTTATTTGTATTGGGGACTTTCAAGAATTCAAAAAGTAGCCAAATTGGTATAATATTTTGCTAGATTCTGTACAAACTAATTTAATTTATTTTTCGATAAAATCTATCTGTATTCATCCAAATGGTAAAGCTCATTCAAATCTAGATATTAGAAAATATGTTAGGATCCAACTATTTCCTTTTCCTCCAATATCCATTTGCTATCGAACAATAAAATTGTCACTATTGAGTACTCTGTCCTCATGTTTCGCTCACAGTTGAAATTTCTTTATTTGTATTGGGGACTTTCAAGAATTCAAAAAGTAGTATTTTTCAAAAATATATATATAATTATTATGCGTTTAAATAAATGAGTGTCTAACTAGAATAACAATATGATTTTGCTTTATTATTGTGGAAGAAAGTCAATTTTACAATTTACATAATTTTAAACGCATTGTTAAAATTCCTTGTTCTGTGATTGCCTCAAGTTGATGGATAAGAATTTTGTATAAATTTCTTGAAATTTATGTGAAGATACAGTTTCATGTAAAATTGATCTAGGAAAAAATAATTTATTTTGAATTAAATAATGCATTTATTAATGAGGAAAATATTTCATTGAATAACTTTTAATTTCATCAATCATAAATTTTAATTTTAAAACTAAATACAATTCGAAAACTATTTAAATTAGATGTGGAACCAATATTATATTAGCTATCAGTAAATACTCTTCTTACTTAATATTTTATATTACTTGATGTCATTTCACAGCAGGACATTATTTGAAGAATTTTCTTGAGTGAATGAAAAAAATCTTATAAATCTAATATCACTGATAAATCTCTAAAAATAATTTCACCTTTTATAAAAAAACATAAAGTATAAAGCAATATGAATTAAAAGTGAAACACGGTGTAAAATATGCTAAAAAATCTCTAAAGCTATAAGCTTAATATTTCAAAAATATCAAGCAAAAGACTGAAAAAAATTCATTTTTTAAGAAATGAATCGGATTCGTAAATCCCTATCAGCTCCATTAATTAAATTATGTACGCAAGCAGTATCACGTGATGAAGGTCTATGGAGAATATTTAGAAATCTAGTTAAATTAGAGCTCGCAATTGGAATGGAAACGTTTGCAACGGCCAAAAAAAAGTTTCTTCTCAGCAAACAAATGAGATCGATTCGTCTTCCATAGACAATACAATCATTAAGTGTAACTCAAATATTGCGTGAGGGCCGTCAGGCAATATTTTCTGAAATGGTGCATTTTTTATTTGCTCTATCACTTTAAAGAAGAAAAAAGAACAGCTCTGGTATTAACTACTAAGAAATGCACACACTCTTTGTGGACTTTTTTTCATCAAACCATGAGCGATACTTCCTCCTTTCTGACTCAGAGGGAAAATATTGTACTTAACCATTCGCAGTGGCAATGTTTTGTTTCGAGTGACAACTCTTTTAAATAACATCTGGCAACTAAATTCTGCTTCCATTGTGCAAGGTTTTTCTATTAACAGGATTTTATTTAACAATAAAATAATTTCAATCAGATTATTTCATCATTTTTTGGCGCGATCCGCTTAAAAAGGTTTCACATACTTATAATTTGATATTTATTGTTGCATCATGGTTAAAAAAAGTCTTCTCTTAATCTCATTACGAATCTTATCACGATAATTGAGTTTAAAAAACTCTCAAAATGTGTGTTACTAGATGCATTTATTCAAAATTCGCATTTATAGTAAATGATGTTTTTTGTTATTAAAATGTTATCCACTGATATTCAAATGTATATAATATATTATAATGCTTAAGAATTCTATTTTATATTCTATGCATAAGAAAAACTTTTGTTTATTCGCATTTCTATGCAATTTAATTAAGTCAAATATTTATTAAAAGAAGATGATACACAATAAATTCTTCGTTTCACATAAATTTTAAAAAAAT
The DNA here is from genome assembly GCA_037975125.1 of Latrodectus hesperus. NCBI lineage: Eukaryota > Metazoa > Arthropoda > Arachnida > Araneae > Theridiidae > Latrodectus > Latrodectus hesperus. Next base: position 115,054,478 of record CM075854.1, on the reverse strand, counting down.
ATTCCTCTAGCTTTCCAGAAAATATCACACAGTTACAGTAAAGTAAACAACAATCTTAACCACAATCAACTTACGACATTATTACGAAGTCCAAGGCTAGGATTATAAAATCGGTATATTAACTATCTTTAAGCAAACGTATAGCTTCAAATACAGAAAATATGCCTCTCCAATGTTTAAAGTTTTATTTTTAATTTTTTACTTTAATGAAAACAGTCTTCAAAATTACAAAGCCATCCGAAATTTTCAAAATTACAAATTTCCTAAAAACTAACAGAAACTAATGTAAGTGCTCCTTTTCAAAATCGAAAATAAGTATTTTTGTTTATAACTCTTTCAAAGTTTCTATTCATGGGGTTTGCATCTACCGATCGCGTCGAGGAATTAATTCTAAAATCTTTGCTAATTGCCAAAATAAACGTTTTTTTTGTTATCATCTTCTATTATTACGATTTCTTTTACTTTACGAAAGCAAGATCGCTGTTCTTTTTGTTTTTGAGTCAGTTGACTCAAATTTTCTTTTCTAAAACGTTGCCTCAAATCACTTAAAAATTTACTTCTATATTTTATCCGCTTAACAAGACTGTCTGTTTACTTGGTCAATATCCTGAAAATCGAAGTTAAGATTCTCGATAAGAAATATTGCAAGCGTCAAAGGAACCAATTCACGTGGATTTTCAGACACATAAGTAAGTGGTCTACAATTAATTATAGATTCACAATGACAAATAACGGTATACAATTCTTCATAGGTTAACACAGACTTACTCAAAGTGCGTTTTAACAGCTCTTTTACAGTGTGAACCAACCTTTCCCACCAGCCTCACCACCAATCTACGGTGGGAGGAATAAATTACCAAAGTATTTTATAAGAATTTGTTTCGTTCAATAATTTATTCCAATTCAATTTCAAGAGATCATTGAAAGATCCTCGAAAATTTGCAGGTTCGAGCTGGATAGCACGGTATACTGCACAAGTAAATAGTGCTATTCAAACTTTTACTCCATTGCTAAATAAATGAGGTCCGGCTAAGTCAATGCCACCAATTTTAAATGGCGTGCAATTCGTTACCCAATCTGGTGGCAAAAGTATTGGTTCACTTGACATAGCTTTCGTTTTGAACCTTTTACAAACAACAGAGTTAGATGAAATATTTTTATGGCTTTTCTAGCTCTAATGATAAAATAATTTTCTCGTAAAAGGCATTTAATCATTTGAATACCTGCATGGATATAATTTACATGAACATTTCTGATTAGTAGTTTAGTGAAATCCCATTTCTCTGGTAACAAGATTGGATACAGACACGATTTCGCATCATCTCTGTAAAATATTCTTGTTCTAACTCCTAAAATACCCTTATCATCTACAACAATCTCAATAAAATATGAAGACTTTTCCTTACTTAGATAATAATACTTTTGAACACGAGAAATAAATTTTCTTTGGAATTCTCTATTTCTGGTAATGTAAGTTCACAATTTTTGCATTTATTCGGATGAATTTTACAACTATTTACAAACCTTAATAGCCATGCAAATATTCTAATCATTTTATTACAATCTGATACATTATTCAAAAGCCAAGAGGATGCGTCTTTTAGGAGATCAATGTTCATTACTTTAATTTTTTTTTCTTTCCAAATCTACTTGTTCAGTTTGGCAGAGAGTTTCTCCAACAGGTCAGATTTCAGAACATTCTCGCTGCCACAAAGGGCCTTCCCACCATTTGGAAAAGTACATTTGTTTCACAGAACAGCTCCGTGATTATACATCAGCAATATTCATATTTCCTGGAATATGTCTCCATAACTGACCTTTTGTCAATTCATGAATCTTTTTAACTCTTTTTTGTACAAAAATAGACCAATTACTTTGCTATTTTATCAACAAAAGAGCTGTAGTAGAATCGAACCAAAAGGTAATTTTTATATCTGGCAAATAGAGTGCATTAATAATAAAATTTGAAAGTCTAGAACCTATGCAGCAAACCATTAATTCTAAACTCGGAATACATAAAGATTTTAAGGGTGCGGCTTTAGATTTTGCTGGTAAGAGAGTTACCTTAATTTCAGAATCGAATACCGATCGAACAAAGTCGCAAGCTGCATATGCCCCTTTGCTAGCATCCATAAAAACATGTAAGTCAGATGTTGAATTAATTGCCATATATCGAGACAAATACAGCTCTTAATAAATATATATATATAGATAAATCCTTAAATCATTTTAAAAATTCACTTAAATTATTTTGAGACAATTCTTTTTCCCAAGAAACTTTCATTTATCACAAATTCTGCAATAACATTATAGGAAGCAATGTAATTGGTGTTAATAATCCAATAGGATCGAATACTCTTTGTATAATTGATAAAATTACTCTTTTTGTAATTTTAATATCACAAGTCAAGGCATTCAAAATCTATGCAACATTTTAATGCATCGTTATCCAAATTCTAAATTACTCCAATTACAGAAGTATCTCCTGAATGTTTGTCAACCTTTACACTAGCCACATTACTCTCAAAATTAGGTAAATTAAAACATCCATTCATCATAATTAATTTAGCATGTTTTATAAATTGATCTTGTTCAGAGCTATTAAATAACACATGCAACACAATTATCAATATAGAAGGAACGTATAAGTTTCTGAGTTACATCATAATATTCAGGTTTTCAGCTTTCTAATAAATGCATTATAGAAGCATTAAGCAGTAACTGGCTTAAAAAGACCCCCAAAGTAGCCCTACAATGTCTGTAAGCTAGCTGACCTTCATTGTATTGAGAAAAAATCTGAGAAAGTCTCTTTGATGGGGTGCTAAAGACAGCATTAAAAAAGCTTTTTCAATATTAGCTCAAATACCAATAGGATACATTCTAAATCTATCAAGAATATCAGATATATATTAACTCAATAAAATTAATTCCTTTATACAGACATTCATTTAAACAAGGCTTCCCTTTTTCCGAGGCAGAAGCATCAAATACAGGACGGATTTTAGTGGTTTGGCTTCGAAACTCGAGACGGATTTTGGGGCACTTATAACGCAAAGAAAAGGACTATGAACAGCATTATCTTTTACTTGCTCGTTTGAAGTTCTTTCTGAAAAATAGATTTGTGGATTTATTCCTACATATGAGAATAAAGAGATGGTAGATCAGTTCTTGCTCTTCCTGTAGAGGCATTCTTCATGACCATCGACAATAAATCTCGGACATGAATCTGCACTAGTAAATCTTCGTGCCCCAAACGCTCCTTTAACTGTTCAATTGTCCTCGGATAGTTATTTGCAGTAGCTGGATAGCTAAGCACTAATCGTTCAGCCTTAGATCCCGGTTCCATAGATTGCAATAAGTGTTGAATTTTATCTTCATCAGCAATGGTTCTGTCATCATGGAGTTTTTGAAACTGACTCTAAAATATGAGGTATTCTTTTGCTTCTCCATTAAATTTTTTATTTTCAATTTTCAGTAATTTTAACTTTCTCGATTCCTTATCACATGGAAGGGAAAGTTCTTTTAATTGCAAATCAATTTGCAAAGAAATTTCAATAAATTGATCTTTGTAATTTTCAGCTTCAACAAAAACACCATTAAATAATTGTGCGACATTTTCAGACTGCAAAAGTTTCTCAGAAATTGCAGTCTGACAAACATCCCGTCTTGACATTTTAAAAGTGAAAGCGTTTTTACATCACTTACTTCTTTTGATAATTCTAGTTCAGTTTTCTTCAAAGTAAAAGAGAATACTGTTCATTGTAATTTTCTTTGCATTTTAAGAGCACCAAAATCCATCTCGATTTTCAAAGTTCAGAGTTCAGAACAGAGAGAGAAACAAACACAAAAGCACAACTTTATTACTGCATTTTTACACTTCTACTTCACTACAAAAAACAGAAAACATGAACAGTGCCGCTGAGTGGCCAGGCACAAATCCTTTCACTTTCTGACAGTAAGACTATTAAAATCAAATTAAATTACATTTAAAACTGGATAAACATTGGAAATCTGATACAGGAAAGAATTGAAGAGGAATTGGAATAAGGAAGAATCGATTATTTATGATTCCTTAATCTGACGATTGTTCACATGCATTTGTGTGTGTGAAGTTTTTAACTACATGAACATTAAATGCTTGCTTCTATAAAGTTTTTAACTATATGTACATTAAATGCTTGCTGTATATTGAATTTGGTCTCATGGGTTGAACCAGAAGTATAGGAGCAAATGCGCAAATTAAAGAAAGCCTGATAACAACAGCGTAGGTTTCAATTTCGTTTTAAATCTCATTGAAATTCTTTGACATAAAAATATTTGCGTTCTCTTGTCATTTAATTGGCATATTTCTTGCGCACTGTATTTTTTGCGTGGTTATCCCACAGATGAATGATCAAATGAAGGAGTTATAGCTTCATTTTTAGTTTTTGATTTATTCTATAAACAAGATCACTTTTCTCTGTTTTCAAGATAATAGTACTATTTGCAGTAAACACGTTTGAGTAAATTGACTTTTCAAACAAGTTTCCGTCGATAAATTTTTATTTTTATTTGGTTTTATTTGATTATTTTCTTGATTATTAAATTTCAAAGATGCTTAAGATGAATCTATAAAATTAAATTACAAAAATAAAAATCAAAAATTCTAATTATCTTTCCAAATGCTCGATATTTTGCTTACGTTGACTATTTGGGCTGAAAAATTATCTGATTGAAAAATTTCATAAATTAAATAAAGAGTTGCAGATTGCTGCTGAATTTGAATTTTATTTAAAGTATATTTAGTGAAAATATAACTGATAAATATTTTGTGAAAAACTAAGTGAAGAATATCATTGAAAGTGTGTGCAAGAATTATTTTCTTTAGGAAAAATTCTCATTTGCACATTTTAATACACAAAAAAGGCCATTAGCGGCTTCTTTATTCTGAAAAACATACAATATTATAAAATACATTTTATCTTAATAATAATGAAAACCAAGTAAAAATATTAATGTAAAACTTTCTACTAACAAATAATGTTTTGAAATTTTTGCTAAGTAGTCTCATTCATTTTGGTTAATTTGGACTGTTCCTTTTCTGAAGTTCCGATATTTAAAATTAGTTTTCATGGAAACAATTTTTAAATTTTAAAAGGTGTGTAAAATATGGTCTAAATGCAGTTTTCCTTTGTATATTTTAATCATGGTGTCAATTACGTATCGAAGTGGGAAGTACTTTATATATATACCAAATTATTCTGATTGTTCAAGATTCTTAGAATGTAAGTATAAATTATTGTTGATAATGTTTCATCAATTAGTGATATAACATTTTGCAGTTTATTAAAGAAATTTCTGCAGTCTTTTGTTGCAGTTTGATGAAAAAATAAAATGTACCGTAATTTACAGTCTAATTGAAAAAATGATTTTAAATCAATTCTAATTTTTTATTAAGCATCCAAATTGAGAGGAAAGAAATCAAAAGAAATCTATGCCAGACATTTATATACAGGGTGATTATAAAAAAACTTTGCCAACATCTGCACTTCTAGCGTCCATTCTATTTAACCGATCAAGATGATACTTCAAATATAGTTCTTTTGAGATATGCGCTCGAGATTCTGTGAATGGCAACACAGTGGCCCTCGCGGTTACAGTTATAGTGACAGAAACTCGAAATTTTTGAATGGCAACGCCTACTTTTTACCATCGCAAAATGTTCAGCACATGCGAAAACCCTAAATAGCGTTGAAACGGTACCGATATGTCCGAAAACCGACGTGTTATACACACAAACAGTTCTTCAAGGCGCACGGAGGAATAATGCATACGACAGAGACAAGACACTGCTCAATGATGAGAATACATAGAGAAAAATAACCTTTATAAATTTCAAACATTTTCCACATGAGTGCCATCACAGGCAATTACGCATTGCATGCGGGAGATGGTGGACAATGTCGCTGCACGCAACATGGCACGAGGGATGTTTCCAATCTCACGCCGTATAGAATCCTTTAAGTCCGACAATGTTTGAGGATTGCACAGATAAACTCTGGATTTGAGATAGCCCCAAAACCAGAAATCCATAGGCGTCAGATCTGGGGATCGCGCAGGCCACGGAAAAGGATAATAGCGTGAGAGGATGCGATCACCAAAATGCTGATCCAGGAGCCTTTTAACTGACCTCGCTATATGTGGAGGTGCGCCATCTTGCATCCAAACAATGTCATTGAGTGCATTCAGCCGACGCAACTCCGGTAAGACATAATTTTTAGCATGGCTGCATACCGAGGGCCCGTTACAGAACATGTTGCAGGGCCAGTCGGGGTCGTTTCCTCAAAGAAGAACGGGCCCAGAACAAATGTAGCTGTAATGCCGCACCACGCAGTCACTTTGGCGTCAAATAATGGTACTGGCGCCACAGCATGAGGATTCGTCTCTCCCCAGTGCACACAATTCTTTGTGTTAATGCTGCCATTTAAGGTGAAATGCGCCTCGTCCGTCCATAGTATGCGAAGTGGCCAGTCGTTATCCGCATCATATCGTAACAAAAATGCATTTGCGAAGTCCAGACGTTGTTGTGGGTCACCCGGCTCCAACATCTGGACGCGCTGGAACCGATAGGGAAACATGTGAAGTACCGAGCGCAAGAGCATGCGGACCATTGAGTTCGGAATATCCAACAACGCGCTATGACTCTTGCGGTTTCTGTGTGTCCTGCAGTCACTGTATGGTGCACTTCCATGACAACGTCTTTAGAAACAGTTGGCCGTCCGGAGCGCTGTTTGTCACAGGTGCAGCCTGTATCTTCGAATTTCCGCACTAAATCACGCAGAGCTTGCAGAGTACATGGGCCGCGTCGTTGTCGATGATTGCGGCGATACACACGCAAGGCTTCCGCAGCGTTCATCCCATTTTGGTAATAGAGTTTGATCAATTCACCGCGAACTTTCCTAGGAAGACTCATATCGTCGGCATGTGCGAGTTCCCGAATGACGACTTTGCATACCCGCTTGGTATTTTATAGGTTTCCTACGCTGAATATCTGGCAACCGGCGTTCTGTGATTGGTTTCTTGAGTATGTCACATGCAAATTTATTGCGTGCGCCCAGATCGTGTTTTATTGGCCGGTTTTCAGAACTCTTTTTTGTGTTTGCAGAACACGTCCGTTTTTAGACATATCGGTACCGTTCCAACGCTATTTAGGGTTTTCGCATGTGCTGAACATTTTGCGATGGTAAAAAGTAGACGTTGCCATTCAAAAATTTCGAGTTTCTGTCACTATAACTGTAACCGCGAGGGCCACTGTGTTGCCATTCACAGAATCTCGAGCGCATATCTCAAAAGAACTATATTTGAAATATCATCTTGATCGGTTAAATAGAATGGACGCTAGAAGCGCAGATGTTGGCAAAGTTTTTTTTATAATCACCCTGTATTTTGCCTTACATTCTAGGTCTAAAAATTGACCAAACAAATGTAATACTTGTATGGAAGATAATTGTGCTTAACAATAAAATATTTTTAAATAAAATGGTACAAAATTAACATCGATCTATTTAATCGATAAATTGTTGCACAAAATCTTCTGCACATGCTCTTAATTTTTAATAATAACGTTGTGAAAAAGTGTGTGGAAGTATAACACCAACCAGGCCAGAATTTCAAGTTAAAATATAATTCTTATGTGTAATAGCGAAAAAATAAAATGCCATCATACATTTTTCAATATACCTTTCCACATAAATTCTTCGCTCAAAACTGCTGATTAAATAATATTATTTTCTATTACGGAGTCAACTTTACTATGTGTTCTATCTGAAATATTTTTGTAAAGTAAGACTCCAATGACTCAAAGAAAGAGCATGATTACCAGTTCCCAGAAAGGAAGCAATGTTATATGCATTGATCAGCGTGCAATTTTTCACAATATAGAAGTTATATCTTTACTGGCAGTTCAAAACAATTTTTGTTCATTTTATTCTGATTCTTTTGCACATTATGACAAATTGCACTTGACAAGTAATACACGCTGCCTTCTATACACTCTGAATATGGGATATAGTGTTAGATTACCCCTCACACTCTTCACGTGATGGTACCGTAGTCATGAGGAGAGAGAGGGAGTCCGCTCCGGCAAAGAAAAATTGTTTTTGACCCGCCCACGAGGAGACTCACCTGGCTCTCCTAGGGTGTTTGTTCTGTGGCTGTGAAGGGCCATGATCAAATTACTATTAATAATTTTAATATTTTAAATAAATGTTTGAATTTGTTCAAGTTGTGTTTAAATCTACAGAACAGACACTAAACTGTCACACCAGACTGGAATGCGAGCTGTCGTTTCCGACATTATCCGAAACGGAACTGTGATTCTGCTTATTTGACTGTGTTTTGCAAGTCATAAAAATGTCCCCAGCAAACATAAGCCTATCGGCATCCTGGTGGGCCGATATTGGCCGTATCCGGTACGAATCGGCATTGGCAAGCTGATTTCGTAATGATAATGGTTCCATATCCGTAAGTGACTTCAAAACTTTGTACTTCAATGCTATCTGAAACAAGTATTGGTCCTAATACGGCTAACTGCTTGAAAATTGTGCATGTCGTCTGACGATATACATTTGATACATACTTTCCAATTATCATATGCGATATCGCTCCTGTTGAGGAATTGTTAAACTTAGTGGCACCATAAAATTTTCCCTGAATTCAAGACCTTATTGTTACAAATGCAACAATGGAAAAGAAATTAATAATTAAAGTCATTAAAATTACTTGATATATGAGAGCTCTTTGTCCTAATATTGCATTTAATACTCCCACTTGAAATTGTTTTATTTTTGTTATTGTAAAATAGTTATTAAATGAAAAAATATTTAAATAATTTATATTTAAATTTTTCAATAAACAAATATTTTGAATAATAGGGACTTAAATAAATATAAATAATAAATTTATGATCTATTGAAAAATTTCATTAATGAAATTAATTTCTCAATTATAAGAAAATATTTTAGGGACCAAGCTAGCCTAGTGGTTAGGGCATCGGTTTTCTATCCGGTAGGGCGGGGTTCGCTTCCTAATGCCACCAAAGACCCACCGAGTGCACGCGATATACGTGCTCGTTAAATCTGTAAATTCGAAAGTCATGTGGTCAGTTGTTGAGCAGTTGCCATAAGTGTAATAGACTGGAGAAAATTTCCACTCTCTTCATATCATTGTTAAAATTGAGGGAGTGGATCCTCTGGTAGTGCCAACTATTGGAGGAATTTAGAACAAAGTCATAGAGTGCTTCATTGTGCTCTGGTTAAGCGAAAAACACACCTTACTGACTTAAATTTGCATAGCCAACGGCACAGTGAGTGTGGCTTGTCCAAGTGTCATAAAGAACAACAAATCACACATTTAAATTCCTTAGGATTCCTTCGGTGGATTTTTGGTGGCATTAGGAAGCGAACCCCGCCCTTCAGGACAGAAGGCTGATGCTCTAACCCAGGGCTGTCCAGACCAAATTTGATCCCTTGCCAATACAAATTACTGAACAGATTGGATGACTACACAAATAAAAAATACATTTTTTATGGAAAGATTTATTTGCGTTTAATATAGTTATTATGAAATTGTTAAATTGAATTGTATTAGTACTTCAATAATTTATCTTTTACAATGCTTTCAATATCAACATTAATTATTGTTGCCAGACGCAGTGCATATGTACGTGAGTTATCCGACAGAGAAGATCTGCATTTAGATTTTATAAAATTCAATGTGCCCATTATCGAACCCATTTTTAAGCCAAGATTGGATAATTTGGGGAAACGCTCGCCCCAAGGAGCTCAAAAAAATCTATTCCAGTTTCTGTCCTGCTCTTGTAAAACAGGTCTGATTGTAGGTCACATAATTCTGATTGATAATCAGTGATTACACTTTCTATTGCAATTGCTAATGTATGAGTGAAAAGTGATATATTACTCTCTAATTCTTTAAAATCTGAAAATCGCTGCTCAAAATGCACACCGTCAATGTACTTCAGGTGATCCTTAAAGGTACATCCTTCAAAATTTTCCATCTCTGTGTAATGTTCTTTGCAAAAAAAAAAAAAGAAAAATCATTCTGCTCTAGACGTTTTGAACAAGTTTAGTTACTTCTAAAACCATTCATATATCGATACAAGTTGGCAATAAATGTGTTCTTTGCCTTGTAACTTCAAATTTAATTCGCTTAAGTATCAATCGTATCAGTTAAAAATGCAAGATCAGCCAGGAATAAAGTATCTTGCATACAATTTTAAAGTTCAGAAGAGTCTGATTTTATTTCATTTTTTAGAAATAAAGGCACTTCTTTTCGTAAAGCAAAAAAACGTTCAAGGCACCGCCTAGCACTTAGCCGTCTTAATTCGGAGTGTAGTAACAAATCTCTATAGGTCGGATCAATTTCACTTAAAAAATCTCGAAATATCCTGATTCAAGACTTTGTTTCCACCTCTAATGAGATTTGTTATTCTAACAATAGCTTTCGTGACATTTGTTTGGCTCAAAGTTTTCCCACATAAGGCATTTTGGTATATGATGCATTGAAACAACGGGCAATTAATACCGTTTTCCTTACGAAGTCCCGCGAATCCTATCACTATTCCCGTCATAGCTTTTGTTCTATCAGTTCCAATGCAAGGACATTTTTGAAATCCTCCGTAGTCTATGACAGTTTTATTGACAGCTAGATAGATATCTGCGCCTTTAGTTGTTCCGGGTAACGGTATCAAATTTAACATTTCCTCTGTAATAGTAAAATCTTTTGAAATGCAACGAATAAATATTAATAATTGACTGATATCTTTCTGGTCGGTGCCTTCAACCAAACTTATTGAGTAGTCATAATTTTCATTCGCATAATTTTTTCAATCACGTAATTTTTTCGTAACATATTCGCCAACATCATCTACTCATCGCACCACTGTTTGATGAGATAATGCTACAGATTCAAACTTTTCCACCAACTTTGCTGTATGAAGCTTTTAGCCTTTGAAGCTGCGCAATTTTTCATTAAAATAACACCACTGAAGAGTTTTTTTGCTTTGGCTAATAGTAAAGAAATTTCATAAGACGCAGGCAAACTTTGTTCATTATCTGTACTTATATTTTTTTAAAACAAACTTGTTTGATGTATTAGTTTTTTTTTCATACTCGGCTAGAATAATTTTTCTTGCATCATCGATACGTTTTTATATTTTTCTTTGTGTAAGGTAGTATAGTACCGTTTCACATTGTATTCCTTATTCACCGACAAAACTTGCATACAAATCATAGACTGAATTTTATTGTTATTGTTGCCGATCAGATAACCTTATTTCCATTTTTCATTAAATGCACGATTTTCATCACTAACTTATCGCTTCTTTACAGACATAATGAGGCCCATTATTTTGCATAATAGGCTTATTATTTTGCTATTTACTCTTTAATTAAACCTTAAGCATTTAAATTGACATAAGAAATAAATGAAGGAGTACACACAACTACTACGATTACTAAATAGTTACTACACTACACTCATCAATAAATAAACGACGGCCAGTATTGTTTCACTCTCCGATCTCCCGACGGTTCGTGAGGAATGCAATCTAATAAATATATCAGTTGCAATTTTAATGTCGAATCGGGCGGCTTTTGAAAAACAGGTGCAACTTCTCTTATTCTGCGCAATAGCTTTGAGTGGAGACAGACAACTGCGCGCCGTGAATAAGGCGCTAGATACGAGTCGGGACGGAATTCACAAATACGTACGTACAAATACGATTCTATATTTTAGTTATTTATTAATCATACCTTATAACAAATAAAATCATTTCTACTAATTAAATTTGAAAAAAATGAAAAAATTTATGCTTCCATTACATTATTAAAAACCCAACCGCGGGCCGTGCTATGGACAGTGCTGCTGTAAACACTACGCTACTTCTTGGCCCCTAAAATATTTTTTACACTTCAGAAATAAGTTTCCTTAATGTAATTGTTCAATAGATCATACATTTATTATTTATATTAAACTAAGTTCTTATCATTCAAAATATTTTCTGATTGAAAAAAAATTTAAATAATTATTTAAATATTTTTTCCTTAAATAACCATTTCACAATACCAAAAAAAACTGTTTCATTAATAATCAGTGTGAATATTAAATGAAATATTAAAATAAAGATCTCTCATACATCAAATACTTTTAATAACTTTAATTTCAAATTTCTTTGCTATTGTTGCATATGAATAACAATGAAATTTTGAATTCAGAGAAAATTTAATGATGGCCCTAACAATTCCGCAATAAGAATGATATCGCATATGATATTTGGCCCAGATTTGGAAAGCATGTATCTGATCTATATCGACAGATGGCATTCACAATTTGCCTGCAGTTAGCCATTTTAGGACCAATACTTGTTTCCGATAACATTAAAGTACAAAGTTTTGATGTCGTTTACCGATATAGAAGCATTATCTTTACGAAATCAGCTTGCTAATACCGTCTCATACCGGACACTGCCGATATCGTCCCATAATGATGCCGATAGGCTTGTGTTTAAATGGAACATAAAACACTTTATGTTTACAAAATTCCAGAGTCTCTTAACCCCCAATAGATGACCAGATTGATGAAACATTGAAATTAGATTTCATTTAGGAGAGCTTTGCTGAAATAGCACAATCTGTGGTATGAGTAAACAAAAAGGACGTGGAATTAGGATGTGTATCGACTAAATCTCTTTACGTTGTGACAAAAGTGTATGATTTTCCTATGGATGATTCAATGCACATTTCCACATTGAATCTACTGAAGGGTTACTGGGCTATATTCCAGTTGAAGAAGCAAGTCAAGATTTTACCTCATTCAAAACCTATAGATCTCAGTATCGTTTCGAAGTAATGCATTTGGATTGAAAAATGCCACTGCTACATTTAAAAGGGGGATGAATAAAGTGTTATCTTCCTTTAAAGAATTTTCACGTGGTTACATTGACGATATAGCTATATTTTCGAATAATTTAGAAGAACATTTATTGCATCTAAATATTATTTTTGAAAAATTAAAGGAGCTCAACTTTACGGTCAATATAAATAAGTGTGATTTTGCCAAGCCTCGTATCAAGCTTTTAGGACAAATTATTGTGTCAGGTGAACACACATCAACCTAATCCAGAAAAAGTGCAAGTTATACAGCAACTTAAAAGACCAACAACCAAAAAGGATCACAGAAGTGTGTTAGGGTTGTGTAACTTCTATCGTGATTACATTCCTAAATATTCTGAATTGGTACACCCACTGACTGAGCTTACTAAGAAACGTGTGCCTGACAATATTCCCTGGGCTGAATTGCACGACACAGTGTTTACATCTTTAAAACAAGCTCTAGTTATAAGGCCCCTTCACTTCATACTTCATCACCAGGTAAGCCTTTCATAATTTACTCTGATGCTTCAAAGGTAGGAGTTGGTGCTTGCCTACCTCAGAGTGCCAATAATAAAATGTATTCAGTTTCATACGCTAATCAAAAATTGACTAAAACTCAACAATCATGGTCTATAATTGAACGTGAGGCTTGTGCAATAATGTGGTCGTTAGAAATGTTTGAATCAATAGTTTTTGCTACAGAAATTGAATTTTATACTGACCACAATCTCTTACCATACTTGATCAAAGATGTACCTCAATCACTTCGTCTTCAGAAGTGGGTGTTTGTTCTTCAGTGACATAATATAACTATCAAACTTTGAGCAGAAGCTAAGATGGCTAATGCAGATGCTTTATCTAGACGTTTTCCAGATAAAACTGACTTTAGTGTTCAGTGGAAAAACTCTTTATCTGTAAATATATTTTATTGAAAATACTTTATTTTATTTGCATCTTTGTATTTGGTATATTATTAGTTTACATTAATAGTATTGATATATTGTTTGCTTACATTAATTTCAATTTATAAATTTAGTGGATAGGTTTGTTTTTTATTGTTTTATATCTTTTATATACATAATAGAATTGATTATTCTGTGCATGCTTGTATATTTTAAGTAATTCCTTTGCAAATAACTTTTCCTATATACGTATCATTATTTTTTAAGTTCCTATATTTTATGTTTAATGTTTCTTGTTTGCAAAAATGTTATTAAGTCTATTCTTTTGTATCCTAACATATTTAATTCAGTTATGTGTTTATGTGCAACATAAACTCAAAACTTGTGGGAAGGGTGCAGTGAACGGATATCAATCACTCTCTTCACGAGATGGCGCTGTAGTCATGGGGAGAGAGGAGAGGAGGGAGATCGTTCCTGTGAAGGGAGATAGTTTTTTGACCAGCGAACGAGGAGGTTCCGCTGGATCTCCTTGGGTGTTTGTTCTGTTGACTGTGAAGGGCCATGACCAAATTACTATCACTAATTTTAATTTTTTAAATAAATGTTTGTATGTTGTTTGAGTTGTGTTTAATTCTACGGAACAGACACTACATATCATTTATTTCATTTTTCATGTTATTTGAAAATAAATGTTTCGTAGAGAAGTTTCATTGTTTGACTCCTGATAAAGCAAAACCTACAATTAAATAGAAAGAAAAATGGGGTAATCCAATTGGATCACTAATGTTGGATATGGATTCTGTTGAAATACGTATAAACTAAAAGTACTATGAATATATTTTTAAAATAAGGAGATACCCCTTAAAAATTAAGGTTATAATTTTGAATTTATATAAATAAACAATTTCCTCAGTTAATATACATTTATAAACCAGCACTTATTTGCATAAATCTTCTTACATTCATTAGATATTTCTGAAACATGAAATTCCGTATATTTGAAATGTTTTGTATCTTAAAAATTTTTGAATAAAACATTTTGAAGCTGAATTTTATTTAAGAAAATTTCCTGTATTTATTTTTTGCGTTTTGTCTCAGTTTCACATTTTTTTGCAAATTTTTTAATTTGTGAACACAATATCATCTGCGCATATTTTGTGCATTTTCACACATCAACCGAAAAAGTATCAAAATCTTACAAACCAATAGATGTAAAGAAAAATAGAATTTGCTTTAAAATTCAAAGGCTTGATATTATTTCTTTATTTTTAACTATGCATTTACCGTTAATCACGATTATGAATGAATATATATTCAGAAAACATGCTAGCGAGACTGATTTTATGCGTTGAAATTTGAAACAATGAAATCACATTTTAAAATAAATAAATAAAAGAAGAAGAAATTGTTAGGATGTGTACGATATAAAAAATATTTTACTTCATCCTGAAAGATAAACAATTTCAGAAATGATACATAGCATTTTTTTGACTACTCGCTTGAAATTTATCTCTATAGATTATAGCTCATTATTTGCTACTAAATTTGCATTCATCTCTCAGTAAGGATTTTATAAAAATGGAGACATCTATGATTTCTATGAAAATTGAATTACTGAGTTGGAGAAATAAATTCCACAACCTGTAAAATATAAAAGACAATTTACCAATAGTCAATAAAATATCACAAACCAATTTTCGAATTATATTTGATTTCCTAACATCTAACAAGCAACTGCATCCTAATTTGTATTCGACATTTTGACTTAAATTATTGCGTAAAAACTTTTGCATCAAAGTTTCATGATACGTTATACATTGAAAACTTTTTGGAATGTCATGATTTATTCCACACAAAATATCATTATGAATAGAACTTTACTTTAATGATGCTTTTTGTGAAATGCTTAAGATTTGATGATAACATAAGCTTTGACGTCTACATGAAATTAATTAAAATGTAATTGTATCCTGAGGAATGCTCTTGGTACTCAGACCGTGTAAGTAGAGGAAAACGCAATCCATGTATTCATTCAAATAGGATATTTTTCGATAGGATCAAGAGCCCACACCGAAGTCTAGATTATTAAAAAGACTGAAGCAATGGGAGAAACTTTAAGATAAAAATTTTTTTATTAACATTTAAAATGGCGCTTTAATGATGAAAGAGATTTCTTTTAAATTATACAAATTTATTTAAAGTAAAAAGTGTGCATTTTACTTTGAATACTTTATTTACATGAAATAAATATATCCCTAGAACTACAGTCAGACAATTTACTCCAATTTTTATTTTTCATGTTAGTTTATTTTTGCGATTAAGTACGAGTCTCATTTTATGTGTTATATATAAAGAAATTTAAAACTTGGTGTACTTATCTAAAATATGTGTTTTTCAAATATAATTCATCACATCCTAATCTAAGGATGTATTTTGAATATATTTCATTAATTACACATGTTAAACAATATCCTTAGTATTGTTTTTCAATGAACGCTTTTTAGTTAAGAAATATTAATAAAATTTATGAACAGTACATTAAGTAAATTTAGAAGTCTAAAAGGTAGTGTATCACATTACAGCTCTACCGTCACATGGGCCTGATATCATTGGATTACAGCCAAAATACCAAATTAAAGACGAGGTAAATATAACCTGTTCCTTTGGACCGTCGAAACCTGCAGCTAAAGTACACTGGTATATCAATGGAGAAGTGGTAAGTTAATCTTTTTAAAGGGTCATAAATGTATATTTTGAAATTATTCTAGACAATATTTTATATGGCTGCTTTTAGGAGTTTTTCTAAAACCTTTGTATCATGTTTTTCAAATTTATATTATTTGTGATTATACAATTGTAAACTTTTGAAAAGGATTATCTATCAAATATTATGTTATTTTCTTTGATAACTTCTGCGGTATTTTAATGAGTTTATAATTTTTGATATATACTAGAATATTTAATTAATAGATATTATAATTCATGACTGAATTCCAATTTAAATACTTGAACTTTTAACTGCTTTTATTTTTATTTATTATTTGACTGATCACATTGATTTTTTTCAGTCTAATTTTCAATTTGAAAATTATAAACATTGCATAAAGATAAGAGACTAATGTTTATTATTATATATATTTTAGATGAAAGCCTTTATTCTTTATGTATACCTATAATACTGAGAAGTTTAACACTGAAAATACCTCTAAATAATTTTTAGAAATTTATTTTCATTTGAATGATAGCATTTGTTTCAATATTTCATTGCCTGTTTACTTTAATGATACAAATTTCAATGCGATAAGCATTACCTAAGTTTAAATGATTAAAAATTTATTTTGTATTATTTTTAATAAATGTTAATTAATCCTTAGAAGGCATACATAAAATTTAATAAATTATCCAACACACAAATAAAATGTAATGTTGCTGTTGTTACTTACGATACTCGGACAAGCCATGCTCACTATGCCAATGGCTATGCGAATTTAATTCTGTAGAATGCGTCTTTCGTTTAATCAGAGCACCACGAAGTTGAAAGTATGACTTTGCTCTTTAAATCCTTCGATAGATGGCACTACCAGAGGATCCACTTCTTCAATTTTAACAGTGATCTGAAATGAGAAGAAATTTTGTCCAGACCATTGCACTCAGAGTAACTGCTCATCGACCGACCACAGGACTTTCGGTTCCACAGATTTAACGAGCACGTAGATTGAATGTACTCGCCGGGTCTTTGATGGCATTGGGAATCGTACCCTACCCTTCCGGACGGAAGGCCGATACCCTAACCACTAGGTTAGCACTGCCCCAAAATTTAATGCAAAAAATTTATTTATAGCAGGTGTGGCCAACCTGCGGCTCTTTGAAAGATTATTTCTCGATAAGTATACCAGAGTTCCCTTTTCATTTTTATGTTATTATATTTTAAAACATTTTTATATCTCAGTTTGTGTTTCAAAATGTCTTTGAAATTACGGACAACAAATATGAAAGACTAAGTGCAACGTTGCAACCAATTTCCCAAAATTCATTCCCGTCCAAGTTAATAATGATAAAACTCATCGAAAACTGCCCGAACAAACCTAAACAGTAGCGTAATCGTCCGCAATCGAATTACTCCAGACCGATTTTGAATTTTTAAAATTTCATTGTGCAACGGACAGTTGACTTTGTGCTCAGGAGGAAGCAATTTGTATCACGCTTGATATGGATATATAATGTTATCTGGAACTTTGGTAAGTTAACTATAATTTGTTTCATAGCATGTAGCAAGAGTTGTTATTGTTTTAATAACATAAAATTTGCATTTTCAAAATTTCTTTTCTTTTTTTAAAGTTATTTTAAAAATATGACGGCAGAGAATAAAAATAGCTAAAAAAATGCGAGCAAGAAAATCGAATTTTTATAAAGAGTGGAAAAATTTTTTCTATTTTATTTACAATAATAGAAAAGCATTATGTGTTATTTGTATCTCTATAGCTTGCAATTTACATCGAAATTATGAAACCAATCATCCTCACTTTCTAATTAGTATCCAGCAAATTCCAAATTTAGATCAGATGAACAAGCTTCTTTAAAATCAAATTTAAATAAGTAGTCAATTTTGATGACCTTTAGCAATAAAGCTCATAATATGGCTGAAGCGAAGTTTGTTATTCCATAAAATATTGCTCATGCAAAAAGCCCGTATGGAGAGGGAAACTTTATTAAAAAAATCTTCCAATAACATTAAAGTACAAAGTTTTCATGTCATTTGCCGATATGGAACACCTAACATGACGAAATCAGCTTGCAAATGCCAACTCATACCCGACAATGCTGATATCGGTCTATCAGGATGCCGATAGGTTTGTGTTTGCTGGGAAGATATTTCAAATATCATGATGTTATGCAAACTGTGACAATTTAAAAATTTCTTTGAAGAATTAAAGAACGCAAATCTTAATTAATTAATTTCTTTTGAACTGTTAGATCGTTATCTAGCAGCAACATATTAAATCAATTTTTAGATTTGTTTGGTCAAATAACTACATTTCTAAAAGAAAAGGAGATAACCTATTCAGAATTAGACAATGATGAATGTTTACTAGACTTAATATTTTTGATCGATGTTATAGAACATCTGCAAATACAGAATTTACAATTGCTGGGAGTAGATAAAATAGTATCTGACCTCTCACTGCATATATATTTAGTTTTCAAACTAAATTACAACTCCTTCAAAAGGACATTAAAAATAGAACATTTTGTCATTTTCCTGGAATTAAAAATATTTTTCCAGTATTAAGAAATAAAAACTCAACGAGTACATAAAAAAGCTTCAAGGAATGTTGATAGAATTCCAAAATATATTTCAAGACTTGAAACATTTTAAATCGCCTCTTGATTTTTTCTGAATCCATTTGAAATTAACATAATTCAAGGTGAGTTTTGAATTTCCAATATAATTATGACCCAAGAAGCATCTGGAGAATTAGAATTAACAGAGATGTCAAAAGATCAAAACTCTACCATTGAAATAAAAGTCGTCGCCCTTTACTGAATTTCAGAAATTTGTACCAGAATTGAAGTATCCTGAATTAAGAAAAGCCACTTGTCAAATAATTTCAATATTCGGAACAACGTACTAATGGGAATCATTTTGTCCTCTTTAAAATTCTTGAAATCCAAACACCTATCAGTATTAACTAACCATCATCTCAAAGAATTATCGAGAAATAGTGTCACCAACTATTCATCAAATTTTAAAGAATTATCAAGAGAAGTAAAATAATGTTTAATTTTTAATATTTAAATTCAATATACATATTTTGTAATTTTATTTATATGTTTTCAATAAATATAATTTATGTGAAAAAAATTTAACACCTTTCTTGCATACCTTTTAAATACTTATTTAATTGCGACTCACGAAAAATTTCCTATTTTGAAAAAAATGGCTCGGACTATCAAATAGCTTGACCGCCCCCATGATTTATAATAACAAATACAGAGTTGAAAGTGCTACTTAATACACAAAGATACATTTTGAAGTTTTATTCTGTTATTTTTCTTTCTTTGTCTTTGTTTTAATTTAATATATATGATTAAAAATACTTATTATACTGCTAAATTGTATCGATCTAAACTATACATGTTTCAACTAAATGTTGTACTAAGCAATTTGCGTTTAACGTAATTAAAATTTCAAGTTAATAAAATTTCAGCTCTTCTCTTTTATCAGCATCTTTTATATCTTGAACAAACGGAATGCAAAATTTTAATTAAAACGACAAAAAGTATTCGAAAATTTTAAACCCACATGCGTTGAAATACAGAATGAAATGTAAAGTGAATAGGTAAGTACATATTCGAATACTTATTGATTCAGTTCTTTGGAAATTAATAATTTGCATGATTTACAAATCGAATGTACTCCACTAAATGAGGGGTAAGTTTCCACATAAATTTATAAGCAGTTTATCTTTTAAAAGGAAAGGAAGAAAAATATTCCTTCAGAAAAGAATGAGAAATGTATTTTACATAGGTAGGTGTTTTATGTTGTTTTTCAGGGATGTGACTCCACAAAATGTGTTTCATATCATGTTCAGCACGAGCATGTAACAGAACAAAAGAGAGCGTTAGAACGCAACTTTTAATAACTGAATACATTCTAATAAAATGTAGGTATTTTTTAAGACTAACTTCCTTCATTTTATTACAAAAAGAGTACATTGGTGCTGCAATGTATCGTCAATCCTATTCAAAATATAATAAATATAGTTTGCGCATGAAAAATAAATAAACATAAATACGTAAAATAAAGCATTATAAAATTTATCGTGGACAATAAATATTTATACAAAAATACAATTCAGATTCATAAACTGACTTAAAAATGCGTAAGTCTTTTAATCAGTCTTTTAATGTGTGAAAAACAAATAATAATTTTATGCGAAATGAATTGCTTATTCAATGATTTTATTTCATTAACTTATCCATTTTCATTTGCAAGGGAATAAATTGAAGAATGTGCATTTCACAATAACTGAGTAATATTCCGGAAGAAGTACATAATTTATTGCATTGCAAGAACATTTCTCCAGAGAACGCAAACATTATTGTACACTTTTTTTTCCAGGCGCAGGCCCACCACTTGGCTCACTTGCCCCCTCGGAAAACAAAGGAGGGGCTGCAGTGGATGGAATTAAGACTCGTTTTCCCGATGTCAGGAAAATATATCCGAAAAGGGGGACTTCGTTTGCAATGTTTGGCTGAAGTATTTCTGACGTATGCGAGATCGGCCCATGAATTGATCATTGGGGAACGATTATCTGGACCGGGACCGCAGAATGGTGAGGAAATGCTTTTTTATCACTTGTTGTTAGGCATCCATTCAGAAAACATTGCACGTGGCTATGTGTGCTGAAATATTTGAAAGCTTTCTTAGCTTAAAGGGAAAAAATAATAAACTCCAACGATTACAACTAATATTAAAATATTTCAGGAAAACTTTAAAAGTAAATACTCATAAGGTTAAACTAAAAAGAAGAAAATTTGTAACCTTTATAATTCAATTATGAAACTAAAGGCTTGTGATTATTTATAGTATTTTTCTCTTGCCGTGTTACTTTTTATTCATTTTAATAATATTTTTATATTGTTTTTTTTATTTTACTAGAGAAATGTTTTTAACAATGCTTAAGTTTTCCTTTCTGTCAAATTATCACCCTATGTAATTTCCTCATTGTTTTCATAAAATAGAAATGAATGATTTCATTTTTCTTGAAAATCTATTTAAAAAACCATTCTATTCCGTGATTTGAAATACAAAATAATCTACGAAGTTTCTCCGTATTTCTTAGGTAGGTAATTCGGTATATTGACAGTAAAAAACTCAATCTATGTGAATATATGCTTCTTTTTTAGAACCCAATGTCATCCCGAGTCGTAGGAGGCCGAGAGTGAGTGGCACTGCAAGCCGCTATGATGTGGGTGATCTGGTCGATATAAACTGCACCTCAGCAAAAGAGACTACACCCCCTATTCTGAGGTGGTTCATTAATGATCGAGAAGTAAGGAATTCATTTTCAAGGAGTCAATCATGTTATCCAAATTAATAACAATTTAAGTTTTCTCAAAATTACTTTAAACAATGATATCCAGTTAAAAATTGAGTATTGACAATGAAATAATACATTCTAATTAGTCTTTTAATATAATTTATATAAATAAGCAAAATAATGAATATAAACAAATATATGCTTAAGTAGCAAATGCTTTGTGCGTACATTTTTATTTCTAGACATTAAAGTGATTTTGATATTCAAAATAATATAAAAAATGCGTCTTCTGGAGCTGTACCTTTGGCCTTTAATTCCTTATTAATACCATAAAAATGTATATAATATATTTTGTGAAAAATCCATGAAAGTTTGAAACCATAAAATGAAAGTGTGGCATAATTCTTCCTTCCTTAAAAATTTTGTTGGAGATTATTTCAAATGAAAGCTCCATTGGGGGTAGAATATTTGCCAATTATTACGTAATTGCATTTTATTTCTTTTTAAAACTATAATAAGCAAAACTGCTTATCTTAAAATAAGACAATGCATTATTTAATTTCCTCGTTTAGACAGATTTTTCCACTATTAGTTTTAACAAAATATCAAAACAAAAGTTTCAAGATATGTCAGATAGCGTAAATATTTTCCAACTTTTTGATATTATTGAAGACATTAATATTAAATTTATATTGTATTCTTCATGATTAAAACAGGGATGCTAGGATTTATAAAGTTCCATGTCAAATTTTTTCTTACAAATTTCTCAGATTTCAATTTTGTCTTGAATTTTCAACTTAAAAAATGTTAAACTTTTTAGCTCATTTCATATAAATATAAATTTTAACTAAGATGCTTCTCAATAAATCCATGTTAGATAGATGTCGGTTTGATTTTTGCTCCTGAATGCGAGTTCAGTTCTTGCGTTGAGACATGTTAAGCGCACGGAATGGCAATTACAGGCTCGGGGGACACATTTCCTCTAATGACCTCGTTACAAAATCTCACCTTTTGAGCAACTTCAGTTGCTCTGATATTGAAGAGACTGTTCGCATAAATTTGCAATTCTGTGTCTAAAAAGAATAAAAAGTAGATAGAAAAGTAGAATAGTTGATAATTTTTATTTTAACTTGTTTCATTGGTGTCCTATTTCTTAATGGATTTATATTCTCTTTTTTGGTTTGACGAAAATTCTTCAATTGTGTTTGTAGTTTTTAATTAAAAAGTGAAAAGACATGTTGTTTTATTCTTCACTTAAATAAGGTTCAAGAACCGATAGCACTCGAAAACTATTCAACATTTTCGCGTGTAATTTCAGATTTGATTTCTCAAAAAATTCATATGCCATATCAATCCAATCCACATTCTATTCCAAAAAGATGTCCATAGTAATCTTCAAGTAAGACTTGGAGGAAAGCATTTACACTTCGGAGATCCATGCAATTATTACTGTTACAATTACTGAAACTTAATTTTAAGGGATGGAACTCTTTTTATAAAAGCTTCAGTATAAATACAATGGTAATTATGTCAGTTTTTAGATTTTAATACCTAAATTTATAGAATTATACAAAAAATTTAAGTACTTAAATTTATTCAGTGGAAAAAAGCATTTTTTCAGTAAATAGACAGTAACAAACTTTACAGTAAACAAAATCAATCACTGTACTGAATATTAAAATTATTCGACAGTTTCTGCTTTTTATTTTTACTAATATTTTGTAAGCTAACTATTCAATATTGGTTGATTCGGGCATAAAATTGTATAGTCTGCAATCATGGTTTGTATGAAATCAAAAGCTTTAAAAAATTTATTCGAATTTTATGATTTATTTGTACCCTTTATCATCATTTAAGTTATATTTTTAAAATATCTTTCAACCAAAAGAAAGAACAATAAGAAAACAATATCATAATGCATATATCTGTGAAAACAGATGAAAAATGTTTCCATAAAAATGGTAGAAGGCAATAATAATTCGTTATGCTTCTGTGTCTTAAACATTACTTTATCACCGGTAGGCAAAGCTAATGGAAGAGTATCACGTCCTCAGAATTTAAGTTATACCAACACAATTGGTGGACAAACTGTACCGGAAACTTCAGTTAAGTTGCTCATATAAATCAATGTAAATCAAGTAAATTTAAAGAATTCTAAATACAGTATAATTAACGCTACGAATAGTTAAAAACAAGGAATTGTTTTATCGATAATTAAGATCCTTTAATGGAAAAGGAAGTTTTTTTTTGTAGCTTTTGCAATGTAGAATTGCAATGAATTTTATTTCATTATAAAATACAAATATTACTTATAAAATGAATTGGAAATGGATATAATACATATAAATATTTTTATGGGATTATATTATTTTAAGAAACTTTTACTGAGGATCTTTCATAATATTATATTTTACACTTTTAATTAAGAACTTTCTGAAAATCCTTTCACTTGATGTGAATGTGCTTTTAAAAGTAAGATCATCAATTCAAAAAGCAAAATTCATTAATAATAAAAGTATTATTGTTATATATTATCCATATTTATAATCCTGATTAAATGCATAAAATAGAAGAAGTAATTTTAAAAGCTCATCAGAATGCTTCAATAATTTAAATTTGTTTTAATGTAAGTTAATTTTGTATAACACTTAAGTACAGTCCAGTCAAAGTGGACATATTTAAAAGTAGATTGTTACATGTCAATAAATTTTTCTATAATAAATTTACTTTAATCTGCTTCTTAAATTTGAAAATTACTCACAGAATAAAGAAAAAAAGTAATTGTCAAAGCTTCTTTGTATTAAGTAAATGCAAACATGCATTTATTGTGAACATGAATTGAAAAATATATTTTTGCATGAAATATAAATGAAATAGTCTTAGCATAAAATACTTTAAAAATTCAAGCAAATATGTATTTTTAATAATATTGAATCGATCTTTAAATATTTATGATCTTGTTTTGAAAATTTCTATAAAAATGCATATTTTAAAAAACAATATCAGGACACGTAATCATATTAGATCGTGGTAAACATTTGGTTTCTCGTGTTTTGCAACACAGCATTTTCTACCCACATAGATATATATTAATTTAAAATAATTTCAAAGATTGTAAGATCAAATTACATTTTTCAGAGTAAGACTCTAATATATTTTAAATTTGCATCCATAAGTATCTTACATCATGCTATTTTAAATATAATCAATTTTTATTATTTTACTATCTTGTAAAATTCATTTGCATTTGAACTATATATTTAAACTTAAAATTGAAGGCTATAATGAATTTCTATAAATATTTGTAAGTATATGAACTGAGGGAATCAGTTTTGTCATTTAACAAAGATTTATTTATTGGTTATCAAAATTTATCCTTTTATTCTTATTTAAAAGAATATTATAATATACATTTTTTAGTTTAACTATCGATAAAACGAGAAATTATTTTATTGACTCATAAAAATAATTTTTCTTTTCTTGGTTTTCTTCAGAGTAAATTTACCACATTTCATTAAAATTCCAAACTGAACAATATACCATTTACAAATTTATACATATATTATCAGTTAATTGGAACAAATTCTCGGTAAGAAAACAACGGTTATGTAAAAGAAATAAAATTCAATACTGTCATTTTGAAAGGATTGTCAATTAATTCATGCCGAAAGAGACATATTCATGTCTAAACTCAAAATGATAATTTTGAAATGGATGAAATTATATTATGCGATTAAATAAATGATACTACTCTCGCCCACCAATTATTCCTCGATAAAACAAATAAAACAATTTTATTTATTGATTTTAAATGAATTATACGACGAAAGATATTTTTTACTTCAATTTTTATTGCTTTTTAAAGAAATATAATTTATTTTGGTCAAACATTGAAATTTGAGGTAGAATTTTTAGTCTGTAAATTTACTTTATGCATGGGAATTCTAAACGAAATACAATTGACTGAGATATTTCATACACTAAAAATTAATGATTTCAAACTTTAGTACATCTTTGTTTCTAATTTCAAATAATTTCCAATGATTTTTTTCAATATAGTTACAATTTTTTGTTATGCATCCAAAGCAACAATTTTATATCCAATTGCTAAGCATTTTTTATGTAAATTTTCATTATCTTATCATTTTACATAACATCAAATCCATGTAAAATTTTATTTTGTTTTAAGAGAAGTTGCAATTTTAAGTAGTAGTAATGTTATTCCAAGTTTCAAATTTATCCTGTGTTGAAATTATATTTGACACTTTATCTGAAGAAGCATTTCTGTCCAAAGATTTTGTAAATTTCCTTTTATTAGTTGCGAAGCAAAGTTGTTATATTACATAGCTTGCAATTTATGCTACATTCCATCTGATGAATTTAATCTTTGACAGTTCAGCTATTAAATAAACTTCCATCACAATGTTTGACTGTGGAGTTTTTTATTGAAATACTCCAACGAAAAATGTTGACAGTTATAATCAAAAAGAAATACCGACCAAAAATATTTTTAAAAAACTTTGTTAAGAAATAAATTTCTTTTAAAATTACTAAAAGGAATTAATTCATGGTAACAATGGAATTGTTACCAAGATGTTCGGCATTTTCCGGCTTTTGAAGAATGAGGTGCGTCCTCCAAGGAATCTGAAAAATGATCTCTATACAGTCAAGAAAACCTATGGGTTATTCAATAACATTCATTGGTTCTACACTGGATGCTATTGACGACAATTGGGGGTGCTCAGGAAGTTAAAGGTAGATTTACAAAAAGCACTTCTTATTACTTAAAATGCTGCAACTAAGAAACAGTTCTATCCTTCAAAAAGATTATCAAAACACGGCTTATACATCGGCACAAATACGGCAAGAATCATTTTCATCATATTGGTTCAACAATGAATTCAACTAGTAAAATGCCGTCTTAAGCAAATCTCCTTTACAGATCACCAGAAGATTATGTAGTGTTTTTTGACACCATTTTTTTGTCATCATCTCTTACAAAATTAAATTAAATTTTACTCTTTTAGATCAATTCAAAATGTGAGTTTCATTGTTAACTTTCTTCTAAGAAAAGGTCCATAAGTTACAATGAAGGAAGCGGAATTTCCTTTTCAAACATTAAAAGATTCCTTTTTACGAACTGCAATTGCGTTGGCCAAAATTAGAACGTGAATTGTGCAAAAACTGAAGGAATTAATACCAATTCTTAGAAACCAAATGATACAACTATGAAAGGCAGTTGTTTTATGGTAAATCTAGAACGAAATAGGGGAAAATTTATACATTTTTCAGAATTATGTGCAATCAAGGTTATTTCTTATCTCCTCATATTATATATATATATATATATATATATATATATATATATATATATATATATATATATATATATATATATATATATATATATATATATATATATATATATATATATATATATATATATATATATATATATATAAATTATAAAAAAATTAAATACTTCATATAATAAATTTTGCTTAACGTATACATTTTATTAATTTAAGTTTATTTTAAGAAAAATAATAGGCATATATTTAAACAACAAGCAAAGACAATATAAAAATAATATGCATATATTTAAATATTTGTTTTGGCTTGTTTTTTATTTATTTTATTATTTATTTTTTTTATTTTTTTGATTCTATAAGCTTACAAGTTTTAAAAGAGATTATGCATTCTTAGTCGTAGAGTTTTAAGAAATTTTTCGCAAATCTATTCAATATACAACTTTTATCTGAAATAGCAAACAATTTACTAACACTAAATACTACCTGAAATGTTTCGTATCTTCAAAAAACTTTACCGTATAAGAAATGCAAAAGTTTCCTTAAAACTATGTATTGAATGAAGCTGCATTTGTACATTCACAAAATTCTTTCCAAGCAAAATATGTGAGTAAAATTTTTTAAAATTTTTGAAATAAGGAAAGTTATCCAAAGAATAAAACGATTCAAAGTCTATTCCATGTCATGAATCGCAGCTTAAAGTTCGTACCTGCCTCATGGCAACTCACACCGCTTAGAAGCCTTACCATACCGCAACCCATTCCGGATCATTTTCGTGAAATTAAAATTGGAGCCGTGACTGCGATTGGAGAAGAAAAATTAGAATTGTCCAAAGGCATGGAAAGAGACTATTAAGTGTACATAGAGAGTTTCTCAAATGAGTGAAAAAAATGTTATACTTTCGATCAGTGAATGTGAACGCACATTATAGATATCTGATGGTGTGCAGCCACCTCAATAATATTATTTTCATGAGTGATACTCTCTTGATTCGTAAGTCTACGTGAGACCAGAAAAAATAATCGAAGTCTAAATCCTCTTCCGCTTATAATGTAAATTTCAATATTGTATGAGCTCATGGGTCTGACAATTTTATATTAACAATAGAAAACTTAATTACACTTTATAAACAGAATTTCCTGAAATTTATATTTTTAATTTATAATTTGTCAATAGAATTTTGCAAATTTTTAATAATTTTTTTAAAACTGATATTTTTAATTTATGACCGAGTGGTCTCATACACCATTAATGTATAATAAACACAAAACAATATATATAAATTGTATGACTTAAACTATTTTGAATTTATCTTTTTTCCCAAAAGTTATCTCTAAATGGCCTTATTTATAACTTTTTGTGGAATTGTATATTTCTATTGTTTCATAAACATTAACATACATATTATTCAAAATAAATTCCAAGAAATATCCGATTTTAATATATTATTTTTCTAGTAAAAGTACTTATAAAAAATTAAAATAAAGTTTTAAAATGACGATATTAATAACAGCACACCCAATATATATACTGTTTACCTTAATCAAATGTTGTAATAAATACTCGAATGTGGCTTTCATTTTACAATGCATGATTTTCATAGTTTAATCGCTTATTCTACAATCTCCACTTGCTTGTTTGAAACATGCAAACCTCAATGGTTTGTCCATGTATCCAGGAGATTGGCAACTTTTCTCACGAGCCGAAAGAAGGGGGAACCGCCTGTTGTAATGCATTATCCTAATGACTTGCGGGACTTATTGAATAGAGTGGTTTTGCTTGCTGCTCGCCTGTGCTCACCTTCTAGAGCCCTGGAGCGAAAATTCATACAGGAATCGTTCCAAAATAAACTCTGGATTAATACGCTCTCTTAAAGTACATAATGGAATCGAGGTGACAAATTGTGAATCTGCTCCTTCATTAATCTAAAAATAAAACAAAACCCTACCGATCCCAAGATAACCAGATGATTTATGCTCTGCGATAGGTATCCCTTTTCAAACACACCCTTTCTCATGGCGCTTATCAAGTTGCTAAACACTTCAAAAAGTCTAAGCTCTGCATTTTTAAAGTACTAAAAATTGAAAATGATTGTAAATTACAGCCAGACTTTGCTGAAAAAAATTTAGTCATTTAATTTATTTTTATTTATGCGCAATTATAATATTAAGTACTTTTTCTATTTTTTAACTGTTATCAAATTAATTATCAACCTTATTTTTTCTTTGCAGAAAAGAAAAATTATTTTTTTGTTTGTTTGGAGCCACATTTTCCTTTCTCTTCTGATAAAATATAAATTAGGTCTTCTATGAATATATGTATACGGAAAATTTTAGACAAATATACCAAAATATTGTATTTTTTAGAGTTTACAAATCATGTCTCAGAAGATTTACAAATGACAAAATGTAAAATTAAAGTTTTGATGAAATAAGAAATGCTTTTTTATTAATTAATAAAAAAAAGCATTTCTTATTTCATCAAAGCACAAATTTCTTCATTTGATAACTTTAACACACAAACACACACACACACACAAGTTAAATTAAATAAATTATTCTCTATCAAATGAAAGTAAAATTTGATTCAAAACTTTATTAATAATCTTTAATAAACTGTTTGCATTAAAATATTTTTATTTATTTCATATATTAATTCTTCCTAATTAAACTCATATTGATTCGTCCACTATAAAGTTTAATTCTTAGTTTACACCTTTCAATCTTTCAATTTTAAGTCTTTTAATGAAAGTAAATGTATTCAACTTTGCATACAAACATGTTTAATGCCAATTATTTTTAGACGTATAGAATAAGATTATTTAAGCAAATTTTGAACTACTCTTCAGTTGCTTATCGGTAGTTATGTGTTTAAACAAAAAAATGGAGTAGAAAAATGTTCATGAAGTAGAGGATTAACCTTTATTAAAAAATTTCACATTTAAATTTCGAATGAATAAATAATATGTACGTTTCTCTTCGTTCAGCACACCATAAACTCTACATATCTACTTTTATAAAACAGTAATATTTTCTTTTCGAAATAAGAATTTTAATTTTATAGCAGTTTCCGTTCTATTTATAGAAAGGGAACTGCTCTAAAATAGTAATTGTTCAATATTTCAATTAAGTTTAATTAAACTGCTTTAATAATTAATTTTATTATATTTAGTGATTTATTCTTTCATATTAGCAGTGTGAGTGTAGTCTTTTTGATAAACGAACAAGATGTTTATTTTCACTTTATTTATTAAATAGTTAATCACTTACTTTTGTTAAAAAAGATTATTTTTAAATTTACCAAAAATCAACTTTTAATCCTCGTTGAACAACTTGATAGGAAATACAATCTATTTTTGTATAGCATAAAATATAGACACATTCTATGCAATATACATTTTCTTAAGCAGTTTTTAAGTTCTTACAGTTCCAACCTTCAAATGAATCCAAATGAATCCTTTTGACTACAATCTAAGAAATTCATATAAGTTGCTTAAAGTTTCATTCGAACTTAAAAAGGGCTTATTTGTAAAAATATTGAGCTTTAAAAAAGGCAGAATGTAAAAGGTAAAACCCATAATTACAGTTTAGGCTCTAAAATTATTCTAATGAATTAATTGTTGTGAAGCTTGGGGATCAAGACCAATATTTATGTAAAGTCCTTCTCCATGGAAATATTCTTTCCTTTGGATAAAAAGCAATGGGGCCTTAAAGTATTCCTAGTATTTAAACTTGGAAGGAAAATTGGCGCTCGAGTCTATTATCATATACTCCTATTATCATCCATGAGGTGTTTCTGCTTTTGAACTCCATGTATTGCGATGAGTGCTTGGAAGTCTCTCCCTGGTTGCGATATTAGGACAAGGGAATCCTTTCAGAATGCTTCTCATCTTTCTCCCTGTAAAGTAACTTGTGTTTAAAATGAAACGGAATTTTTTTTAGCTAAAGTGGTCTCCTTAAAACGAAGGGAATATTCTGAACATTTATAACAATGGCTGTTCCAAAAAGGAAATTTACTGTGTTATCAATATAAAATTTTCATCAGAATTTTAAAATTTTTTCTTTAAAAATTACGTACATATATATAACAAATACTTTCCAAGAGTATAGTTTCAAGTAAATAAACAAACTGTAATAAAATAAGTTTTTGAACAAATTATTTTATTGGAATATAAATTTCGGGAAACAATCCTATTTGGCTTCTAGAGATTACTTCTCAATAGAACTTTTTGAGAATGTTTACATTTTGGTAGAAGCGCTAACATCAGAAAAACTTTACCGAATTTTCAGCATGATTCTCTGTAAAATTCTAGAAAGTGCCTCGGATAGAGTGGTACTTGATCGTTTTGGACAAAACAATCTAAAACAGCAAATGTTTCTTGATATTTTTTAAAGTATACGAAAAATGAAAGTTAGTCCACGATTTGTAAGATTAAATTTGTTCTTTGAAGGGGATTGAAAGGAAATATTCTACAGAAGTAATTTTTGAAAACGGATTGAATTTCGATGAGAAATTCAAGAAATCTTGACTTCACAGTGTCAAATGTTCCTGGGATAAGCTATTTCTTTGAAGCAAAGAGAAAAACTGTAAAAGATCTAAGGAAAAAAGACTATTAAAGAATAAAAAAATAAAAAATTTTAATCTTAATGATATTAAATGGACTATCGAAAAAGTTAATTTCTTTTTTACTCTGGGTGTTTGACCAAAATGTTTTAAGCAAATCGATTTAGATTGTGTAAACACAGTCAAAAAAGAGAATAATCTTCTTAAAGATATTTTTTTCTCTTTCCCGATAAAAAAAAAGATTTTATATCAATAGCCTAGGGAGAGAATTTGTGATATGAAATAAAAATGATCCTGAAATGAATTGAAAGCGTGTATACTTTTTAGCAAGATCAATTTGCTTTTAAGTGTAAAAAATGAAAAGAGGTATAAAAAGTTTTTAATTACGTATTACAGAAAATGTAGAAGAGTAAAATATACTTTATATATATATATATATATATATATATATATATATATATATATATATATATATATATATATATATATGCTTGATGGGAAATAGTTTAATAAATGAAAAATTTATACTTTTGGAACTACAATATTTGAGGCAAGTTAAATAGAGATTTTTTTAAATATTTATCTCAGGTATAAATTTAATTAAAGTTTGTGTAATGTTGATGACCGATAAGTTTACTTTTGAATTTATTGGTTGTAAAAATATTTTATTGGAAAAATAAAAAAATATACTCTTTTTGATAAATATGTATATTTTTTGAAATGTATATTAGCCATCTTAATGGTTAAAAATTTAGCATGGCCTAAATTATTAATAGTCTACTTATTTTAGCTCTGACGCTGAAATTTCATTTAAACTAATGCATTTTTAATAGTAAAGCAATGGGCTCTCGACTTTCGCACATAATTAGTTCCTGAGAGTATGTGAGAATGTTTGAATGTAAAGGGATGTAAAAAAATGTGCTCCAAAATCATTGTTTTGAAGTATTTATCAATATGTATACATAATGAAGTTAAAGAGGCGTGTTAAGTGCTTTCGAGTGTTTCCTTTATAAATTTGTCAACAATAAGTTGAATACCACCCTTTTTCTTTTTTTGATAAAGATTTCTATAATATGCTGTGTCTTTTTCAATTGCCTACGTACTTGAGATATACGTTCTCCATTGGGATTCCATTCTTCCAGGATGGTCAAATGTTTGTCAAGATGTGCGAAGGCTTCATTCATATTATTGTCTTGAAATTTGTACAGCTTCCTCCATTTCATTATGTATTTCACTGTAACTCAATTGTTGCTCTATTAAGTATTCATTTGTCAGCGAGAGAGATTCAATCAACTCAGTAACATTTTCTCTGTTGACATCCATATTTAGTTCTTTCATTATACTAACTATTTTTATCTCTGAAAGTTTCCAATTTTTCTTCACAATTTATAAAATAGCTCATCATATCTGGTCATAATTGATAACTCAATCATTATAAAAAGCTGAATTTATTTCTCCGAATAAAACTGATATGATTAAAAAAAGATTGAAATTTTCTGGAAAATGTTTTTAACGTTTGAAATGATTTGGCGCCCTTCTGCGATTTGCGACTGGTGATAGCCCCCCTTGCCCCCATGACTATGCCCCTGCTCTCCTGAGAGTGGACATCCGACCACAGAGGATTTAAAAGGTGAATTTTTTTAATGCGCGAAATATCGAATTGTGCGAAAATCGAGGGTTACCTGTAAGTTCCTATTAATTTTTTTGCAATATGGGGTCGCTTAAATGTCATATTGCAGCCATTTATTGAAGTGGGGATTTATTTGTGTGTTACTGACTCTTCTTGATGGCACATCCTGAAATATTTGTTCAGATTCAGATGTAGATGTCAGGAAAGATTAGAGGATATGGTTGTGAAAACTTATTTTAAGAAATTATTCTGCCTATCCTTATTTTGATTTGTGCTGTGTTTCATTCTTTAAATACGAGATTCCTTAAGAAAACAGCTGTTTTCGTTATGAAAATTGGAAAACATAGTATGTATTGATACACATTACTCCATTAAATGTAATGGACTATACAGTAGCCTATTACATTGAAATATTTGTTGTTTCTGGCTACACCGAGGGCTAAAACCAGTAAGATGGCTGTAAAATTCATTTCAAAAATGATATATGGTAATGGAGTACATAAATTATTTCCAACAAAATGTTCTTTCCCCTCTTATGTTATCAACATTATAAAAACGTTAATAATTTACATCTGGGATATAAATATAAAAAAATCTGTATTTAGCATATCTTATAGGGCTGGTAGATTAAGTCAAGTTGTCACAGAATCCTTTTATTTTTCACTTCTAAAATTTTTACATTCTAAAGTCTTTCAGCATTTACGGCAATAGCTTGGAATATGGTTTTGCCCATAGTGTGAATTATCAAAGATTTTCCTTCCCAACGGCTCCAGCAACTCTTAAATTGGAGCAACAAAGACAGGTATTGCCTTGAAAAAGCTCACTTTTGCCAGAAAACATTTCTCACATCCATATTTGGATATTTCGCTATCTTTTATTGAGAGTTTCAGAACGGGTTAGTTAGTTCATAAGAGTAGAGTTTCATAATGGGTTGTTAGAATTTCCAAAAGATTTGCCTTGATCCTTGTACCTTTTGGTATAAAATGCAATAATTACCTGGCTTAATGAACTAGCTACTGAAGAGCATGAAATTAAATTCAAAAGCTTGTGACCAAATACTAAATGTATTTAAATGTATGTGATTATGCAGAGAAGTGAAGGAAGCCTCATTGTGGCCTACAGGTTGGACAGTGTTCCTTAGAGTGAAAGGATCGGGGTTCGATCTCATCCACGGTTGAACAGTGGGAGATGGATGCTGAGCTCTTGACTTTTGCAGTCATGTCTGTCAGAGTGGAGGCTTGGGGATTTTTCGAAATCTATTTGTGAAAGAATTTTCCAGAATGTAAAACACACACACCGTATTAAATTAATTATTATGCCTTTCATTACTTTATTATTATTTATTATATATTATTATTAGTATTAAAATGCCTTTCAATCACTTTCTCTACCGATGTGTCAATGTATGTACCAATTTCACTTACTTTTCAAGCATTGTTTTTTTTTTCACTTTTGTTAATAAAACTCATTATTTTCAGGCTCGTAAATTCCTTACTTGTAAATTATTTAATAAATATGAAAATCGATAAATTATTTCATTGGAATTTCTAATTATAATTAATATATATTAACTTTTACCATGCAGAGCAAAAACTTCTTTGGTTTTTGTTTACTGCTTATGTCAATTTAATTAATATATATACAGCAAAACAATAATTAATTAAAATTATCACGGAATGATAAAAAATAATAAAATTACATGTAAACTAATTTAAAATAAACAGTCGAAAAGCTAATGTAGATATTCGTTTGAATAAATGCTGGTGAGTTGCCCTAAATGTACAGTGTAACCTCTCTCTGCAAGTGTCGATTCAGAATCACAAGCGTGAAGCGAAACACTTCTTCGCATGTAGACTAATGTATAATACAAAAATGCGTATCATATCGAACAAATTTACACAAAATGTTATATATAGCGTTTACTCAAAGAAAATTAGTTACATATCGTTAAGGAGTGTAAATTAACAATTTTTCCTCCGTGAACGAACCCACCTGGAATGCGGATTTGCAAAAAACAAAAATGATCAAAATAATTATGATACATATCAAAATACTTTTTACGAGAATGTTACACTTTACCAAAAACATGTTATGCCGGTGCTTCAGAATTTGGTGGCAATACGACAGTAAATAAATTTGTAGGGCACACAGTGTCTTCCTTAATAGGGCGATGCTTCTCAAAGTAACATGCAATAGTTTCCCATGCTCCTTTTACCAGAAGATTGTTGCTTTTCAGTTACCTCCTCCTTAAACAAGCTTTACTGCGTGATGTGAAACCCAAGTCAACTCCATAAACTCTTCTGTGTTCATCACTTTGCTATGCTCTTCCTCAAGATTTTCGATATCACTGTTATCCATCTCTAATCCCATGATAATCAACAAAAACACAATCTAATTCATTGCAAGTTCCACAAGTATTGTCTCGAATTCCTCAAAGTTATATTTGGCAACTCTCTCCGGCAAAAGTTTCTAACATGCTGAAGTTAGGGCTCTCTGGATAACCCATTCTGCAAGAATCGCAGTTGCCGCTGGAGAAATTCGAAATTTGCCTCCGAGTATTCCGAAATGTTCGGATGTCCATGCGTCGGAGATGTGAGGCACGCATTGTAGGACATGGAAGAAACTTCGAACACTTACTTTAATCCATGTACCTTTTGCTCCTTTACATGTATTATTAAATCGATTTCTCACTTACGGTCTCTTTTCTTTATGGTGCTTCTTCTGTGTACACACCGCTTCAGGGAAGCATTTCTGCCGACCCCATATAGCTATATAATTTCGAGTTGTCAGGATGTCTTTTTGAAGATCTGAAACGTTAAACTGAAACACCCTCTATATATATATATATATATATATATATATATATATATATATATATATATATATATATATATATAGAGAGAGAGAGAGAGAGAGAGAGAGAGAGAGAGAGAAAAAGAGAGAGTGTGTGTCAATGATTAGTAAACAAAACACAGTTTTAAAAAATGGACACACTTTAATTCTACAACTATGGAACAAACAATAACATTTAAAAAGGACAAATCTATTTTGCTAGAGTGCCTACTCGCACTGGTAACAATATCAAATCGAACAATTATCGGCGGTGCACCTACTCGCGTCCGCAATACAAAAGTAAGTCCCTCCTCTTCCTCCCTGTAACACTTACTCTCTATGTTGTCTGGAAGCATACGCGATGCCCGCTGTCAACTAGCGACATCTATTTACAATTCTGGATCCTACATACATATATGTATGTATATATATGTGTGTGTGTGTCTTTGAAAAAGTTATACTTTGCCTAGTTACTCTATGAAAGTTATATTTAATTAATAAAATAGAATAATTCATCGGAATACAGCTATAATCGGTTCAGAGAACTTCTGACTATAAAGTAATCGTCATTCTATTAAATTGTAGAATTCAATAGCTTAATGTACTTTAATTTAATTGTCTTCTTATTTCATGAAATACTAAGTTATTCTATAAAAAATGTCACTTTTTTTCAATTTTATTCATATTATTATGCAAAATTGTTATGTTAATTAATTCTTCTGTTTGTGTAGTAAAAAATCTCCTCCTTTGCTTCTAATTTCCTTGTTCATATAATGAATTTTTATACATGTTAATATTTCGATCAATGTGTACATATTTACAATAACATGGGGTCATTCTCTCACATTCTATAGCCACATAAAATAGCACTGATTAATGAAGAATTTCATATGTGTGGTGTTTCAGAAAATTTAATTTCAATATAAATGCTTACAATTATTTAACTAAAAAATACTGTAAGCATCGCTTATAGAATATTTTAGAATTTGATTAATCTATACTTTTATTGATAATTTTTTTATTTATAACTTAAGATTAATTATATTTTTTGTCTTAATAATGATTGCTTTCAAAGCATTCTAATTTATACCTTAAATTCACTTTAGTGAAAGAAAGTAACAGCTTTTTTTAGATGATTTTTCATTTAAAATCTATGAGTGAAAACACACATTACTAATTAATATAAAGGAATGTCTAATTACAGGTCAGTTGAGCTTCCCATGGATGTAATTAATTCTGTGCTAGGTGGAAATGTATAAAAATGAATTCTGTATCTAGATCAAATCGACCAATTCAGCTCAGCAATTCTACGATATAAATAATTAAGCCTCAGAATTCCCATATGACATCCTTTGGGTTTGAAAGTAAAAGCTAATAAAAAACGAACATCTACCGAATAGGGGGGAAAAGCTCTCTCTCTCTTGTTTTCAGTTTCTTAATTTCATAAAAATAGACTTGGCTTAAATTACGCTGTTGAAAGCAGGTTGGTGAAATATTAAACAATTTATGACGCACGTAGAAAGTTATTTTATCCATTTTTCTGCTATAGTATTTTTTGCTTCTTTTAATTATTATATTCATTAGGGATTTAATTAAGAAGACAATGAATTTTATCTATATAATATTAAATAAGAAAAAGGTTTCCTAGATTAGAAAGACAAAGAATGATTTTGTATAATCGTTTTTCGATGAATTTTGTTAGATAATTTTACAAGAACATTAAAGTAAAAAAGTGACATTTTTAATCATATGTGTAGGATTAATTCAACTTTTAAACTTGAGAGTAATATTACTAATATTGCTCATATTTTAAATTTTTAAAAGTATTTTAATATTCATTAGAGTAAAAAACAATATTTAAATAGAAAAGCAAGAAATTTATATCAGAAAAATAAGTAAAATTTTTGTTTTCTAATTATTTTTATCCTTTATAATCAAATTTAATCATCTTAAATGTGAGCTTTAAAATTCTTGACTTTCATCCACTGAACACTCAACCATAATTATGGTATTACAATCACAAGAATGCCAGCTGAAAACGAAATTACATTCATTATCAAATCCAGGAGGATTATTTCTAAGAGATAGAATGCAACCATCGTTTGGAAGAAGGCTCTCTGGATTAGAGTGTGTGGTGGTCCTATTCACGTGGACTGATTGGAAAGCTGCTAAGAAGTCTTAAATGAAACATATATCTATTAATAATAAAAGAGATTCAAAAATTGATGAGGGTTCCTCGTGTAAATAAGAAAACAAAAAGTACTCAAACAAAAACACAAAAAAAAACTTTTATAAATGCCAATAATTTAACAAAATAAATTATTTCTACAAATAAATGCTCACGAATTTTTTTTAAATACAATTTGTAGTAAGAGAAATGTTATATATTCTTTGAGAGAGATGAAATTATATTGAAAAAAAAAACAATACAAAGGAGAATCCGAATATGTTTTAAATAGCTCTAATATTCAGCAGTAATTGCCTGTAGTATATTCGTTCATTATATCGACACCCAAGATCTTTTTCTGGCTTTTACAGAAGCACAAATTGTTTTTCAGAAGTTCCTCTACAGTTCCAGATTTTGAAAAATGAAATAGATCATATTCACACAGCGATATGTAACACAGCCTTATTTACACGGTATTTAAAGCTAAACAAAATATATTGTTACAGAAATGTAATAAAGTAACCAAAAGAAAACAGAACGTAAGTTTGCAGTACACTAAACATTGGAAATTACAAAAAATGCATCAGAGATGACTGTTTTAGTAAACAAATTCTGACTTACGAATGCAATTCAACATCATGAGATTGAATTTACCTAAGTTCAGTTACTATCAGTTCCGTAGTTTTTTAACAGTTCGCATTGCACTTTTGAATGCTTTTAAGTTTCGAATAATCTTTTACGTAGTGGCAATTTGTGATTTATGAAAGTCAAAATTGATTTACCTTAAATCAGTTTGGTGAATGAATAAGCGACATCTTGTTTTCTGCTATTACTGTTAGTGTTTATGGAAATATTTGATATCAAAATAAATATGAGAAAATTAGAATTTCAAAAAAATGATCAGGATTATTTATAAATGTATAAAATAAATATCAGAAAATTATTTTTGATTTGTGAAGAAATAGATTTGTTAGCATCATTCTTTGATTCCTTTTTATTAATTGTTTCAAATATCAAAATCATAGTTTCAGTCATTTTAATGTGTAAATAATTAAAATACATTCTCAGCAACAAAAAAATTAAATATATATTGTATGATTCAAAACACAAGAAAGAAATTGTAGAACCAATATATCTTAATTTAATTTCAATATTAAGGCAGTTGAACATTGCTTTTAACTTAGTGTTTACGTAGAATCAAATTTAATTTTAAATTCGTTTAAAAACTGCAGTACGAAAGAGTATTGGTGATAAAAAACTACAGAAAATTATAATTTTCTAGACAAGTTTTTGAACTGACAGTCAAGCAGTTGGCTAAGATAAATTGTGAATATATATATATATATATATATATATATATATATATATATATATATATATATATATATATATATATATATATATATATATAAATACCAGGTGTATGCATATCAAATGAGACGATTGCTAACAGATGTCACCCCGCATATATGCAAATATTACGAAAAAATGACACGTGATTTTTTTATAGTTTGATCTTTGATACTTACATTTAGTTTACATTTGGACGAGTTTCAACGTGCATTGTGTTTTTTTTACTGTGTTGAAAATGGCGAATTTTACGCCTTCCGACCACGATTCGCGGACACCATTAATTATTTTGTTACCATCTGAAGAAAATTGCTGCCGAATCGCATCAAATGCTTGTAGATGCGCATACGGTGGCATGCTCTGAGCCATGTGCAGTGCTACTGATTGAATGTTGACCAAAGCACTGTTTCCAATCGTCTCAAAGCAATGGGCAAGATAATAAATGTCGGTAGGTGGGATAATGTACCGGTAGCAGGAAAACCGAAAAATGGTGAGCGAAATGTTGCTTGCCCGTTACAAACGCAAGTCATATCTCCATCGTATTGTGACCATCGTAATGGTTTTATTTTGAGAATCCCAAACGTAATAGATCAGATATTGGCCCCGGACAACTATCCAAATCAACCGTAAGGCCGAATCGCTTTGACCGCAAGACAATGCTGTGTATTTTCTGGAATCAGGAGGGGCCAATATATTATGAGCTTCTCAAACCCGACGAAACCGTTAATACTGATCGCTACAAGCAACAATTACTTGATTTGAACGATGCTATACTCGAAAAATGCGAGCAATACAGGATACGGCAGCACAAAGTGATTTTCCTTGATGACAACGCACATAGCCACCATGTTAAACCGACCAAGGGCATCGTTAAGGCGCTTGGCTGAGAGCCCTTAGCGCATGCCGCTTGTTCTTCAGATTTGGCTCCTTTCGATTATCACCTGTTTGCATCATTGAGACACGCATTGGCTGACCAACACCTCACTTCTTACGAAAACGCCGAATTTTGGCTTGATGACTGGCTGGCTTCAAAAGACTGATTTTTTTGACGTGGTATTCACAAATTGCTTGAAAGATGAAAAAAATGTGTAACTAGCGATGCCTATTATTTGGAATAAAGAAATATTAACAGTTTTCGCAAATTTATTCTGTTATTTTTAAAAAATCGTCTCATTTCATTTGCATACACCTGGTATATACATACATACATATATGTATTTTTTTCCAATGGCGGGCCCACACTTGGGTGACTAACCGTATGCCGCAACAACGCCAGAAACTGCTACTCATTTGTCGTTACCCAGCGGGCACCTGTGAAACAAGTCACGTAGTCCAGTAGCGTTACCCGCGTCATACCACCACAAACCCGTTTATAGGGCAGGTCACATTCATATAACATAACCTGAGAAAGGACAGAGAAACACAGAGAGAACAGAGAAGGAAAGAAACATTCATGCCCGCACCGGGATTCGAACCCGGGACCAACAGCTCAGGAGTCAGGAACGCTAAGCACTCAGACATCGGTCGTCTCCATACATATATATACGTATATATATATATATATATATATATATATATATATATATATATATATATATATATATATATATATATATATATATATATATATATATATATATATATATATATATACACACACATTTATATATATATATATATATATATATATATATATATACAGAAAATTGGGAACTGAAATTTACATAAATTTGCATAATTAACTTAAAGCAAATTCTAACAGAAATAAAATTTTTTAGGCAACTTGCCTCACTCGCGTTCGGACCCGCAATCTCTCGTTCACGAGTCCGCTATTTTGTGTTTGTGATGGTTAAGTTAACTTAAACGTTCTTTTTCGAATGTTCAAACTAACACTCGCGTTAAGTGCCTGAAATATTTTTTAAAAGTCATCGCTTCACTTCGTGTACTTGTGAACTTCTTGATTTAGTTTTAAATTATTCTTAATTATTGGAATCATTAATAAAAATTCTATAAAATTAACCCCTGAGAATTATCTTAAACAGTTACCCTTTGTGTTAAGATTATTATTTACCACTCTTGTTTGATATACACTGGTGTGCAAAAATTAAGGACCAAACGGTTTTTATAGAGCAGCGTCACTCAGCAGTGTTTCAAATAGATAAAAATCGTACCAGAACATCTTCCAAATGTAAGAATATGGAAAAAGTTAAAAAAAGAATTGTCCAAAAAATTCCAAATATTTAATAAGGAACTTTATTTAAAAATGAGCATGCAGCAGAATGACAGAGACGTCCGAAACATGCATCTCACAGCTTTCAAGCAAGAAACATCCAGCTTTTAGTAGGGGATATGATCTCCCCTGACTGCTGTGCAGGATTGACATCGTCTGTCACCACTGAGTAGGAGGTTGTCAATAAGTTGTTGCAGTATGGCTGCCCATTCTTCTTGTAGCGCCAATCGCAGCTCCGGAATCGTTACTGGTGGTTGGTGACGTGCCGCCAAGCGTCTCTCTGGAAAGTCCCACACCTGTTCTATTGGATTTAGATCCGTGGACCTTGACACCCAATCCATGCGTTTAAAATCCTCACTTTTCAACAGCCCTTCGACAGCCTCTGTGCGATGAGGTGGAGCATTGACGTCCATGAAGAGAAACTGAGTACCCATTGCAACTGTAAAAAGACGCATATAAGGTAGGAGAATATCATTACTATAACGGGACCCGGTGACTGAACCTCCTTGGACACATGAAGGTCAGTACGGGTAC
This sequence comes from Latrodectus hesperus, assembly GCA_037975125.1. Classification (NCBI taxonomy): domain Eukaryota; kingdom Metazoa; phylum Arthropoda; class Arachnida; order Araneae; family Theridiidae; genus Latrodectus; species Latrodectus hesperus. The sequence goes on along the minus strand of CM075854.1, from coordinate 115,011,987 downwards.
CAAACATGATGCCTCCCCAAACGAAAACACCGCGACCTCGAAACTGGTCCCTTTCGACGATGTTGGAGGGATTATTGCGTGTTCCCCGCTCTCTCCAGACGTGTATGCGTCCAGAATCGGTAGTCAGACTAAATCTGCTCTCGTTCGTAAAGAGTACCACCCCATCGCTGATTTGTACAATTAGGGTGTACCACACAAAGCGCCTTCTCTGGTGGGCACACGTTAATGGTACACAACATACAGGTCGTCGTGCGAATAGGCCACCATTGTGCAGCCTCCTGGCGACTGTAAACTGTGATATCGGTCGTCCAGTCGTCCGTTGGGGTGTCTACCGATTTCTCCAGTCGTCTGCTGCCTGTTCCTTCTTGCCTGTAGGACCATATACCTGTCGTCAACTGCCGTGGTTGCTCGTGGACGACCACTGCTGAACCTTCAGACAGCTGTTCCTGTAGTTAGAAATGCTCTCCAGATTCGCGAAACGATGCTGTGAGCGATTCCAAACTCCGCAGTCACATTTGTCGTGCTTCGATCTTCCTCAATCTTCCCAATGATTCGACCTCGCGTAAGGTCATCTAGATGTCGTCTACGAGGTCGCCTGTTCATTATTTCACACTGATTAAGCAGCTCTACGTCGTTTAAACTGATATACGCCGTGCAAAAGCTTTAACAGAAACGCTTATACCGCCAGCCTGATTTATACCCCTCCGACATTCCCCCTTTACGTCATGTTGCGTAATTTGAGTATGCCCTTGCATACCTGACCGTAGTCGATCATCTGATTGGTCTTTCGATCCGATCTACCTGTTTGTTCCTCTGTTATGCTAATTGTTCCATTTCGTCCTTATATTTTGTATACCAGTGTATATAGATATTGATGATGATTACAATTGTGTGTGTGTGGTAATAAACGTGTTTAAGACTGTAGCTAATGTAGGCAAGTGTCTTACTGTTCTCGTTACTGGCAACAGAACTGGGAGTTGTAAAAGGAAAATCTCAATTTACAGGAGATAAATTTCAGTAATTTATAAACGTTTGATATGTTCGGTTATGGGAATTTTTTGCTTATGTTTGTGATGAATAGAAGAAAAGTAAAAATGATTTTTAATAAATTTATTTCTTAAAATATTTTTGTAAACTTTTATCAAATTTCAACAGATTATTTTAAAGAATAAATTAGTTAAAAAGTAAATTAATATTATCACTTTTAGTAATAATAGTTAATTATATATAACTTTTAGTAATTTATATTCTTTAATTATATATAACTAATTAAAGAGTAAATTACTAAAAGTAATATATACTGTTATAGATTGACTATAATTTATTCATTAGTAATATGAAATTTTCTAACGAATAACGAAGTTATGTGTGGATAGAATGGATTCAGTCTATTTTTAAAGTACAAATAATGTTTAAAATAAATGTGAAAACAAGCTTTTTATGATACTTTAGAATTTTAAAGTGTTGTATAATCTTATAAGATATGAATTAAACATTCCTGTTGTTACTGCTCGATTTAGACACACTTCAGATTTTAAGAATGTGGTATAAAATTTCCAATATTTTTTCAGAGATTTTTGTATGTGTTCTATTGGATAAGAAAGATAAATTTTTAGAAATAATTTATTATTTTTTAATTTCAGCCAAGCAGTTGCTTTCTCTCATCGTATATGATTTAATTTTAAAATTTCCATGAGTATGTGATATATTGAATAATTTTAATTCAATTCAAATCTAAAGATTTCACTTTAAAATTAGTGTAAGTTATTTAAAAATACTACATTGTGTACTTATGGATAATTTGGTGTAAACATTTTTTATAAAAAGTGAATTAATATTTCATTTCTTACAAAATGACAATACTCTGTTTAAAAACTGCTAGTATATGAAATCGTTTATTACTTCCAACTTACTTCAATTTACTTTCAAAATTACTCTTCAACATTTAAAGTATAGATTCTCACCATTTTGAAAATAAACGGTCCATTTTATTTTATGTTTTTACCCCATACATTGATTTTTAATGTCTACAAAATATTTTCATGGCTTCATAATATTCCTGTACAAAATGTAAGCTTTTATCAGTCGTTAGAATTAAGCGTTTTATATTAACCGTCTTCTTATGCAATATGTTTTATTTAGTATTTTTATGAGCACACACTCATGACCTTTTTCATTATTTAATTCTTTTGTCAAATCACAAATCAATTTTTAAAGCCAAAATGATTTTTAAATCGTTATAACAATATATTTTGTAATTATCAATTAAGAATAAAAATGAGTTTCGTTAATTCATTTTGAATGATGTAAGTAGTTGAACAAGATATATTTTTACACTAAATATTTCTTTGCAAGATGTAGACAGATAATATTTTTGTTACAAATTTAAATTTAAAATATTAATACAATGTATATGCTTTGCAGATGAAATCTGGAATTTTTTTATGTGAAAATCTAAGAAGTGTTGTTCTCGAATGTACAGTTATTGTGGTTTTCTTAACTTCCTGACTAATAACACGCAGCTCTTCAGAATGAAAGGCACACCAATCCAAAACAACACGCACAATACACAGTTATAGTTTTTGGAAATGCTAATTAAAATTTAAAATTATTGAAAATGAACAAATCTTGATAATTTATCTTTGCTTTAAATAGGAGTCTCTGACTCTCACTCGCAATCAAAAATAGTAACACAACTCTTAAAGATTAAATCGGGAAGATAGGTTTACACACACACACACACACATATATATATATATATATATATATATATATATATATATATATATATATATATATATATATATATATATATATATATATATATATATATATATATATATATATATATATATATATATATATATATATCGTGTAGTAAATCTTATAAATCTCGTGTAGTTTCTCATCCCGATTGTTTCATTAAATTATTTAGAATTCGCATCATTAGTGAGTTTTATCTAAAGTTCTAAAGTATACGTGATTATAAAAATTTGCTAGAAATATTCCATAGTATCTAAACACATCGCATGAGTTTAGAACATTCCTCAACCAAATGGCATTCAATCATTAATCAGCAAATTCAATCCATGATATTTTGAAAAACGCTTAAATATGCACTTCCTTAGGGACGGACCAATCATCATCTCTACTAGTTTTTTATCGGTAACTCAATTATACTTCACGCACTTTATAGGTGATGAACACCCGTCCTTCATATACAGAGACACTGAATACCACAGGACAGCGTTCATAAAAATGTTGTCGGACTTCTCCCTGAATGTCTGCTTTGCCCGTAGTTGGGATTTCTCGTTTTAGTGGTCGAGTTGATGTGGTGCTGCTCAAATCATGAAGATGCAGGGAATATCAAACAATTTCTGATGATCGTGATTATTAAAATACTGCCAATGTTTTGGTTCCATATTTTTCATTTCCAACAATCGAAGTAACAAAGTGTAATGTTTTTTTTTTATTTTTAGACACAAGAACTTTTTTAGCTCTAATTAAAGTTGTGTGTTTGTGTGTTTATTGAATGGAAATAAAGTGTTTATTTCCATTCAATTCAAAAAGTTTATAAGTAAAAACTAATTTTACTTATAATTACTTAATTTTACTCATTTCAAATTTCATATTTTATTGAATACAATGAGAATGCCCATCAATTATACTTTTTTTTCACTGTAGCAATTCCTAATATATGTTATTGAAGAGATGATATGTACATTATAAGCTTATCTTATAAGTGTGATTTTATTCCGTACTTTGTGAAATTTATAATAAATGAATTGAAATAATTATAAAGTATTTACAGAGTAGGTACTATTAATTAGCAATTTTAGTAATGTATTGTCCATGAATTTTGTCTACGAATTTATGCAAAGATAAAGTTAACTGTATAATATGAATGTCAATAAAAGCAAGATTCGAAATATAATTTACAGCATAAACTAAGAAATTTTCCATAAATTATTGCAATAAAATGGATAAATAATTATCGATAATATATATTATTATGACGGGATTATATATATTAAGATCACAAAAATTTACCTTTTCTGTCACGTACATAACTGTTATTTTGAATATTTTACACTGACATTCTCACACAATAGAAGTAATTTATACTAAACATAAATTATTTCTATTGTGTGATAATGACATAGCAGTAATAATGTTACAAAAACCCTGTTTTTAGATTCATGTAAGATAGAAACGATCAAACTTTTGAGAACTAAATCCGTAAACTATTAATTCGAATAAATAGAAAGAAATGACAAAAGTGGAAGAAGTTTTTTTTTTTTTTGGATAGCAATCAGCATCCTATTTATCTGTCCAAAGAAACGAGAGCAGGTGAAAAAAATCTCATATCGTTATTGTTTTGGACGCTCCAAGATCAATACTGGAAGACGTACTATAGGGTCTCAATATTGTAGAATCGATTGGTTGCAGTTGACATGACGATGTCCTAGCAGGAGGTATCCATAAATGTAAGCTGAAATACTGTTGAGAAGTATAACTATTTTAATTCCCCTTGACACATTAATGGAAATTGGTTTCTCTCCTCGTTTTATGGGGCCGCCTGCATTGCATGGGTCTCATCACAGGTAAAGGGATCTACAAGTCGATTTTAAACCATTCGGCAAAGATAACTTTGGTGATTTATGTCTTCAAATTAAGCGATCATCATTTAATCCCAGAAAACATAATAGAGAATTTTATTAGAGTAATTTTATTGCTTTGTGTCCAGCAGTAATTTTTAGCCACAAATGCTTGTTAAAATGCAATTTTAGTTTAGCTCCTTATTTGAAAACAGAACAAAGGATAAAAATACTTCTTTCTAAGGACTTCAATCAAACTAATTTATATGATTTTATCTGGTTCATTTTTCTCAAAATTATTTAACTTACTTATGAGAGCAATCAAATATTTCTGTGGAACACATATTTTATAGTTATTTCGGAAACATCATGGTTCTTCACAAATAATTCGGCAAAAAGGAAATTAAATTAATTTATAGTTTTGAAACATCGTTTTTATAAATATATTAACGTGTAATTTTAACTCATTACAAAAATGTAATTTCACTAATTTACAAACCAAAAAAAATATGATTTACTATCCCTTTATATTTCATATGAATTCAGATAAAATTAAATTGAGTTTCGAGAATTTCATTAGAAAACATTATGAAAATAATAGCACAATGAGTATCAGTTTTTGACTTATATTTGAAATGAAAACGTATTAAATTTTTGAAATGTTTCACTTAACTAGAATTTTAGTAATAACAAAAATTATACAGTTTTAAGCTAATAAGCTTACCAAAATCACTTTCTAAAGCAACTCCTCGTATTATATTAAAACTACAGGCACTGTGCATGAAACTCGATGTACAACCTTGAATTTACACTAGCATACAAAGCTTAAGCAACATTGTATACTTTTGGTAGGTATACATGAAACTATAGTAAACGGATTCTTGTGTGATCAAAGCAATAAATTCAAGTTTATGCAAATATGAGGAATAAAACGATACATGAGCGAACTCAAAACACCCGTGTATAATGTGCCGCGGTGACCAGGTTTGTTAAGGTGTCGTTCTCGTTATCGGAAGGTGAGTGAGTTTTAATACCGAAGACCCGCCTTCTTCACTAAAGGCGGCATGTTAACACAGAACGTGATCGCAATGTCCTACAAGTGAAGTGATGCCTTTGGGGTGGCAAACCAAGTATTGGGGATCTTCTGCTCAGTCCTTACCACAAAGACTCCATCCGGCTGCTTCTATCTAACTGGTAGGACCCAATTCAGAGCTAAGTAGTGGGAGTAGGCTGGTGCAACAACAACAAAACACGCACGACTGCAGCTCAATACTTCCTTGAAAGAATAAACGGATTTCGCAATAAAATACATTCGCTGCTAGTGTAAGCGAGTTCTTTTGTGAAGTATTGTTTGAAGAAATCACTTGGACTACTTCACATGTGGGGGAATGATCGACAAGCTAGAGGAGGGTGTAGTGTGACCAGTGTAGCTAGATTTTGAAACTAATAAAATTTTTATTTTGCGTGCTTTGAGTGCCATATATATAACTGTAAGAAAAGTTGTTGGTGGCCGCTCCAGGAAAACAACTGCAGTAAATGACCGATATATCATCCTGCAGGCGAAGAGATCCCTAAGCCATTCAGCAAACACCATTGCTCAGCAACAGTGCATGCCGACAAGTGTCCTAATTTACTGTGTTCAGATACCTTCACAAAGGTGGCCTATTCGCCCATTATCCAAAAATCTGCATGATTTTGACATTTGAACATCGACGTCTCTGTATAGATTGGTGTAATGTCGGCCATAGCCCTAACATGGACTGTCCAGCCGTTGAGTTCAGTTGTTAATAAACTTTTTATTGAATTAGAAAAGAAAACTTCAAATTCATGACATTTAGATACTATTAATGAAAACAAGAAAAGAATAAGTCTAAAAATGAGATTTCTCCCAGTATAAAGAAAAAACACATATACATTTCGTACAATGATTCGTTACTAAAGCTAATCATAGATAATTAGCAATCAAAATCTAAATTTTGCACCCGTTTTTTTATTTATCCAAAAACATTTCATTTATTGTGTTTATTGCAGAGAGAGACGTGTTATACATTTTCGAGAAACTAGTTGGTGATCAAACAGGTAGTGCATATATTTTGCAACCAGCTATAGTAGGGCCTGTGAAAATCCAGAAATATCTTATTTGCGAGGGCTTCGTGGATGAAAAGAACAGTTTTAGGGAGCTATGATCACATGTAACCAATTTGATGCAAATTCCTAATTCTTAAAAACCCAGTCATATTAAAGAATATTATTTAGGGACCTTTCTCATATTAAACACATACTTTGACCAGTTTGAATACTATTTTGACATCTCACGAGAATATTTGAAATAATACCTTTCGGGTTTTGAGATTTAATTGAACAAAGTTTTAATAGTAGAATATTATTTTTAAGTATGAATAAGTCACTTTTCTTTCCATACTGAAAGATAATGTAGACAACTACAAAGAAAAGCGGTGCAATATGTAGGAAACGTTCGTTAGTAAGAGACCTAAGCTTTCTGTGAAAATCTAAAAAGTCCTTTTTTGGATAAATGCTCGAGAGTGAGCTTTGTGCATTTTTAAATAGTGCTACTACTTAAGAAAATTTCTCGTCTAATTTCTTTCCCTCAGATTTCCACATTTTGTAACTTACAATTTTGATGTCCGAACGAAAGCATCAACTTATTAATCTCTTCAAATGGCCTGCACTAGATCCTCCCAATCAGTTTTATTGATCATTTGTTCTTTATGACAGTCGTACATGATTGAGCATGTGCTTATGAGTCTACAGACACATAACTCAGAATAACCCAAACACGTTCAGTAGTTGTGATATTTGTAGCATGATGCACCACAGAGCGGAATTTATATATATATATATATAATATATATATATATATATATATATATATATATATATATATATATATATATATATATATATATATGTATGTGGAGGCTTCTTAAATAATTGCATCTGCTAACATGAAGTGATTTTACCATTTAGTTAAAGTATGTGCTTCATATTGTTATTGTGAGTAAAACGATGTTTTGTTTGCTCACATTCTTCATATACTTCAGCATTTTACTTGTGATAATTTTAATTATTATGATTTAATTCTTAATGGTTGCTTATGTTTTAGAAAACAATGTATACAAGGGTAAACTTACATGAAATGATATCAATATATTTATGTATGAATCATTATTTAAGAATTTTTAATTTATAAAAATTAGAATTAGTATCATGTCAAATAAACTTTTTCTCTGTAAATGGAACGATCTTAAATTTCTATAAAATAGATAGAATCTTTTTCAAACTTTTCTCATATATTAATATTTTTGTGTTTCCTTTTCATCCAGGTTCCTAGGCTTCATTTGGTAGATTACGGTACGATACGGTCTCAAAGTTCTTCCCTAGGTTCTAGCGTTTTGGGCCTCCGGTTTCATGTGCAGCAGCATCACTTAAGACAAGGAGAATTAAGACTTCGCTGTGAATCCACTCTAGCCAGAGAAGTCCTTCGAAGAACAGAGGAAGTCATCTTTGAAGGGCGGCATGAAACTGCAGAGCTTCAAGTTGCACAAGTTGCCAACTCAGGTAGAGTTTCAAAAAATCTCAAATAAAATAAAAATCATAGATATACAGTTCTTATTTTAAAATTGTATATTATTGATTCCTCAATAATATTGACTTATTCACTGTTGACGATAACCATTTTAATATTAACACAATTTTCTCCTAAAGGTATCAAATGATATAACTAAGTTCACACATCAATATAGTTCCAGTAGATATTGCTCTGTGATCACACTTTTCCATAGATTCGATTAGTAAAGCAAACAGAACTCAGTGTAGGCATTCATACTCGTTGTAATAATCGAAATGTTGAACTGAAAATAAGAAAAATGTCTTTTGCCGGCTTGTTATTACTAAAATTTTCCATTATAAAGATAATGACATTGGAGAACTTAACGTTTATCACTAATTGAAATTGCACTGGTTTTTATATTAGTTATCTATATTTAACAAAAAGTCTGAAAAACATTATATTTTTTAATCGTAAGTAAATAACACTTTGAAACAGTCGTCTAAAATAATTTTGTAATCAAAAATGTAAGGAGTAATGCATAACTTTTTCGATAAAAAAATTTCAACATATAGTATTTAATAACAGCAATTAAGAATGCATTATTGTGACAATAACATAGAACTGTTAAATTTTAATGCAGACAACATTCACACACATGTTCATAATTGTGACTTCAACTACTCACGTAAAAAATAATTGTTTACAGAAAAAATGCAGGTTAATTTAACATATTGCTTCAAAATATGAAACACAAAAATTGTCCTCTGAAAATGAATAAATTGGATTAGAAAATACGTGTTGAATTTCCTAATTGTGAAACATAATTTCCATTTAATTGATACACATACAGATGTTGAATAGGTATATTTTCCATAAGATTAGAATTATAGTTACCTAAGTTTACTAAAATTACAAATACGTTTATGGACATTGTCCTCGAAAAGTTCTCATACTTTTCATTTAAGCGACAATAGCTTTCAAATTACAAAATGTTAAGGTATCACATTTTAAAACAAAATTAAAATAAATAATTTTTAGTGATTCTCATTTACATTCTCAGAATTTCTTTAACAATATTAAAGCGAAAAGTTTATTTTATGCATATTAATTTTTCTCGTCAATTTTTTATACATTTTCTCCTGATGTTTGAAATTAATGACTTTAACTACTTGATTTAGTGTCTTCATAATCCACACTTTAATACGATTTCATTGCCCAATGTATCACGAAGAAAGGCTTTATAACATAACTATTGAAAATAATTGCTTACAGAAAAATGCAAGTTTATTAGCATCAAAATTAGTATAAATATTTTTCTTTAAGGTCTTCAATACAATGCCTTATAATTCTATCACTGTGAATCAATCCATATGCATGTAATTTCACTCTCTAAAATAGTCATGGGTTATTTTGAACTAATTTCATTCTTAAGCAATTTGAATTTTGTGATCATATGTGTAAGAGGCCAAGTGATTATTTTTTTAATAAAGGATGTATGAGTTCTCATTAATATATATTTTGCCACAATTTTCACAATTGTTTATCGAATTAACACAATAAAATCTATATTTTAAATTAAAAACAATAAAATTACTTATTTTGAATGATAGCAATATTATATGACTATATTGCTTTACAATAAAACAAATGATATTAAAATGCATTGAATTAACGTGAGACTTCTGAGAGTAACTTTTGTATGATTTTTACTAACTTTATGCGCATAGCTGCTTAATTTAATCTTATATAAGAGAATAAACCAAAATTTATTAAAAATATTATGCTTATATTACAGTATGTACAGTACTCCAACATTTGTATGTGTGTTTGTAAGGATACAGAGGGTATTAACACATTTTTAGAATGATTTCGGGGCCGTTTAATTAATATTTAAAATTTAAAGACTATCTTTTTAAATGTTCGATCTGATAGCCTTTTGACTAGATTACAAGTCTGCATTGAGATTTCCATGATAGAAGAGCTCTTTTCGTAAAATTTCCAGAGGTATTGCTTTCCATTTTTCTTCTACTACTTTCCAGAGCTCATCTATCATGGTGGGTTTGCGTTTAGAGAGAGATCTTTTTAACAGACCAAAGGCACAATAGTCCATAGTTGTAACGTCAGGGGACTTCACAGGAATATGTTGAACAGGTATATATGCAATACCTGTATCAGTCTTCATTTTTTCAAGGAATGCAGTGGTAGTTTTCGAAGTATGACTTGTACCTTTGTCTTGATGAAGTTTCACTCGTTGAAAGTCTTTGGGAAAAAGAAGTGGAATTTCTTCTGTAAATATTGGACGTAAAATCTTCTCCTGATAGTATGATGAGTTGAGTTTAACATTTTTTTCTACTCTTTTTATTTTTAATTTCCCATTGTAGGAGAAACCTGCGACTATCATAAACCCCTTACTGAAACTTTCTTTACATTGATGGAACCAGGTTTGTACATTTTTTTCTCCTCGTTTTCTATAGTAAATAGACCATTTTTCTTGCACTTATTTAGGTAAACCCATGTTTCATCAAGGGTCACAATGTATTTCCATTTATATCCTGCTAAATGGTTTTCATACAGGATTCTACAAAATGTTTTACGTTCAGCCACATGCCTCGGCAAAAGCTGGTGAACATTGTGTTTTTTAGGTTTTTTAAGTTGTAAATCTTGATTTATTATTTTGTTTATTATTGCTACAGATGTATCTAAAGACTTTATAATTGATTTCTGTGTTGGCGGATTTTCTCTTGTTACCAAGGATTTCACTTTAGAAATATTTGAAACAGTATGTACTTTTTTCGGATATTCGTTTGGAGTCTTCTTTCCATGTAGAAATAATGATTGACGGTTTTTACCAGTCCGGTTAATAATGTTGCTTGTTTTGCATTCAGAAATTTTAATACCATGCATTTCACAACTTTTTTGGATCCTGGGATAAGAATATATCTCTTCGGAAAGTGCAAAAACATATCCTTCAGTCCACAGCTTGTTTACATGCGACATTTTGAAAGAAGAATAAATTTAAAAGTAGCAGACGATATTTCTCATGTCAAATAATAAGCTGTTGAAAAACATTTTTGTTCTAAAACATTTACTTTTTTAAAATTCTTAATCGAAATCGTTCTAAAAATGTGTTATTACCTTCTGTACATACCGATTTGATTTAACCAAATTTTAGAAATATTATATTCGATAGGCTTTTCTCTTTAAATAGATTATAAAATTCCAAGTATTTATGTTGTATTAACCTCATCTGAAAGATGTATTTAAAACTTGGGGCTCGCAAAAGTCTTATGAACTGAAATACAGAAAAGATTATTTTGATCGGTTTTAAAACAGCAAAAACTGTTGGTACGCAATCTCTAATTCGTAATAAACTCGAGATAAAATTTATTGATATATAAGCACTTTTAGATTTCTTTTAGATTTTGCACTCAATAATGGCAATTTAATTTCAAGCTTTCAAATATAACATACTTTTATTTTTTTAGTTTCTGCAAACTGTATTAAAGAATCATCCTGTTGTGTCATTGTACTTATGCTACTTATGATCCTGCAACAAACTGGGAAGATAAGAACACGAGTAAACTTTACATAACATGTGATTGTACAAACTCAGTGCCCAAGATTTATTTTCTACAATTAGTAGAGTGAAACTTTAGGTAAAATACAATTTGAGTTTTGTGCATTTATCTGACCTAGTAGTTTCGATATCTTCTCGAAACCGTATAGCTGTTTCGTCATGTTTGTTACCAAAGATAAAAAAGTCATAAGGCACTGTCATTAATTACTAAATGAAGATAATGTCGTATTCGCAAAGATAGTGAAACCTTAAACATTTTATCCTTTATACTAAGCAACCTGCTTAATGATAAGAGCCAACTACGAAATACTCGCCAATAGGTTGCTTACATTTAAATGATCCAATATGGTATTTTCAAGATACAATGTATGTTGTTACAAAAAGCTGCTTACTCATTTTTATTATGAAAAGAGATGGACTTGGTTTTGTGCTGCTGTGCATTACTAGGATCATATAATCGTAGTTATCATTTATTATTTCTCTCGCTGTCATGGAAATCTTCATGACGAGAGTGTAAATCTGGGAGCACTTGAAGAGAGGAAAGATTTTGAGGATAAAAGGTACAAACAATTTGTGGATTGTAATCATCGCCGTCAATATTTTACTAACACAATTAGAAAGACTCTTGATTTAGAAAATAAGTCCAAAAATAATAATTTTCAAGGAAGAGGGACCAGCGCCAAAGATACGAAGAAGATGTCTACATGAAATGGAAGATAAGAAGATCGATTAAAATCATAAATGCAAAACTTTTGTTTCATTGTTTATTGAATTACTTTTCCTACTTAAATTTTTACTATATGGTATTCTTAATTTGATAAAATAACCATCTTGTATATGTTTTGTGCCTAGTTTGAATTTTTATGTAAGCCCTTATCATCATTGTTTGTGCTAGGGGTTTTACTTCATTTTCAATTTTAGAAATAGAATGCTATTTTTAATGACTTCTGTTAAATAAATAAATACTCTGAAGAGGCACTCTCTTGATTATTTTTCATTCAATTCTTATATACTAAATTTTTACATTAATATAAAATAATATTGCACAAAAAAGTAATTCCTTTATAATTCAATATTGTGAAACTAACTACATAAATAAATATATAATAGTTATTTTATATATTTGATAAAAAAAAACTAGATTGTATAACCTTTAATTCCCCGAAAAGATTTATAAATTAAATGCATTTCATAAAATGTTTTATTTAATTACTAAACATATTGATACATTTAATAATACTGCCTAAGATATCATGAAATCATTATTGATGAACTATAGGTATAGAGGATAAAATAAAGAGAACACTCATTTAAAAATGAGTCCTACTTCGAACTTTCAATGAATAGTTGCCTCGTGTTGCAACAGGAAGGGGGGAAATGGAAGGTATTATTCAAGCATTAAACAGTGAGTGAGTTGTATAAGAATGTTCTGTTCCTAGCAGAGCTTGAATTTTTCCAACCTTTCTGGCGTGAAAAGAGGCCGAATAATTGGATCTTGCGCCACAGGAGCGTCCATGTCCAGAACACCCAACCTTGTAAGTGTATCACGTGTTATGACAGCCTTCACAAATCTGGGTAAAGTGTCTTCTGCGAAGCACAACAGTGGACAAAAATCAAAGTTGAAGGACTGTGATAGACGGATGTTGAAGAGGATAGTCAACCGAAACCGTGAGACTACAATCCCACAGTTGGCGTTTGAGAGGAGAACCCACTTTCAAAATTTCGTATCAACTAAAAGTATTCAGTGAGAGTTACATGCTTTAGACATTCATGGCAGAGTAGCTATTCCAAAACTGTTTGTTTCGGCGCTGAATGCTGGCAAGAGATTATAGTAGTGCCGACACCCTTTAAACAGTTTCATGAACATGATGACATAGTTTCATGAACATGATACTAAAGTGGAACATCTAACTTACTGTCCTCCATCTCCTTATCTCAATGTCATTGAGCCTTTGTGGGGGTTTTTTTAGAGAAAAAAGTCCGTCCTCCTTTTCATCCTCCACGCACACTGTCTGAACTCGAAACGTGCCTGCAAGAAGAATGAGTGCAAATTCCGATGAACTATGTTCAAGCCCTTTATTTGTCAATCCCACGTCGAATGCAAGCAGTCATTCAGGCCAAAGGCATCCCAACTCCCATGGTAATTAAAAAGTTAAATTTTTTCAAATACATTCATATTATTTTGTACTATATCTGCATATTAATTTTAATTCAGAATAAATCTTTTCTATTATCCCATTTGTTATGCAAAATAAAAAATGAATTAAATTTATTATTCAAATGAAATTTTCAATAAATTATCAACAAAAAATTTAGTAATTAAATATTAAAAATTGTGCTGAAAACATGTGTAGGCTTTCTCTGCTGTGTTTCACAATAATTCCTCACAACTCTTAAATTTCATGAAATATGAAAAAACTCATTGTTTTTGAAATTTTCTTATTAATCTTGAAAAATGAAAAAATAATCTTGAAAAAAGAAGACAAATCTAACCGTAACTCTATTTCAGGTAAATAACTTATATTCAAAGCAAAAGAAAGCTGTTTATTCTTATAAAGTAAGTCATGCAACAAATTATTCACAATATTTCTTCGTGAATCACTGAGTTTTGTTCCCTAGAATATCTATGATTTCGTAGAATTCAAATTTTAATTAATTCTATTTGAAGTATAATTATCTTGAGGAAATTTTAAACGAAATTTTCTCTCTTTATTGAGGATCCTTTTATAAAGAGCAAAATAATGTTTTGCTACTACATAGCGTTAACAAACCTGTTTCATCTATCTATTATTTAGCTCAAACAACTTGTGTTTAAATATTTTATTGTAATCATAAACACACAAATTTTATTGTTTCCTGAGGAAAAGAAATTCCGATTCCATGAGTTTTTCTATAAATATTACTATTTTATTCTCACAGGTAACTATTAAAATTCGAAGGTACCACATATGCATATGTTTTTTAGAAACATGATTTCTTGCAGAAAAGCAATGTTGTACTTTAATTTAACAAAATAAGCATTCACGCACACAAGGATTTAATGTAATTTATATTCACCTCAAAATCACAAAGATCTATTTTGGATTTAAATATTTATTGGAGGAAGTAAAATAATTTTACGACTCTTCTCTATAGAATGTGTAAAACATTTAGTTTAAAAAATATGGCCGGAGAAAAGGCTGCCAAATCGATCATCCGAATTACTTTGGGTTAAATTAGAGCCTGTTGAGCACGTTGTTTTGCAATATTGTTCACAAGAGATTATAAAAGCACTGCAAGATTAGAGAGGGTATGTATTTTCATATTTCATCATTAAAGATCTATTAATAAAGATCTTGAAAATACAGAAAGTGTGTAGCAACCATTTTTAAGAGTCCGAATTGAACTTCAGAAAAGTTTAATTATTTTTAAAAATTTGAATTTTTCATATCTTGAAAATTTCTTTATCTAAAAGAGACGCCCAACTAACCTTATTAGTTACGGTTTCAGCTAAAAAGGTCTCTTGTCTATGAAAGATGTAACAGTCAAAATCAATAAAGATTCCTTGTATCCTGTTGGTGATTTCATTCTCTTTGGGGTAAAAGATAATCGGCTTAGTCCTAATAGTTGCTAAATATTGTCACATGGAAGTTGTATTTATGTTTTTGGTAAGCACAACTTTTGGGGTAGATATTTGAGTATTACTTGCATTTCCTAATTTGTTATATGCAATTCTCCAAAAATTCCTGCTGCTGAAGGGGATGCTTAGAATGCCTTACTCTGCTACGTAGACCTGTTAAATTATCACCTGTCACCTACTTCGTGTCAAAACTAAATTTCCCTTTATAAACCTAATTTATTCTAGAAGATTCCCCGTTAAAATTTCAATCATGGGATTCAAAAATACACAAGTTTGAATTATAGAATTGGTTCCAAACAATATAATTTTAAACTGCCTTACTGATTATAAAAAAATCCACTGTTGCAAGAGAGAAATACATAATTTAATGTAGCAAATAAGTCTATCACGTCTATGAGAAGCTTTATGATGACCATTTTCTTTTGTAATAGCCATATAAGCACCGCCTTCTTATGAAACATTTAAGTTGTGCAATATGTCCTCAAAAACGAAAGTTTCTTGAGTTTGTCCTTCAACTTGCTTAAAAAATCCTAATTCGCTCGATAATTCTCCAAGTTTTGTATTTCCATCATATATAGAAAGTGCGCCCATATTTCCGTGATATTCTGTGAATAAGGTGTTGAACTAATTCGCATTACAATATGAAAAAAAAACGTGCCACGTTCTTTTTATTAATAACTGAAATATACTTTTAAATTGTTTATATGTGATCCAGAAAATGCAAATTTAATAGGTTTAAAAATCCTTGTGTGGCTGTGCAGCTAACTGTGCAGTTAACAGACGTAGAAGTCTTTACACCGCTGCTCTAGCCAAAAGGGCTCCAAAATTATGAAGATGGAAATGTTAGATAGTGGAATGCAGTATGGTTTTGATTGGTAGGTAACTAGATGAGCTGATGTAGTCATTTCTTAGACAACTTAAGCCTTGAAATCTCCCAGCACTTTGTTGGTCTGTTATGATTCATCTATTATTCATCAATTTTTAAATCTTTAAAATAAATGAAAATAAAATCCACTTCTCTTACGTAAATGAAAAAAGAAACAAAATTCTGCTAGAAAAAGGAATAAAAATTTTAAAAATTGCAAAATTTAAGCATCAACATTTTATATTTTATATATATAAACTCAAATATTTCTCTCTAGATATATCTCTGATTTATACAAATGTATATGTTGCACTTCTTAAACATCTATATTGTACCGAGCTCCACGGGTTCGTGTTGATTGAGAGTTGAATAAAGCAACCACTTAATGAACACAAGACTTTTATTCGTAAAAAAACTTCACTAGATAAACGAAATTCCCGCTGTAACAATCACAATTATACAGCTACAATTCGTCAGATACAATAAGAAACAGCTTCCAATCACAGGTCTCAAATACCTCAGACAGAGAACAACTAATCGTCTTCACTCACTGACTGTCTTCACAAAACTCCCTCTCTTCCATGTCGGGCTGCGGTATTTATACCTGACTTGGCGGAGAAATCTACCAATTTCGCCAAGGTTCTGGAAGCTTCTAGGCTATCTCGAAAAATATTGGTCCTAGAGCTTAGGTGATGGATGTTTCCAGAAGTATCGATTTCTCGCCAAGTCGCCAAAAATCTCGCCAACCGTCGCCAAGTCGCCAAGAATCTCGCCAACTGTCGCCAAGTCGCCAAATTATTAGGAAATCCGCTTTTAAAAGTACAACACGTCTAAATACCGCAATTTTTGCCCAAAATGTGAGAATTTCCGATCTGTCTGAGATATTTTAAGACAAATATAATCATTATTTATTAATTTGTAACATTGCCCCCTCTCAAGGACTGCACGTCCCGGGCAGTACAATCCCCTGATAGGAGGCCAAATTAATTATAAGAGAATTTACATTTCAAGAGGATACATTACATACACAAGCAACTAAAAATACAAAAAAATAGAAAAGATAAAAAAATTATCTATACTATTTACAAAGAGACCATGGTCTACTAATTTTTACTTTACATTACGATAAGGAGCTAATCTATCATAATGTACTACCTTTGGTTTTGAGGAAGATGATTTCCTTATACGAACCACGACATCGTTCAGTCTTTTTAGGACTGTGTAGGGACCTTCCCAGTTGGCTTGCAACTTTGGAGAAAGTCCTTTACGTCGAATCGGGTTCCACAACCAAACTTTGTCGCCTTCTTGAAATTCACGTCCTGTCGCTCTTGTGTCATACCTTGTCTTCATTCTTTCGGTCGTCAGGTTGATTCGGTCTCGAGCGAAGTTATGGACAACTTCAAGACGTGCCTGAAGGTCTCGAAGGTATTCCTCTGGCGATGAAGATGTATCCGGTGGACGACCAAACTGAAGATCACAAGGGAGACGAAGTTCGCGACCAAAGAGCATCTGTGAAGGAGTATATCCGGTAGTCTCATGGACAGCACTGCGATATGCAAGCAGAAACAGCGGTAGCTTCAAATCCCAATCTTGCTGATTTCTGGAAACCATAAGTGAGAGATTATTCAAGATGGTTCTGTTAAACCTCTCTACCATGCCGTCCGATTGTGGGTGTAGTGGCGTGGTCTGCGTCTTGTCTATTCCGAGAATTTGACACATTCCTTTAAACACAACAGAGGTGAAATTTGTCCCCTGATCAGAATGAATTTGTAAGGGTGTGCCGAATCTAGAAACCCATTGTTGCAGTAGAACCTCGGCTACTGTAGTCGCCTCTTGATCGGGGATTGCAAACGCTTCAGGCCACTTAGTAAAGTAGTCCATGACAACTAGTATGTATTTGTTGCCATTTGAAGATCGTGGTAAAGGACCCAAAATGTCTAATGCTATTCGCTCAAAAGGTGCTCCTACGTTGTACCGCTGCAACCTTCCTCGGCTACGTTTCTTCGGTCCTTTACGTGCCGCACAGTCATCACAAGATTGGCACCATTTCTCTACATCTTGTCTCGTTTTGCTCCAATAGAAGCGTTCTCGAACCTTCTGTAGAGTTTTCATTACTCCAAAGTGGCCTCCAGTTGAACTACTATGCAATTCTTTCAAAACATCTGAAATTCTTGATTTTGGAAGAACAAGCTGCCATTTGAAATTACGTCCATCATCGGACTCCCATTTCCTGTATAAGACACCATTTCTTATATGGAGTGAGTCCCAAAGAGCCCAATATTGCTTAGTAGCAGGACTGTAGGTGGAGATATCCTGCCAACTTGGTTTCATACTGGAAGATTCTTTTAATTCTAAAATTGGATTTATATCTGGGTCTTCTTTTTGGGCTTCTCTAAGTTCTTTATCACTCCATGTGTCTGGTTTCGATGGAGGTGAAGCAGTAACTTGGCGTACCGAAGGATTTACTAACTGATAGTTCTTCTCTACTCTCGAACAATATCGGCAGCTTTCATTGCACGGTTTCCTTGATAGTGCATCAGCATTTCCATGAAGAGTTCCTTTGCGATGACGTATTTCAAAGTCAAACTCCTGGAGTCGTTGAATCCATCTGGCTACCTGTCCTTCCGGATTTTTAAAATTTAAAAGCCAGGTTAAGGATGCGTGATCTGTCCGGAGCAAGAACTTTCTTCCATAGAGATAATGGTGGAAATGTTCTATGGCTTTAACGATTGCCAGCAATTCCTTCCTGGTTGTACAGTAATTCCGCTCTGGTTTCGATAGACATTTACTCCAATAAGCAATGACATATTCTTTATCATCAATTTCTTGCGACAAAACAGCTCCGATATTTTCGTTGCTGGCATCCGTATCTAAAATGAATAATTTTTCGGGCTGGGGATATGCAAGAACGGGCGAAGATGTCAACGCCTCCTTCAGTTGTTTAAAAGCTTTCTCACATTCATCTGTCCATAGAAATCTCTGTTTAACTTCTGTCAACTTGTGAAGAGGTCTGGCAATACTTGAAAAACCCTTAACAAATTTCCTGTAATATGTGCATAGTCCAAGAAAACTTCTTAATTGGTGGACATCTTTTGGACGACTCCAGTCCTTAACTGCGGAGATCTTTTCAGGATCTGTTCTTACACCTTCAGCAGAGATAATGTGTCCCAGATAGCTTACTTCACGTCGGAATAAATTACATTTGCAAGGATTCAGCTTCAGGTTGGCCATTTTTAATTTTTCCAGCACCTTTCGGATGTTTCTTAAATGGTCTTCGAATGTGCGCCCTACAATAATGATATCGTCCAAATATACCAAACAGGCTTCGTAGGAAAGTCCTCGTAATACTGTCTCCATCAAGCGCTCAAACGTTGCAGGTGCATTGCAAAGCCCAAATGGCATAACCTTGAACTGCCAAAGTCCTTGTCCTGTGGTGAATGCAGTCTTTTCTCGATCCTCAGGATGTATCTCTACTTGCC
Source organism: Latrodectus hesperus (assembly GCA_037975125.1). Taxonomy (NCBI): domain Eukaryota; kingdom Metazoa; phylum Arthropoda; class Arachnida; order Araneae; family Theridiidae; genus Latrodectus; species Latrodectus hesperus. Next base: position 114,992,278 of record CM075854.1, on the reverse strand, counting down.
AATAACCACTCTTGAGATCCAAAGTCGAAAACCATTGTTTTCCAGATAAAGCATCAAGTGTATCGTCAATCCTAGGAAGAGGGTAACTATCTTTTTTAGTGATGTTGTTTAACCGACGATAGTCAACGCAGAATCGGGTAGAACCATCTTTCTTCCGAACTAAAACAATAGGCGAAGCCCAAGGACTCTCTGATGGCTCAATAATGTCATTCTGCTGCATTTCCATCAGAAGATTATCCACCTCTTCCTGCTTAGCAAATGGCAATCTTCTCGGATGTTGTTTAATGGGTGGATGATTTCCTGTATTGATTCGGTGCTGCGTCAATTTGGTTCGCCCAACATCATCTGATTTCTTGGAAAAGAGATCTCCGAATTCTAATAATAGATTTCTTGCAGCATTCCTTTGTTTATCATCTAACTCTGCATTCTGAAGGAGTTCATTAATTAGAGTGTCAGGAGGCTCAGATAGTGTGGTTTGACAATTTCGGTTAATACAGGTCACTGGAGTGCAAGTCGCCAGCACTTCTCCTTCTTTTATTAGTTTTACCTTATTGCTTAGATTAGCAACTCTTACCGGGATTACATTTCGTGAAAGGTCGACGAGGGAAGAAGCCACTAGTACTCCTTTAACGCTATTGTCGGAATCTGGATATTCAGTCAATCCATAATGAAAATTATTATCTTCTGAAAGAGCTCCGGAAACTATTGTCTCAGTTCTTGGTGGTAATGTTATTTCACTCTTTGCAGTTATATGATGGACTGTTTTAATATCTGAATATTTCGTCTTAAAAATCCCTATGTCTTCAGAACATGAATGTAATTCATTATTTTTAAAGTCTAACTTGAAATTGTTTTCTTTGAGGAAATCCAATCCGAGAATAAATTCGTCATTTATATCAGCGACATATGCCATATGATGGTACACGGCATTACCAAATGCAATGTTTAGATTGACTTTTCCATGCACTTTAATCTTATCACCTGTCACAGTTTGGAGGGTAATGCAGGGCGGCGTCCAGATGAGTTTCTCACCAAGTTTGCGAGCCAAATCTGTCCTAATGATAGTTACGTTGGCTCCAGTATCGATTATCATTCTGCAGGGAACTTCGTTGACATGTCCCATAACGAAAAGTCCGTTGTCGCCGCTACTTACGGAAGAAATATGAAACAATTTGAAATGGGGCTTCTGACTCTCTGGACATCTCCGCCCCGCGAGATGGCCACATATTAGTTTCCCTGCTGTGGTGGAAGATCATTTCCACCATCTTTTCGTTTCGGGCAGTCTCTCTGAACATGTCCGACTGCACTGCAAGTCCAACACTGAATTTTCGTGTTTCTGCCACCTTTACTCATTTCTAAGTTACGGAATTTTCGCCGCAGATCTTCGATTTGCTTTCTGAGATCATAGTCCATATCAGTAGAAGAGACGGCTCTGATTGAGTGCCGGTCTTTACGCGCGGCCTGCTGGGCAGCCTCTATCTTATGTGCGTAGACTAGGGCAGATCCAATATTTTTGACATCGGAGAGTCTAAGTGTTTTCTGTATTTCCGGATCCCTCACACTATCGATGAAGTGATGGAGAGCCAGATCTTGACGTGTCTCAGCTGGGCAGTCCGAAAATGCTAGATGGGAAAGTCGCTGAATATCGGCAGCCAATTCTTGCAGACTTTCACCCGCTTTTTGATAGCGGGACTTTAACTGTAGTCTGCTATATTCTTTAGTGCACTTATCTCCAAACCGCAGCTCAAGCGCACTCGATAGGGCTTGGAAATCGTGCCTCTGCTCCTCCGGAAGCGTCTCAAGGATGTCAGCCGCGTCTCCTCTTAAAGAAGCCGCCAGGTGAAAAGCTTGGGCTCGGGGATTCCATCCATTAGCTTCCGCTACCATCATAAACTGGGTCTTGTATACTTGCCAGGATGATTTCCCATCAAATGTTGAGAGTTTAATATTGGCTAGGGAAGGCACAAATGCCACGTTGGGTTCTTCATGTTTGTTTGACATTTGCTTCTCCAAGCTTTCAATCTTCTTATTCATATTGTCTAATGCTTCTTCAACGTTTTCTTCTATCTCCAGAACTTTAGTTTCAACTGAAGTTACCTTATCTTCCATTGCATTCATCTTCTCCTGAATGATGTTGGAGAATTCTTCTTTAACACTTACAATGTCCTTCTTAAGTTCCTTTTTAAGTTCCTCCTGTCCAGATTTTATCTCTTTCATCATCTCGGTTTTAATCTCTTCTTGTCCAGCTTTCATCTCTTCTTGTCCAGCTTTCATCTCAGCTATCTGCTCCGCTAATTTTTCGAGAAGACTTTTCATTAAATCCATATCCATTTTTCTTGTGACACGCTGCATCAACTCTTCAACCCCGATTCTGACACCAGTTGTACCGAGCTCCACGGGTTCGTGTTGATTGAGAGTTGAATAAAGCAACCACTTAATGAACACAAGACTTTTATTCGTAAAAAAACTTCACTAGATAAACGAAATTCCCGCTGTAACAATCACAATTATACAGCTACAATTCGTCAGACACAATAAGAAACAGCTTCCAATCACAGGTCTCAAATACCTCAGACAGAGAACAACTAATCGTCTTCACTCACTGACTGTCTTCACAAAACTCCCTCTCTTCCATGTCGGGCTGCGGTATTTATACCTGACTTGGCGGAGAAATCTACCAATTTCGCCAAGGTTCTGGAAGCTTCTAGGCTATCTCGAAAAATATTGGTCCTAGAGCTTAGGTGATGGATGTTTCCAGAAGTATCGATTTCTCGCCAAGTCGCCAAAAATCTCGCCAACCGTCGCCAAGTCGCCAAGAATCTCGCCAACTGTCGCCAAGTCGCCAAATTATTAGGAAATCCGCTTTTAAAAGTACAACACGTCTAAATACCGCAATTTTTGCCCAAAATGTGAGAATTTCCGATCTGTCTGAGATATTTTAAGACAAATATAATCATTATTTATAAATTTGTAACAATATGTGTACATTTATACTTCGTATAAATGAAAATATATTTAGTTATTAAAATTTCTATACAAGAAAGCGGTACGGTTTTCTGAAACTTTTACTCAAGAATAAATGCTGTGGTAAGCAAATAATCAATTTTTCTACGCATTTGCGTAAAATAGGTGGCGGAAGTGACACATACATTTTGTCTAAGTAAAAGCAAAATAGGTAATAAATTTCATACAAAAGCTGGATTTTTACGTTATTTTATACAAAAGCATTGTTGCACTTTATGTAAGAAGGTGATAGGCTTACAGCACCTTTCTGACTTTGGTGGGAGTCAAGTTGTAGCCAACTCGGATAAAAGTTTATCATTTTGGAGATTCATGATAGCGTCAATCAAGACACCATGACTAGTCATAAAATATCTAATTAATGGACTCAGGTAGTCATAAAGGAACACTATGTTTGCTATCAGGAATATCCGAAAACACAGATACGATGTCCTTAAAAATCGTAATGCCACGTTATGAATATTTGAGTAAAAAAAATGGGGCCCCTTGCAAGATAACAAAGCGTTCGGAAACACTTGCAGCAGCATAGAATTTCATGTTGGTATTCATGACTTTGGCTATCTTCGATGCTACAACTACAAGAAGTGTCTTAAATGATATTATCAGCAATGGATCTGGACACAGGAATTGCTATACATCTGTTAAAAACTGAATCTCAGTTCAGTTTCAAGATAGATATTTCGTGCCATCTGAGAGAATTCACATTGTCTGCATACTTGTGAGATTATCTCATTGGCGCGTCACTTCAAATAATATTGCCTTCAATTGTATATACTTCTCCATTACCTGTTGTTCACATTGAGGAAATTTTTAATAATTTCTTTATGTTTTTTTGAGTTTTAAGATTTGTTTTTCCTTTATTACAACACTGCGAAAACTAATTTTAAGATAATGCATGATAGCCTTATGCCGATATTGTATGCATCTTAATTGATACAGAATATGTTCAGCTATTCCTATTTCAAAACGTTTTCTATATTTCTCATCAATAGCGTACGTCTAAGCAAAGGCTGCTGAACCACCCACAAAGACTTTCTCATCATTTCACGACAGCCACTATGGTTAAGGAACTATGTCATCATGTTGAAGCCGCATGGTTAACTGTATTGCCATCCGTTATGTGTTAGATTTAATTTTTAAGTGCATTTCATTACTGCCTGAGGATGTTATCCATTTTTTAAGATCTAGGATTCCAAATTTCTTATGAAGTTGTTATTTTTATTGTTTTTTATTTTTATCTTATCATTTCTTTATTTGCATTTCTTCCTCTTTTAACAAGTTTAGTGTCCAATATTGTACTTTAAAATATCTACACCCCATTGCATATAGTATATTATTTATTTCCCAAGATCCGAATAAAATTGAAAAATTTAAGACTCATCTTTATAAAGAATTGGAAGTAAAATATGTAGGATTAATTATTTATTGCTTAGGAATAAACTTTAAGCGAGGAAATGGATTTCTTACTATGAGCAAACAGGGTTATATTTGAGAACTTTTGAATCGATTTGATATGTCAGAAGCTATACCTGTGGCATGTCCTATGTGATGTTAGTGTTCCATTAAAAAGTGCTGAAAAATGTAATAATGAAAAGTTACCCTATCACGAATTAATCGATGGTTGATGTATTTATCTATTTCAACTAGACCTGACATTTCAAATGTGGTCAGTCAGTTGAGTCAATTTTTACAGTTATGATAAAACTCACTGGACTGCAGCAAAACGTGTACTGTGATACTTGAAAAAGACAATTAATCATGGATTAGTTTTTAAACGTACAGGTGAGCCCCTATTTGGGTATACTGATTCCGACAGGCGTAATTGGCCTGATGATGGCAAGTCATATACCGGGTGTTGCTTTATTTTAAATGGAAGCTTAATTAGCTGGGAAAGCCGTAAACAAAGTACCGTAGCTCTTCCTTCTACTGAGGCGGAATATATGGCATTATTAGATGGTACGAAAGAGGCTAATTACCTTTGTAATTTAATTAATGAATTGCGTGATTGTAATTTGAAAAAAGTGCTCATATTTTCTGATAATAAAGGAGCCATAAAATTGGCAGAAAATCCAGTTTTTCATAAGCGAACAAAACATATGGATGTTAGACATCATTTTGTAAGGGAAGCTCTTAAAAACGGGTGAATAGACATACAGCATATACTAACAGAAGATATGGGAGAAAATGTATTAACAAAAAATTTACGTGCTATTAAGCATTACAAATACTTAGATACATTATGAATAGAAGACACTCTAATTTGCATTTCGGGTAAATGCGTCGACATTGTGGGGAGTTAGGATATTAAAGTATCACTGTCTCCGCTTTAACCCTCTCTACATAATATATCCCAATGGATAGAGTAAATATGCGCCTTCTATTGATTAAACGGTGCATATTCGGTCAGACGTCTTTCTGCCTTGCTTGAGAGAAGATTTGTTGACACTCTTGTGTATCATTGGAAATGTTCTTTAATGTTATTATTTTATTGTGATTACCTACTCTGCTTACTGCTTACTCTCCACTTCATTTAATACCTAAAAATTAATAGGGTATCTGATCACCCCTCACCTTTATAAAAAGCTTACACCTTGTGACCGTGCTTTCAATTAGGAAGTAAGCCACAGCAGAATTCAGCAATAGCTATTCTTCTTAAGGAACAATTTCCAGCTCAATAAGAGTGGCTAGAGGTGGTAAACGTGAAGATAAAGCAGAGCCAAGAGTATTCCAAATATTTTCAATGGGATTAAGGTCAGGTGAATAAGCTGGCCTCGCAATACACGCAATCCCTTCACTCTTTAGGTAGTCATCGACGATGTCAGCTCTGTGGGGACGTGCGTTATCGTCCATTAAAAAAAAGTAGGGACAACTGTGGCAGCGTATCATCTCACAATGTGTTCTAGGACTTCATCTCGATACCGGACAGTCGTCACGGAACCCCGTTTAAAGATATTCAGGTCGGTGCGGCATCTTAGGGAAATCCCTGCACACACCATAATGCTTCCGCTTCAGAATGCATGATGTTCAGCGAAGTTTTAGGACTAATAGCATGTTACTTGTTCACGCCATATCTTATCATCTGGCTCCAGAGCAAATCTTGACTCATTAGTAAACATGACATTGTCCCAGTCGGACCGCGTCCAATTGACATGTTCCCGGCACCACTTTAATCGTGCCTCTCTTGATTGGACGGATAGGAAAACACAAACTCGATGTATACGGACGTAAAGTCCACTCATACGAAATCTTCAGCGTAAAGTGACCACAGATATCACCTTACCTATGGACGCTGTAACCATAGATGTCACGACATGTGGAGGCAGCACTGCGATTCCACTTGGGTAAAATCGCAATCTATCTTCAACGGGGTTTGTTTCCCTTGAGCGGCTAGCTACGAGCCTTCAGACAACTGTCTGTGTGGTTAAGAATTGTTTCCATAAATGTGAAATTACAAAAAAAGAACCTGGAAGAAAAGAGCAACATCTAAGATCGACTGTCCTGCTTCAATGCGCCCCACAGCACGCCAGCACTAAAAACCTCCCATTTGACTTCTGGAAGTCATAAAAACACGTATGTCTTGAAAAGAAACTGTATGAAAGTTTCAAACACCTTCTATCTGCACTTACAATCAACGTCTGTAAACCTTCATAAAGCTGATATCTTATAATACCGCCCTTTTTGAATATTTTTTAACATGAAAGTGCGATTGGCTGTTACCTAACATACGTTCTTCCATCTACCTTTGCAGTGATTTGCATCCTCTTAAATTCTGATTGGTTTCCGAAAATTAGAATTTCTCTCCATGCTTAACTTTTCGAAGTGAGTGCGTGTATATATATATATATATATATATATATATATATATATATATATATATATATATATATATATATATATATATATATATATATATATATATATATATATATATATAAAATATAGTTGCCCCACTGTTCAGACATAAGAATAAAGAATATTTATTGTTCTGAAAAGTACAAATGCTGTGAAACATCTGAAAGAAAAAAGTTTCATATGAAGCTGCATACGGAAAAATGGAGCAATGCATCTAAAAGTCAGCAGGCACCTTGAAGAAAGGTATCAGTACGAGATATGTCCACCGTGGAGTGTGATGCAACATTCCACACGTCGTATAATCCTCTGCACAACATTATCCAGCAGCTGTTGAGGCAATTTATCCCATTCCTCTGGGAGTGCACGGATGAGGGTGTTCTTGTTTGTCGGAGGATAGTTTCGACCAGCAACTTGCCTCCCAAAAGAATTCCACACATTTTCAATGGGGTTTAGATCTGGAGAACGTGATGGCCATACGAGGCATGGAATACCCTCGCTGTCTTGACAATCCTGAACAGTGAGTGTTCGATGATATGTTGCGTTGTCGTCCATAAAAACCAATTTATTACCGACAGTACCATGGAAAAGACGAACATGAGGAAGTAGAACTTAATTAATGTATGGTTGGTCCGTCATAGTCCCATTCGCAACCCCATGTAAGGGCGTGCGGCCATTGATCATGATGCCGGCCACACCATGACACTGCATATCTGGATATCGGTCCATTTCCTGGGTATTTTTTGCACGATAAGCAGTACCACTCTTGCGCCAGATCAGTTGGCGTCTACAATCCGATGACTCTCATCTGAGAAGAGTACGCATGCCCAATCCAGTTCAGTCCAATTTGCGATGCTCATGAGACCATTGCAAACGGGCAGTACGGTGCAGTCTGGTCAATGGGACACACACAACAGGTCTGTGGGCGTATAGTCCTCCTCCCCTCAAACGTCTGGCAACAGTTTTTCGGGAGATCTGCTTTCCTGAGGCAGCAAGAAACTGATTTGCCACTTGCTGAGCTGTGGTGCGCCTATTCCTTTTTGCTGATAGGACGATATATCTGTGTTCTGCAGGCGTCGTACTTCTAACACAACCTCCCCCGTGCAGCCTACTACACATTCTAGTAGTTTTAAATGACTTCCACAGCCGTGAAACAATGCTGTGAGCGATGTCGAACTCCCCGGCAACATCTGTTATTTTTCCCCCTTCTTCGATCTTTCCAATAATTCGGCCACGCATAAAATCATCTCATTGATGTCTGGATATCCAAGACATGCCAAAAATTTCAAGTTCGTCTATTAAATCTTTCCTGTAAAACTTTGACTTGAAACAACAACTGTCCACGCGCGTCAAAACTTTAAAGCTCTTATGAACGGTATCACATGATTAACAGACGTGGAAAAAAATTTATATACGTATACTTCTTCTTACTATATCCCACACTTATTCTAATTTTCCACATTTTGCTTCCTTTCATTTTGCGGTATGGATGATAGTGTTATCCGTCCTTAGAAATTGTCCAGCAGTATATATATGTGTGTGTGTGTGTGTGTGAGTGCGTTTTTGTGTGTGTGTGGGTGTCAAATGCTTATAAACAAATCACAGTTTTAAAAAAGAGACACACTCCACAAAAATTGAGCAACCAATAACATATAAAAATGAGAAAACTATTTTATTACACTGCCTACTTGCACTGGTAACAATATCACTTCAAACAACTATCGGCAAAGCACCTACTCGCGTCCACAATACAAAAATAAGTCTCTCTTACTCCATGTAACACTTACTCTCTGTTTTCTGAAACCATACGCAGTGCTTGCTATCAACTAGTGACATCTATTTACAATTTTGTATCATACAGCTCGGTATCACTTGAAAAATGTTTTCAACCTGTGAAGTTCAGATTCACTTGACATAATCTGAAAATAAAACAAAATAAAAAGAACACAAAGAAGCAAAAAGAAATTATGCGTAGTAAGTACACAGCTCTAAGCAAGAACAGTCCACAGCTTCAAATGATCAGCAATTGTAGAGATATAACCAGAACCTTCATAATATTCAACTTTTTTCAACTGATAATGATCGTTACCCTTTTTCTCAATTATTCGATATGGTCCGAAGTATACTTGGGTTTTAAATTTAAACCACTTCTTTTTATGCATGCGTTGTATAGCCACTAAATCATTGAGGTTGTACACTTTAGCCTTTCTACTCTTTTTGTTATAAGTTGTTTTATTTTCTTCCTGAATTTTTAGAATTTCTTTCAGTGCGTCTTCTCTTATATCTTCTCTGTTCATCATAAAAAGGTTAGTTTCTTCTGCTTCAATATTTTCGACGATTTTCATGCCTTCTGGGTTTTCATTTTAATTCCTACACGAAGTTCGAAAGGGGAATGTTTATTACTTCTGTTTGTAGTACTGTTAAAGATCCATTGTACATCAGTAACATATTTGTACCATTTACTAGGATCTTCTATGGATAACTAAGGTAAAACTGAAATCAATGTTTGATTAATCATTTCCATTTGTCCATTTCCTTTCCGAATTCCGGTAATTAAAAATACATGCTTTATTTCCTCTTTTTCGCAATATTCCTTGAAGATATGGGATGTGAAGCCTGCTCCTTTATCAGTTATTAATCTTTTTGGATTCCCAAAAATGGATTGTAGAACTTTGAGTTTTTTTGTAACAAATCCTCAGTTGATTTAGGTTTTACAAGTAAAAGCCAGACGAATTTTGTGAATGCGTCGACAACTGTGAGAATATGGTTGTAATTCTTATTAGTTGACTGAAATGGGCCTATGAAATCGACGTGAAGAGTATTTAAGAGAATGTTTTTTTCGGTATATGTTTGAGTAGACCTTCACCTTTTTCACGTTTTCCTTCACACAAAATGCATTCTACACAGTTCATGATGACTTGTTCAATTATTTTTGTAAGATTTGAAATGTAAAACTCCTGCTTGGGAAGATCTTCAGTTTTAGACGCAGCAAAATGTCCTTTGTTTTGAGCTATTTGTATGACATCAAGTTTTAATTTTTCTGATACCGCAAGTAATTCCCGACCACACTCATACTTGTTTAATACTCCATTTTTCACAAAGTAATTTTCCTTCAGCCTTTGCTCGACAAAGGTTTTCAGCAACTGGAGATGTTAATCACAGTTTTGTGTAGCTGTAATTCTGACCGTCTGTTCTTCCTGAGAATGGGTAATAATCAGAGCGGCATTTCTATTTGGAACATCTGCATGTCCCATTTGTTTTCCAGATCTATCAACGATTTCATAATCAAAATCTTCCAAAATGCCCACCAAGTTATTTAAGAGAGATTTCTTTTTTAAACATGGTCTTATGAAAAGCATCACAGTCTGTTCCAATTATGATTTTAGATTCCAATAAATAATTTGTAAATTTTTAAGAGCTTCCACTATAGTTAAAACTTTAAGCTTGTGACTGCATAGCTTTACTTTCTTATAAGTGGTTTTTCTACTCTTGAGATGAATAGGATGAAATGGTCCATCGTCAGATTTCTGTAGCGAACCAGCACAAAATCCCAGGCTACTTGCATCCGTATGTAATTCTAGTGGGGCTCCATGTCTTGAAATATGCAAAATAAGAGTCAAAAGCTCTTTTAATCAATTGATAACTTCTTTTTAAACTACTTCAAACATAAATTCTACTCCATTTCGAAGAACATCATTTATTAGCTTGGCAGTTTAAGTATAGTTAGGAATACAATTTCTAAAATATACAGTAAGTTCTAAGAAGCTGTGAATCTGCTTGAGATTTTTGGGATCTTAAAAATTTTGGTCAGAAGAAATTAACATTTTTTCGTCAATTAAGAAATTGACATTAAGAAATTGACATTTTTAAAAATTAATCTCTAACCCATATTCTTTATCTTCTGCCAATACATGTTTTAATTTTTGTAAGCTTTCCTTTCAATCATGCGCAGTTATAATGAAATCATCCATATAATCTGCAACAGTAAAGTCTCTAAACATGTTGTAAATATATCTTGGAAATACAGTAGGTAATGTACACAAACCAAATGGAGTTTTCAAAAATTCATTTATACTTGCATGGCTGATAAATGCCAAATATTTAGTCTACTTTCCTCCACAGGAACATGAAAAAATCCGTTCTTTAAGTCTAACTTTGAGAAAACTTTCGTTTCCCCTAAATGACCTAAAACTTCTTCTATCTCAGTCATAGGAAACGAGTCTTTAATTCCCTAAAATCCCCTCATGAACGCGAAGTTCCATCACATTTCTGACGTAAAACAATTTGTGAAACATATTCTGAACAAGAGGGTTTTATTATCCTATCCCGCAACCATTCGTCATTTTGCTGATCAACTACTTTTTGTTCCGAAAAAGGAAATCTACAGCGCTGTGAAACCGGTAAATCATCCTTTAATATAATATTCATTTTTAAATGAGTTTTACGTGGCTCTTTAAGAGGTTTGTAATTTTTAATTAAATTCGAAACACTATCACGTAACTTTGTTAACAATATGCGCTACATTTATGTCCTATCCCTCACTTATCACCGCAAAAATGAAAGATAAAATATATTAATTTATTCTCGCCAAATTAAGAATCCTCCCTACTCAGTGAATCCCCTAGTCTGCTAGTGAAATCTATTTACAATTTTGGATCACTAAACACACACAAATCTATTTATACATGTGTGTATGTATGTATATATATATATATATATATATATATATATATATATATATATATATATATATATATATATATATATATATATATATATATATATATATATATATATGCATATATATATATGCATACGTAAGCAGATACATATAAGAATATCTGCTATCTGCTACAAGGAGTGATGATGATTTCATTTGATATAAAAATAAATACATTTTAAATGTTATATTTCTTAAAATACAAATATTTTTTTATTATATTTAAATATTTTCGCACCAATGTTTTTTACTTGTCATATCATTAATAATTTTTTACACAATAAGGATTTCAATTCGTGGAAGAGTTATCACTGCTTCAAAGAATCGCTATTAACATAATGATGTTAGGAAATCATTTCAAGGAAAGGCTACAACAAAAAGCATTATTAGTTAGATTTGGATGTAGTAATTTGGTGCCAGCTTGTAAGTTACAGAAAAAATTATTGAAATACAAAATGCATTCTCTGAATTGAAAGAAATTTTTATTTTAAATTATGCGATATCTGCTTATGATATTAAATATTTCTGGTAATATTTAATCTCATAATGATATTGAAATACATACATCTTGCAAGTACTAAATACCTCAATGCATAAAAATTCTCCTTAAATATTGGGTTATTGTTTTTTTTTTTTTTCCTTTTTTGGTCTTGTTTTAATAAAAGGCAAAATCCTAATCTGGGGTACAAATGATTCTTATAAGAAATCAAACAATAACTTTACAAACATTTGTGTAAATAGCTCAAATATTTGACGCTGGAAAGCTTTTCTTCAGATTGAAAAGAAGCTGCAACCACAGTGGAACGAGCTCTGTGAAGGTGGGCGGCGACCCGTGAGTATGGAACGAAGTGTTGGTCTCTCCCTACGTGATGTCAAATACTATTTTAATTCATCCATGATTATTTTTATACTAAAATGAACTTTTACCAAAAAGCCTAAAAGGAGTTATATACTCAAAAATTCTTATTTGATAAAATATATTTTAATAAAGTTAATAAAATAAAAATTTAACACTTAATTGTATTTTATCTAATAGGAATATTATAATAAGTAAAAATATTAAGTTGCATAAATACCAGTAATTATTCATTTAAAAAATTAGATACATCTAAATTTTAATAAAATAAAATACTATTGAATCAATTATTAAATATCAATTTATAATTTGAATAGTTTCTGTTATTTATACTAATATTTTTGTATTCGTTAAGTGAAATATGGTAAAAATATACATTAAACATTTCAAGCTATAGTAAAGACCCATAGCATAATTCATGTAAAATAAGTTTCACAACTGCAATTAAAATGAGTTTTTTCGTAACATACTAAAGTAAAATTATTTGCATGTATATTTTAACTAAATGTAATTTTGAAAATATTTAATTTCACGAGAGTAAAAGATTAATAGTTCTGAAAATGAAAAGTAAAACTTACAAAAAAATTTAATTTATGTTTATTTTTAATTGGTTATTTTTATTAGAGAGTTTAACATCTAATTAAAGTTTAATTGTTTTAAGAAAAGAAGGTATATCATGATGTTTACAATAAGTAAATATCCTTGAAATTGTCTTATTTTTAACTTATTTGATTGAGCACAGTAAGCAAAAAATTAGATTTAAAAAGTGTCGATTGACATAATCCCTCCTGAAAGAGTAGCATTTGCAAAATGTCAGAATGGAGAGAAAAGTTTCCCTTTAATGGAGAGAAAGTGCTCACGTTCCGACGCAACAGCCTACCACTTGTCTGGATTAGCAACACCAAACAAAGCCCCAAACGCCTATTTTACCCCTTGCCTCTACAAGAAATCTCGTCTTTTGTGGCTTATTTTAAGAACCTAAGTCTGTCAACTTCTAGATATAAAATTGATACGAAAAAATCACTTCTTTGTTTAAAGTTTCCAAAATTAGGAGAAAATATACCTTTCGCAATAGGGTAACCTACTTGAATAACGCATGCATCGAGATAAATGAATTGAACGAAAAGAGAAATATTTGGTTTATTACTCAATAAATGTTATCACCCCAAAAATTTATGAGTGCAAAAATTATTTCAAGATTTTAAGAGTTTACAGAAAATAGTTATTTTATTCAGTATTTATTTTAAATTTGTGATTTCAGGTTAGGAAAAAATTTCAGGAAATAAATTAAGAGAGAAAATTAATTTATTTCATTGATTTGGAACTTAACAATAAAACACTTTTTTAATAATGAATATGTTTAAATTAACCATAACAGACATTAAAATCTGTCAAATTTTACTTTTTTAAATTTCTATTGATTATTTAAAATAATTAATTTAAATATTAGACACAAAATATTACAATTCTTTTTCATATTTTATTGTTACGTTTATTTGAATAATTTAGATCAAGAGAATTTTTTATTCTTGAAACTTAACTACCTCAAAATATGAGTTCTTAACAAAATTCGCGTATACTGATTAACTTCGAAAAACTTTTAAATAATAAAATTGCGTATTATGAAACCGATTAAATGTGGAAATAACTTGCCGTACAATATAATGAAGGTGGTGTAATAGTCTCATAAGAAATTCAAGCTGTAAGAATAAAAGTGAAATCTTACAACATTCAAAATTAAATTATAGTTAAAATTTCTCTCAGATTGTATACTTTTCTATAGTAAATTACAAATACATGAACATAATATTTGTATGTATAATTGAGAATACCAAATTCTCGCAGGAGTATACTTAAAAATGTATTTACAAGCCTTGATTTTAGAGAATATCATTATTGCGAAAAAATATGATTCCAGAAAGAACTAGATGATCCTATCAATCAAGTGATTTCAATCCCATTCCCGATGCTTACTGAACAAACGCTCAGAATTGTGAAGCGAGGCTGACCACAAGAATACTTCGATGCAGAGGAATTTGTTTTCACTTATATAACTTTCAATCAGAAACAAAAGGAGAATTTTCATTTAATATAAAAATGAAACATTTTCATCCAGGAATTTCTTTCTTGTATACTTTATACTTCTGAACAAATATAACAAGACTCTAATTTGTTCATTGAATATGAGAAGTTTTTTAAGGTCTTACTAAAAGAATATGAATGGATAGATGTATAAAAATTAGTCAGAAACATGAATGATGAGCTAATGAATGATTTTTTAGTTTCCCAGTTTCATTCCTTGATCACGAAAAGTTATTATTTGCATTCAGTTTTGTACAGTTTATCAAGAAATTTAAAAGAGTTTTCTCTAAATTCATGCTCAAAAATATTCTGAAAATACATGGTTTTAAAGAAGTTACTTAAATGGTAACTAATGTATTAGCTCAAAGGAAATTATATAATAAATTTTCTTCTACAGAACAGTGTTCACGACTTCAAAAGTACAAAAAGTGTATCTGGGCGGAAACCTTTTATTTTTGGTTGGTTGTTAATGCAGTCATTCAGCTTTTGCTTTGAGAAAATTGAATGATAAAATGATTAATTGTAATACATGTCTTGGATTACGCGCAAAGATTTCGAGCCTACAAAATGAAATTTTGCGGATACAATTAAACTAACAAGGACTTTCATTCTAAGGTTATTGAATCGCTTCCAAGATACAGGAGATTTTAGAAGTCTACCACGAACTAAAACAGTAAATGATGTCAATAGATCCAGTTCGTAGCTAATCAGGATACAGTGGGAAACAAAGGCAAAATATTTTACAAGCAGAAATATAAGAAGCCTTCAATTGCTTATAGGCAAAGAGAATATGCTCTCAACTGACCTCACAATAAAGTGTTTTTTCATGCGGTTTAAAAAAGAAAAGGAAAAAACACGTTTGAATGTCTACAAAAAATTACTTAAATCACGAGCAAAAATATTCTAGAAAAAAAAATTAAACGAAACAATGTCTCATATCATTTGTGTTCATAGGAGGGAGAAATAACATCTGTAATACAGGCAGACAGGAGTTTTGAAATTGAAAAGCTGATCCCCTCTGGATTTTGTACTTCTAAGGAAATTGAAAATAATGGTCATTTCGACTCTGGTACCTTAATATGAAATTTGATCAGCTTCTAAAGAAGATTCAAGACCCCTTGGGCAATATTTTCCCCCTTTTTTTCGTTACCTCTTCCTTTTGCAAGCCCTACAGAAGTAGTAAAGTCCAACTAATTCATGCGCAGGGTGGAGTGGAGCAAGAGAGGAAAAAAAAACTACTGAAAGCGTGGGTTGACAAAAAGTTGACAGTCACGTTATGAAAATGGGGAAAGGAATACAGAAAAAAAAGGTTGGCCTAAGCAAAGCAGCAAGCAAAAAAATTACAGTAGTATACAAAAATTATGTGATCACATATTAGTATGTTAGCGTAATACTTAATGCATCTTTAAAATTCTGACTTATATTCTGACAGATATTTTGTTTGTAGATTAACCGTAGGAATATTTTTTAACAGAATATAAATAAAAGATACTTAAGTTTTTACTAAGAAAATATAATATGCTGAAATTTCTCTGAAATAAGCAAGAATTTTTATGTCAAATAGCCATGTTTTTAACAGGAAGCAAATTATTGTTTAATATTACTAAGCTATTTAATAATTTGTAAAACGTTTGAAGACAATAGTTTAAATAATTAGTTTTAAGTAATGGTAAAGTAAATGTCTGATGAAATATTAGAAATTACCAAAAGGATTCTGAATAACTATAATATTAAATATATTCAAAATAATCTTGCCCAAAATTGCAAAAGTTTTTACTTCTAAGTTGAGAACAGTAATCCTTTTTTTATTGCACAATTTGTCAGTTACTTCTGACTAACTTAAGAAATTACATTCACAATATAGGTTTCTTATATTCGAAGAGAAAAGAAATAATTTAATATTTATTGGAATACTCACACACACAGAATGTAGCTGAACCCATCCTGCTTAAAATAACGAGTTTAATTTAAATATAACATTAAAAGAATACGTGCCCAATAATCTGTTAAAAATTTCAGGATTAATTTCTTTTCAACATTCAGCGATTTCTGGATTTTCCAGGCATCCTCAGAGATTTAATTTCTCTTGGATAACACTGCCTTCAGTAATCAGAGATATTATTTCTCTTGGACAACATTGCCTGCAGTCTTAATAGATATTATTTCCCTAAGAAAACAATGGCTGCCGCCCTCAGATATTATTTCCCTTGGATAACTGTCTGCAGCCCTCAGAAATATACTCAACCAACACAAAGATGCCGGGCATCCATCGGGCCGCTATTGTCGAAAGTCTTGCCCAGCAGTTATACGCCGCTGTACGGTTCCGTCAATACAGTGGACGTCATCATTTCTGATGGTACGGTTCATTATTGGTTCAACGCTGGGTGGCTAGGAATACCGTATTGGCCCATGTAATTGCTGGTATATGCTCATATGCGGGTATCTATCGGCCCCTTGCCGTTTGGCCAGCGGTAGCTGTTTTTACCGACGTAGAGCTGGTTACAGTTTACAGATAAAAACAGAATTCATTTTTATTTGCTAATAATTTATGTATTGTTAAGTTAATATAAAAGATTTGGAAATCCATTTAATCAATTCCTAATCTATTTTGGTTATTTTGAAAAAACATAACGTTTTCTCAATGTTATTGTCAAATGACATTAAGTCAATTTTAAGTTTTTAATTATATAGAAACATTTAAAAAAGTGAATTACTATTTCATTTTAGCAGCTGAAAATTGCATCCAAATTTTACAGTTTAATATTAATCAAATAGTTTTTATATTCTATGTTTATTTTTAAAATAAACTTTTTTTATAATAGAATTTTATTATTTTTAAATTTGTTTTTTTAAAACTCTTGCTCAAAAAAATATCAATTTATAGCTAAAATTTGAGCTTGAAGGTATAAAAAAATTCCATGTATTGTCCTAGATAATTTTATAGAATTATTCAAAGCACACACACATTTCTTTGTATATTGCATTAATGTAGAAAGATTAACATTATTTATTTTTACATATGGTGTTTATGGTGTTAAATTTTATTAGTGAAAATTGTTCTACATATTTATTTGTCGATTATTCATAACTTTAAACGCTTCGTATGTAATAATTAAAATTATGAAAGTGAAAGGTATAAATGTTAATCTGCTGGCCGAGCCGGTGTTTTGTGGGCCATGACAGCCTGCTCATGGTTGTTAGATGGCCAAGCTCCGGCTATCAATTTTTATTCAAAGTTGAGAAAAAACTATTATCATAACGGAAGGTAAGTTTCACTTACCTTTTTACAACCAAGGAACTCCACGATTTTTTTCCGGTCAATCTATTAATAATCGACAAATAATTTCTATTCTCAATAAATATTTGAGTTTTGCAGTTAGTTTAACACATTTAATTGAAATTAACTTTGCAACAAACATTTAAATGCTAAACATAAACAGCACACTACATTAAAAAGGGAAATAAAGGAAGTATATAATATTCATTCACATAACATCCTTCCCTGAGCGAGGCTCAGTATCAACTGAGGTTTCTCAGGCAGTGGCGCGGCAGTCGCGCAACAGATGGGATTCGTGGCGCTCTCCCACCTTTGGATTCGAAGGTATACCAATTCGAATCCAAACATCAAGATCAGTTCTATGACTCACCTGTGTGTGTGTGTAAAAAACTAAACACAAAAAATTATAAACTGATTACAATTCCACTAAATCTGTTAGAATTTCAATAAAACAAGAGGAATTTAAAGCCTTTTAGTTGGTTTTAACAATCGTCCATAACGGGAATATATAACTTCTTGGTTATCAGGGATTTAATCCTTGGTTTGGTGAGGACCATCATCATTCCATCCACTGGAAGAGCTCACTACTGGAAAATCAATCCTTGTCACTTCTATAGGATAAAGTTTTCTTATTGGTCTCAAAATATTTCCAGATTGAGTCTTACGTTCCACTATACGTATCTTTCCATCCTTTCCAGGAAAAGTTTTTAAAACTTTAGCCAAAGGCCAGTTGATTCGCTTGTTGTTTGTAACTCCTATGAGAACAAGATCTCCTTCTTTTATGGATGATCCACTTTTTACTTTGGAATAATCTTTTAACAATCCAAGATATTCAGTTCTAAATCGGCTTCACAGATATTGCCGCAATTTCAAATGGTAAGCGTATCTTTTATTCAATTTTCTTGAATCAATGATCCGAAATTCAGGAACGCCTACATCTTTAATTTCTTGAAAGAACATAGATGGAGTGAGGGCTGACGGGTCATTTGGATCTTCTGAGAGGTATGTCAACGGATGAGAGTTAATGAGACTTTCAGCATCGCACAATATTGTAGCTAACTCTTCTTCATATAGGTTTTGGTTTGTTTGTCGCTCAACGGTCATTTTTGCACACGAGGGCTAATTAGACTGGGACCTACGGTTTAAAGTGGATTCTGAACCACTACAAACATCCATGCCCAAGGTGGGTCTTCATTCAGGCAAGCTTTTCCTAGTACCCTTCTCCGAGTGCACTTCAATTCTCCTATCATTCTTTCCCAGAAACCTCCCCACCAAAGGGCAGAGGGTGGTTTAAATATCCAAGAAATTCTTTTCTTTGAAGCAAAATCTTGGAATTCACCCCAATCGATAGTTCTTAAAAGATTCGCTGTTCCTACAAGATTTGTGCTATTGTCCGAAAATTCAGTAGAAGGATGTCCTCTCCGCGCAATAAAACGGTGAAACGCCAGGATAAAGCAGTCAGTGGACAAGGAAGATACTAACTCCAGATGCACCGCTCGATATGTGGCACAGCTGATGAGTATTACCCAACATTTTTTTCCTCCTTTGAGATACAATGGCCCACTCAAGTCAATACCGATTATTTCGAAGACAGCCACATCTCGGACACGATGACTCTGGAAGAAGGACGCTTTCGGCTTCCAATGGCTGAACAGAAAATCTTCTACACTTAGTACAGTTTCTTATCACACTTCGCACTGTCTTTCTAGTCTTGATTATCCAATAGGATTCTCTAAGATGAGACATTGTTTGGGAAACAGCATGATCAAATTCGATGTGCTTGCTCATGATTAACTTTTTAACCATATTATGTTTACTTGGCAATAATATGGGAAACCTAAAAGTTTCTAAGTCTTTTCTTGAGGATATTCTTGTCGAAACTCGCAGTAGACCATCACTATCTTTTATGGTTCGGAAGTTTTATTTTTCTTCTCCAGTAAAGGATTCTCTTTGAATTTTCTTTAAAATGAACCTCTCAGATGTTTCGATTTCTCCCATCTCCAAGCTTCCTCCTTTTCTGTCTCTACTATTTCTTTGGATATTCTTACAGAATCTAATGACATAAGCCATGATTCTCACAATTTTATTGAAGGAGGATATCCTATGAAAGAACTCAGATCTGTTAGTAACTAAATTTGTTGCAGAGATCACTGTTTTCTTTCTTTCTTTCTGAAAAGACAACATCTTCGTTTGCAGAAATTTCACTAGCAGGGCAATCTTGCAGAGGCAGCTTTAGCCAATCTGGCCCTTCCCACCATCGGGATTTCAATATATCTTTCGGATTGCATCCCCTTGAGGGTAAATCGGTGGGATTATATTTTCCTAGAATATGCCACCAATCTTCTGAGTCTGTCAGCTTTCGAATTTCCTTCACTCGGTTCGCTACAAACGTGGCCCAATTATTCGGCTTTTTGATCCAGTAGAAGGCAATGGTACACGCAAGAATGTCTAATTTAGGAATAGTGATTGATTTTAAGTGTACTACCCTTGACTTAACCTGTAATAATTGACAATTAACTATTCCACCTATATCATTTCTAACAAAAATTGATGCTGCGTAAGCAGATTTGCTAACATCTACAAAGTCATGGAGAGTAGTATTCGCATCAAGCTTGAGTTGTTCTCTAGGGATTTCTACATCTTTTAAATATTTTTGTTCATTGGCCCATTTTAGAAATGTTTCTCTCAAATTATCCGGAAGTACCGTATCCCAATTTTTTTTTCCTTCCAACATTCCTGTAGTATAAATTTTGGAACAAGAGTAACAGCACTTGTGAACGCAATAGGATCAAAAATTCTAATTATCGAATGTACATTTCGTTTGCTTGGCACTAATGAATTTTCCTCCTTTACCTCACAGAACATATTCAAAATTGAAATGTCTTCATCCCTTCTTGGCTGGTTATGTTTCCAACCGCTCAAGTCAAATTGCGCAGAAGCCATTAATTCTTTAGATATCGCGAAAAAAGAATTTACCTCCATTGTGATCATATTCGCAACACAACTGTCTACATACATAGAATCTCTAAGTTTTAAAGCTGTACCCTTTTTAGAGTCATCTACATTTTCTATGTGATAACTGATAGTCGCGGCGAGTAAAAATGGGCTGGCATTCACTCCAAAAACTATACGGCAATGGGAATAAGCAATCGATTTCTCCGGATCACCTTCCTCCCTCCATAAAAACCGTAGGAGTTTCCTGTCAGGCGGAGCTACGTTAATTTGTTGAAAAGCTCTGCGGATATCCGAAATTATCCCAAATTTTCCTACCTGAAATCTTTTAATCAGCTTAGGAATCAACTCTAAATTATTTGGTTCTTTCTGAATACAATCATTCAGAGACACTAAATTTCTCTCACACGCTGACGCATCAAAAAATGGCCTCATTTTAGAGGTAGAGTTTTCTTGAAAGACCTGTCTATGAGGTAAATAATGACCCTTATACTTTTTCGGTTTCTCCGAATCAACAGGCTCGATATGTTTTTCTTCTACCCATTCCCTAAACACATTTTCATTATCCTGAAGACAGTCTCTTTTCTGAAGAGCTTTTACGCATGACTTATTTTTTATTATTTTCCCCTACATCTTGTTTTATGGAGTTAATTGATTTGGAAAATGAAGTATTAATTTATATATAAAGAAATTATAAATGTGTATGTGGTTTAAAATAATTCTGTATAAAATTATCATAAAACAATTAATTGGATTTTTTATACTTTCAATTTCAAATTTTAGAAAATAATTGCCATTTATTTACACAAGAAATTTTAAAAAACCTAATTTATAAATAATAAAAATCTATAGTGATAAGGATATTTTAAAAATAATCATAAAATATAAAATTTATTTCAATTATTTAAATGATAATAAGCCAATATGTTTGTCTATAACATTGCCAGTTTGTTAAATACTAGTTAGTATCGTTTTTTGAAATCTTTCGATACTATTAAGAACTAAAAATGCACTTAATGTCATTTAATTGACTATAGCAGGGAGTCCTTTTTTACTAAAATAACCAAAATAGATTCAGTATTAATGTAATACTTATATTAATATAGAAGTATTGGAAATCCCTTAAACTAATACTTTGAATATATATACATTTTAGCGGATAAAAATGAATTCCAATTTTATCTGTAGAAATAAACTATAACTAGCCCTACGTCGGTAAAAGCGGCTACCGCCGTCCAACCGGCAATGGGAAGATGGATAACCGTATACGTGCATGTACCGGCAATTACACAGGCCACACGCGGCCAATACTACATTGCTACCCACCCAGTATTGGGCCCACAGTGGACTGACCGTATTGCCGACGCAGCACCCATGACGACGACCACTTAACGGAGCCGTTGAGGTCAAATAGCGGGTTGGTTCACTGTTGGCCAAGACGGCTGACAGACGGCTAAGGTGTTTGTGTGTGTGTTGTACTCTAAAAAAGTGAAAAGTTGTGTTTTTTTTCAAGACAAGAGCAAAATGTATCCAGAAAGACAGCTTTTGCATGTAGGCCAAGATTATAGCAGCATCTTAAAAGAATTGGTTTTCCAACTTCTGCTGCATGACATCTGTGTGTAGATAGTTCAATTATTAAAAAAAATATCTATTTGTTCCAACTGAAAGTTAGTTGGACACTGACGTTTATTTGCATTTGTATATGATGAAGATAAAACATGCTTAATTCGGTTATAACTGTTATAGAAAAAAAAGAAAAATGCTTTAAAATATAAAATTGATTAATTACATGGGATTATTTAAAGGTCAATTTCCAGTAGAATATATTTATATCAAATATTATTGATTAAAGAAAATTTTTTATAATAAATGTGTTTTCTGCAAGAGGCCACAAAAAAGATAAAATGTATAAATAAAGAAACGTGATCGAGCTATTTCTTTTATGTACTTTGACAACGTCGTCTAATAAATTGGAAAAAAAAGAATTAGACATTGAAATATTTGAGGATACAAAACAATCGTAATAAAAATAATAATATAATAATGTATATTATAGTTTAATCTTTTTTAAATTTTTGTGATCCTAATAACTATGTAGTTAATCTTCCATAATTAGAATGAGTTAGCACCACTTTAATTACGTTTGGCACTATGAACATTCACTTTTCCCAAAGAAAATTGTAGAATCCAAAACAAATACTGCAGGAATTCTAAGTTTTGTATTCATATTCATTTGCAATCAGGCTTGTGAAACAGCACATCTAGCATGTTAATGCATGAAATATCAATTTTAAAATATTAAATACTTCATTGATTAATAAGTTTATAATTTTTTAAACCGTATTCTTTTCTTTATAAAAATGATTAAAAAATTCTGACGATGTATATCACAAAATTTTGCATGTTGGATAACAAGTGGCAATTTGAATACATTCATTCAATATCTAAACTTTTAATTTGACCATTTTATATAATAAATTAGAATAACAAAAATAATAAACTCAAAATAATGTCAACGAAAAAGTGTCTGCTATTTAAGTTGACTTTAATCTCTATATCTGCCGTGAAATACTCATACAAAACCGAAAACAGAAGAGATAACGTGCAAATAAAACATGTTGACAAGTTTAGCAGTCACCCTGATTATGGGAGATTAACCTAATTACATTTACTATATTAAAACAATAAAACATTCATGCAATTTACAAATGCGATATTTGAAAATATTTTATTATTATTCGTATAGTGAATTTTTAAAATTAGAATTAACTCTGAAATCAAAAAATTCGCTTAATCCTAGTTTACGTTACGCGGTGGATATGGGTAGATGGCAATGTTTAGCGATACTTAGATATGCGATAAATTTTGCAACATGGGCTTCACCCCATGAATCAGTATGGTGCCAAAGCTGTAGATAACTACGTCAGAATGTATTCATGCGACGATTATATGACGTATTACAACATGCGTGATTCGCTTGAAGTTTCAAAAACCCTTGAACTTAAGCTGTCTATAATTTCATCTAAATTTATTTTTAAATATCTGTGATTTTGAAATTTTATTATAATTTTTTAAGTTGCTTAACTTGTAATTTATTGTTTCAAAATTTAATTTATTTCGTAAGTTTTTTTTTTTTTTTTTAAATTTGGAGCATGATTGATCTTTATTAGGAAAGTACTTTGTGTTATTCTATTTAATTTTCTATTTTATATAATAAACTTTGTAGTATTGTTTATTATATATTATGTAGAAAGTATTTGAGATGTTTCTTGTTGAAACATATTACTCAATAAATTAAAACTAGAATAATGTGTTATTTTAAGATGGGTGTCAGTGCCCGGTTAATTAAAAACCCAAGTTTTCATAACATTTTATGTTGTTAACGTTTTTGATTTAGGATAATTAATTGCTTTGTTTTGTTATTAACGGTGTATTTTTAGTGTTTTTTCTTTTGATTTATTTAAGGAAAATTAAAAAAAATATTGTTATATTTTTTATTGTCTCATTACGAATAATATCATTGACTTTCAGAGATACATATTTGTTTTGTAATATGTAAATTTTGTGAAAAATGTATAGTAAAGTTTGTAGTCTTTTGGTCGTTACTAAATAAATAAAATAAAATAATTAACACTTGAAATCAAAAAATAGCTTGATATTGTAATTTTCAAAATTTTAGATTGAGAGTAATTGGGAGTTTGAAAACTACGATTTCACCGCTACCTTTTGTTGATTTAGCGAGTTTCGGTGTGTTAGTGTTTTTAGTCATTTTACATTTTGAAATTTTCTAATCTCGCCATTGGCGTCATTTTTTAAAATCCTGTGTGTGCCAAACACTTTACGAAACCTTGGATTTTACACAAGTAATTTAAATAATAATGCAGAATTGTGTTCATATATGAAATTTTTTTAGATACTTTCATATTATTTTTCCAACCATAGAATTCCAAATTATTTTCTCTTAGTTGCAATTAATCTGCCATTTTTCTATATAAATTGTAAAACATGTATAATAGTATTTTTAGCATTATATTTTCTAGTTTATTTTTTTTAGAATTTTAAATATTAAAAATATTTTGTTAAGATTTTCACATTTCGATGGTTAATGCTTAAATATCATGCTATAATATATTTTGTATCGTTTATGCATTGTCATGTTTTTCATTACTTAAAAGAAGGAAATTTGATAAGACAAAATATGCATAAGTTTTTTATTTCAGTCAAAAATATTGACTTCAATATAATTGTAAATAAGAAAGCATTTTAAAAACAAAAGAATTGAAGTTTATAAGGAATTTACACACAATTATCTGGTCATAAATAAATGTTACCAGATTTAATAAGTTAAATGAAAATATATATTTAAGCTCTTTTTTATCTAGAATATTTCTTACACTGTCATATACTTCGTTATAAACAAAAAATGTAAGAAATAAGTTTAAGCTTTGTAACAATCGAATTCAATTAAAATAAATTAAGCATTGGAAAATTTTTTACTGTATTAATTGATTAAATATAACAGATAAATGAAGTGAAAAAAAATTCTTCTGTGCTCGATGCAATATTTTTATTCCTAACACGGCAATGAAATTAATTTAAAACATAAAATGAATAAAAAATAAAACTTTTTCGAATGTTTTCATTTGTTATTATGCCATCAACACATTTTCTTCACAAGGGATTAAATAATATTTCAACATACAATACATATATCATTCTCAGTATTTGTATCCTGCTAAAATCAACAATAATCGATGCATAATACTGATAATTGTCTTACATTAACGATAATTCTTACATTTCCATCTACCGATAATTGTCTTACATTTCTCTTGGTTCATTAATGCAGCATTGAATTATCCGCCATTTAACATTGATGGTTGACGCTGACTCAAGCACTTGGAAGTTTTTAACATCATACTGTCACTTGGTATAAAGAATAAACAGTGAAAAATCTATTTCTCGCAGAAAAATAGTTATTAGGGTTAAAAATGTACACACAAGCCTATTGGCATCATGATGGGTCGATATCGGCAGTGTCGGGTATGAGTCGGGATTGGCAAGCTGTTTTCCAAATGATAACGGTTCCATATCGGCAAACGACATCAAAACTTTTTAATTTAATGTTATCGCAAACAAGTATATTGGTCTTAATGCGGCTAACTGCCGGCAAATTGTGAATGTCGTCTGCCGATATAAGTCCGTTATATTCGATTGTGGACAGAATATTATATGCGGTATCGGTAATATTGCAGAATTATTAAAGTTAGTGGCACCACATAAAATTTTCTCTGTGAATTCAAGAATTCATTGTTACAAAAATGCAACAATTGCAAAATAATTTCGAAATTAAAGTTATTAAAATCATTTGATATATGAGAGCTCTTTATCTTAATATTGCATTTAATATTCACACTGATTATTAATTATATAGTTTTATTTCTGGTGTTGTGAAATAGTAATTTAAGGAAAAAATATTTAAATAATTTATTTTTAAATTTTTTTTCAATTAACGAATATTTTGAATGATAAAACTTGGTTTAATAAAATAATAAATGAATTATCTATTGAAAAAATTACATTTAGGAAACTTATTTCTCAAGCATAAAAATATTTTAAATGTACATTTGATTCTCTTGAAAATAGTTTTTGATGTCAATTACAATATGTAAATAAAAATGTATGTTTCTTTTATGTATAAACACTTATAAAGATTTTAAAATTTTTATTTTAGTTAAACATTTATATAATGGAAAATATTTGAAGTGCTTATTCTATAAATAGAAGCTCGGTGTCTTAGTGGTAGCATTTCACGCTTCGAAGCCAACGGTCTGAGGTTCGATCTTTGGGTTGGGAAAGGTCTACTCAGTCTTTCTTTCCTTCAGTGGGTAGATAAACTGAGTTCCAAGCATACTTGGGAACTAAACACGTTAGGCTGTCCACCTTACTGGGTCCTATGCTAGAATCCCCGTTCATGAGAACAATTCTAGGCACTGTAGGAATGGGCTATCGTGTCACGGAGATCAATTCATCAATATTACAACTGGTATTGAACAAACATTACAAATTTTCTGCTTGCAATTGTTAATAAAATGAAGGGAGTAAATCAAGCGTCTTTAAGAAGATTTTTTTTCTGTAATGGCTATTTTAGAGAAAATCTTAAATGCAACATGGATAAACTGCGTAGATAAACTGCAATAGCATTGCAATTTGAACAAAAATTTTATCAAACACATACAATCGGGAATTTAAAAAAAATAAATAATTTCTGTTTAGTGGAATGTGGTCGGTCATTTAATGCTTGAAGTTGCTGGCCGATTTATCGATAGTATTTGTTCCACATATGGAACAACATCACTAAAATATCTGGCAAGCGGTCATGTTGGGTATGCCGATACCGTTCCAAGGCCAAGCCATACTTTAGGCCCACATTTGCTCCGAACGGACATATTTGGACGGTTAGTGGTACCGCTTGTATGTGTCGCTCCGATACCCCTCGTTTCGACAAACCGATTTAGGCCCTTATTGTAAGCGACATCCTGGGTGTTTGCTGGGTCCGACTTAGATGGCACTACAATCGCGTGTTCTAATCGCCATTAAATTTTAAGATTACTTATAAGGAAATTCAATTATTGATATTATTTTCCTTTTTCGCTTTTCATGCAACAACAGAAATGGAGAAAAAAAGTGATTGAAATTAAAGGCAGAAAAAAGTGATCAAAAAGAAAAAAAGATTATAAAATACTTTTCCAGAGCTTTTTCATATTGTTTGACTTACATTCATATTGATACAACAACAAACACATTAGAAGTAAAGAACACTTATTATTAGTATAACAAATATTAACTAAGGGTATATCCAACTAAATCCTTCATAAACTTTAAATTAAAATTAAATATGTCTGTTCAAAATTTATAATTCTTACATTTTAGGCCATGGTGGGAACAAAAATAAAGGAACAAATCAGACATGTTGTTGGAACTCTTATTTTGCACCATATAAAAAAATCCAATAAATAATCATGCAATAACTATGAATGCATTATAAGTTTAACTTTCCTGAAATACATTTCAAAAGAGTAGTAATTCCTAGTTTCTCTTTTATGTTAGCATTATGCATTCAAAATTATATCACTTTTTTGTTTACAAGATAGCTAATTTTTTTGCTTTCATAGCACAGAAATTATTTCATCAAATTTTCTGACATAAAGTGCTGAATTAAGTAACTTTGTTATTATATTATATTATATAAAGTAAATAAATTAAAATAACATAATATAAAATGAAATACATTAATATAAATTAATATATTATATAAATATATTTTAAGAATATTTTAAAATTTTTTTAAAAGTATGATAAGACATTTGTTAAACAAAAAAATGAATAGTGTTTTAATTCTCCGTATTTAGTGATAGTTAAAAAAAATCTTGTAATATTCTTTTTTATACTTTTCTGTAATATTTTTTTCCGAATATTACTCTCATTTTTAAAGTATTCATGAAAAAAACGATGTTCAAACAAATAAAGAAATCAGAAACGGTTCCGAAGGAAAACTTATTATTTTTATTTGTGCTGCCATCTGTTGGTAGAAGAAGTAGTGTAAATGAAGAAAATATTTAACATATTAAATATAGATGTAGTTATTCATTTTTTTAAAGAAATAACCACTCATAACATGGAAATTTCAGTATGTAAATATACTAATTAATGTCAGATTGAAATATTTTCTCGATAATTACACTATTTTTATTTACTAGAAAATCATCCATAATCTTGATTCATTGAAAATATTTTAAAAAATAAATAAACAGGTTTATCTTTGCATTATTTTAATTATTACTAAAAGCCATCTGGACTTTTGCACAGTTATAGAAATCTGATAATTCACTCAAAAAATTTTATTTATAACAAAGAGATATAGTAAACTAGAAAAAAATTTATCGGAAGAAAAAAATTACGATAACGTATTTAGAATTTATTTTCCACATTTTCTCAAAAGGCATATTTATTTATGCATTGAAAATGAATTTAATATACATAAATTACATAATAATTTATTCCAATGTATTAATTTATTAACTAATTTAAAAATTACAAAAAATATAAATATTCATCGCGAATATAGATGGCGCAATTACAACAAATGATTATAAATATTTTGGAAAAAAATTGAGAACTTGATTAAAAAATAGCCTAAAATAAAAATCTAAAGACTTCTCCACGTCAAAAATTCGTGCAATTTTTATATGATTTCAGTGTATAACATGTTTCGAAAATATTCACTGCATGAATTTTTGGTAAAAAATGATTTTTGATGAAGATAATCAAAAGCTTTATATTTTCAATCTATAATTTTACTTCAATTAAATTATTATATCATTTTAATTAATTTATTATCTTATATAAATCTTTATTCCTATATGAATATTTATAGATTACCAGTGAATTGCATTACTTACCCTACAAGCTTATATATAAATAATGCTGTAGTGAAATTTTAATGACAACTTTGGTGTTTCCTAATTTTCTTTCATTTCTTTGACATTTAATTTTGATATTTAAAAAAGTAAAAAAGATTTCTAAATGCTCTGGTTTGATCTCTACTGTTTCACTGTCATATATACATGGTTTAGTTAGCAAATAAACTGATTTTTATTGATCGATTAAATAATACTTAATTAAATAATAATACTAAAAATGTTAAATTAAATTTGTTATCACTACTTTTGGGTGTACGTCCCCCCGAAATGTATTCCTTGTAAAATATAATAATGGCTCGATGATAAATTAACAACTTAAACTTTTTCCTCTCATTTTGAATAACGATGCATTAGATTTAAAATCACATTATTGGATCTCACCTATAATGCAATCTTTTATATAGGTTTGGTTTTATATGATAGATTTTGAGATGAAATTCTAAAAACTTTATCCTTTTCGAATGAAGACTTATTTTGTGTGACAGGTATGTGCATAGTAACTGACATAACGGTAAGTTATGTCAGCTACTATGCACATACCTGTCAAAAGTTCGATTTATTTAAAGTTAGATTTATTTACTCTTATTAAACAAAAGAAGATGGATATTGCATGTCTGTTTTTGGCCTGTTACGGCGAGTGGTTGAAAGATTTCTAGCTTTCTATCTATGATAGAGTACAGCATATGAATCTTCGTACAGCATATGAATATGATTCATTAGAAACGAAATACTTTTCTAGAAGACAGCCAACAGAAGACAGTATCTGTTGATTATATACTCATGCATATTTGTTAGATAATATTTTGAAATCTTTTGAATTTCTTCTCTTAGGACACGTGGATGACAAGAAATATTTAACATTTTCCTTCAAGTAATTTATCTGTTATATTAAATTAACAAGTTTTATATAATAGTGTAAAGACTGATTTTGTCACTTAAAATATAAATTATTGCTATCAACATGTTTACAAAGAGAAATATAAAAGACTCTCCATATATTATAATATTCCACTCTAGATTAAATATAGCTTAAAAATGATACACACAGAACCAAAAAAATATATAAATTAATACTTCTTAAGAAACGTACTTACTATTTATCTGAAATATGAATTGACTTGCCAAGAAACGATACCGATATTTAGTCTAATCATAAAAATTATTGCTTGCAAACCCCCAAGAAAATTCCAGAATTTTAATGAAATTTAACACACTTTGCAGGTGTTAAAAAAATTGATTCTTCCCTATTTGAATCCAGGAACTACGCAGTACCAAAGACAATCAATTAGTTGTATTTGCGAGATAATGTGGGAAATGCAAACAGAGGATTCGTGAAGGGCCATTCAGTCCTTCGTGACAAATGTAAACTCTCAAAATAAATTGGAATCACCTGGCCCGGGGCCAAGGGCATTGTGAAAATTTATTGCCTCTTCACCCTTTCTGATTTGAATCGGTGGAGTGACCGGATTTATGAGTCGAAGAGTGACCTCAGAAGAAGGAAAGTTACTGGAGTTCCAGATATTGGGTGAAAGCTAGTATATAAATAGCAGGTTTGTGTTGTTGTCACGAACCTGTCGTCTTCAGGATAGTTGCATAATGCAAAATACCTTCGTTTCTGACGAAACATTTATTCCAAATTAACATACACAAACATTACTAACAGAAACATAAATAGTAGATACATATATTTAAAGATAAATATATTTTTCATCACTCCGGGAGCGGGACTTCCGCTTCCACTGCTAATCACAACAACCCGCCGTTTCTCTCACTTCGACACGATTCAGTCTATCATGTCTCTTAACGTCTCTTCCATTGGCAGACGCCGAAATCGAAAGTTCTCGTTTTCACTAATGGCTTCATTTTCACACCTTCCCTCCAGTTTCCATTGCTGGACCTTGTCCCGCAAATAGAAACTACGAAGAACCTTAGAATGTTTCTCTTACCTTTCATCACCATTCCATCAAGAGCCAAATAACACCAAAATTCTAAATGTAACTTAATGCTTAACCTGTTTGCTGACATGCTTAAGCGTACACTTTTTCTTCCATTATTCTGTTTAATCGAAAAATACTCTATACTACTGCTATATCCATTATATTTATTACAGCACAATATTATAATGTAAGATATTAAGAAACAATATTAACATAAAAGATACAATCATGCAATTATTATTCAAACAAACCTTATGGAAAAAAAGAAATAACTATATATATAATATACAATTAAATATAAATATTATGATATATCAGAAATTATTTTCTATTTCTTATTAGATTTATAATGAGAGAAAAAAAGATTTAATCATCCTCATAGACCCTTGATAAGGCATCTGTGATAACTTTATTATCACCGGGTTTATGAGCTATTGCGACCTGATAGCGAGAGATAGCCAATGACCATCTCTGTAACCTGGCATTCTTCGAGATGTTTTCCGTAAGATATTTCAGAGGATTGTGATCTGTGAATAAATTTATGGAAGTTCCGTAAGTCCATGCTTCAAACTTACCTAAAGTCCATATCATGGCATATGCTTCTCTCGATGGTAATCATTTTAGTCTGCACTGGAGTTAATTTCTGACTGGTTATATGCATAGGATTTCCATCAGTGTCTCTCTACATTAAGCATGCTCCAATGCCATTAACCAAAGTATCTGTGTGGAATTCAAACTGCTTATTTAAATCAGGGGTTGAGAATAAAGTGACAGCACATAAGCTATCTTTCAATGAGTTAAATAAGTTTTTAATTGCAGCAATTTTATCCGGATCGGGCCCATGTTCTTCTGATCCAACTACATGACCCAAATATTTTACATTTGTTCGAGCAAAGGTACATTTTGCTAAATTTTCTGTAAAATTGCACTGTTTCAAAGTTTTCAATACCACTCTTAGATCGTTCAAATGTTCATCTCAACTAGATGAATAAATTATGGTATCATCTAGGAATCTTTTGACAAATTCATTATGCGGTCTCAAAATCTGATTCATAATTTTCTGAAAAGTAGCTGGAGCACCCGCAAGTCAAAATGGAATTACTTTCCATTGATACTGTCCCTTAGGTGAAAGAAAACTTGTTAGTACTCGACTATCTTGATCCAATGAAATTTCCTAATAACCTTTAAGGATGTCTAGAGTTGATAGATACGTTACCGTACCAGCTTTGAAACATAATTCTTCTGAATTATTCATTCGAAATGGAGCTATTTTAGACTCAGAATTCAGCTTCCGATAATCGACATATAATCGAATCGTTCCATCTTTCTTTGAGACGCATACAAGAGGAAAAAACAATCTCTACAGAAGATAGTTCTATCAAATCCTTGTTTAATAGTTTTTTAGTTGATTTTCCACCCGAGGTTTTAAGGATCCTGGTATCCTATATATTTGAGGCTGTTACCTTTCTATTCCAGTTTTTAATGTTATTTTATGAGGTTGTACCTTATCTAATTTCAATTCACCATTAAATACAACTCTGTAGTCTTTGAGAATTGTTAAAAGCTGAGTCTTTTGTTTCGGATATAGATTTGACAATTCTGTTTTTTCTTCTAGCTGCTTCCATCATTCATTTATTTCTCCATGGTCTCCAAGATGTAGAGGTTGAATTTTCCCAAAATCCTCATCAGCTTCAGAAATTATGCCCACCGTATTCATCGGATGGATATACTTTCTTAACATATTCTGATGCCGATGCATGCTTCCATCAGGTAATTTAACTGCATAAAAGTATAGAGGTTTCTGTTCTCCAATTTCCCCTCGACCTTTTCACCTAGAACAAAGTTTTTTGTGGAGTCCTGAATTAATACAATAATTTCATCCCCAATAGATTATTCTTTTGATTTGGATCTTAAATTATGACAATGTACATATTTTTTCTGTTGATTTTTAGTATGTTCATTGGCGCATTCTACAGCTTTCTGAATTTATTTCGAACCTTCTGTAGATAATCAGTGATTGATTCACCAATACTTTGAGGCAGAACAACTCCATCTTCCCATGTAGATTTTAAAATAGCTAAAGCTCAAACTGGGGGCGTCCTTGAACTAATAAGTATGGTGAAACCCCAAAAGTAGCGTTTGGTACTTCACGATATACCCACAAGAGAAAAGGCAATGCTTGTTCCATCCTCTACCTTGCAACCTTATAGCATGATGTAACGTTGACTTCATTGTGCCAATCCATTTTTCTATCAATCCATTACTCTGTGGGTAACCTGGTGTAGAGGATTTTGGTACAGTCCCTAATCTTTTAAGATGTTCTTGCGTTAATATGGCAACAAAATTTGTTCCCTTTTCCATAGTAATGTTCGAAAAACACAAATCCTCATAAAAATGTCCATAAAGGCATCACATATCGCTTTTGCAGTCAAACATTTAATTTAATAGGAATTACCTCTGGCAACCGACTGTGCTGATCTATAACATACAATACATAACATTCAACCGCAGCATGACCAATGATATACGGCCTGATATCGCCATCTGTTGCCAAAGACAATGTGGAACAGAAAAAACTTTCCTTCAATAGGAGATCCAATTGCAGTCCTCAAGTTAATTTTCCCACTTGACTGCAACATTTCTACAAGTACCACTGACTTCCGCAGTACTGTAATTTCCGCACTACTATTAATGATTCCTTGAAACATATTATCTCCTATATTTAAATCAACTTGAAAAAGCTCACCGTCCTTTTCCCTGACTGGAATTTCCCAATCGAAACTTGCATTACCTTTTTTAATGCAAAGTTCATTTAACCCTTTCTTGCTTACTCCTTCAATTTCCCTCTTATTAGAAACTTGAGATACTGTATTCACTTGCGGGCAAAATTTCTTCAAATGACCTTCTTCTTGACATTTGTAACACTTTAATATCTTTTTACCAGGGGCGCAACTCGCAATTAAACTTCCGAAATGATTCTGTCATCGTGCATCTGGGTTCTTTTGGTAATTATAATATTCTTCACTTTCGCAAAAATTCTTATTTCTAGCTTCAGGTGGAAAAGGTGTCTTTATCATTTCTTTCTGCTTTGGCTTCTGCTGGAATAAATTTGGTATAATTATGTGAATAACTTGTGAAACCTTTTGGTATTGAAACTAAGAAATAATAAATTTCCCTCATGAATTCAGAGACTGGAAGCTAATTTTAAGTCACTTTCAAAATTAGCTGGGATCTTATATGAGTAAACACAATCTCTTTTATTTTGTTAGCTACAATAAGCTCTTTAAGTTTAGCAAATGTCTCTACATCTCTTGATTTTAAATACAGCTCTAATGCAGCTTCCACCCAGAAAGCATTCTGAGCATAACTTTCATTGTGTAATTTATAACAAGAATCAAAATTCTTTTTGTGTTATAAAGGAGTTATTCTATGCTCCCTTAAAATGAAATTTTTAATTTTGTCATTCTGATTTAAATCTCCTTCAGACAGCATAGCATTTATTCCTTTGGAATGACTCTTTAAGCACTGTAAAATAATTTTCTCTTCATACTGTTCGGATACTTCATAAAGATTGAACATCCTTTCTGCATGATGGAAACAGAAGGGCTATTCTTCTGGTCATTCTGGGGGACCCAAAAAAATCACCCTTTTCATTATATTTAAATAACCTTGAAAAGTGTTTCCTAATTTATCTCGCCCATATTTGACAGGGCTTTCTGAATTGCTCTTGACTTAGCTTTCTTTTAATTTTAATTCTCGCCTTTTAATTTCATGCTCACGTTGCCTTTCTGCAGCTTTGGCTCTTTCTCTCTCTACCCGAACGGAAATTATAGTATTTATTAATTCTCGAACAAATGACTCTTCAAATTGCTTAGATCGTAAAATCACATTTTTAAATTTATTATTTTTGTGTCCTGAGGAATTTGTTCTCCTAACTCACTAGCCAATATTAACAGATCCTCCTATCGAGAATTAGCCAAGAATGCAAAGGCCATTTTAACAATTAATGTTATCGCAAATAACCGAACCTTATATTATCAATTATTCAAAATAAAACATTTTAAATCACACAAATCACCTTTCATTTGTTGAATCAATAAAATACTTTCGTTTACTTAGCGCACCAAAAAAAGAAGACTTGAATAATTTATTCAAACACAAAATTAAATAATTATAGTTTCGATTTTCATTTCAGCACACAATTAAACTTCAATTGTGTAATGCACAATAATGAATGAAAACGAATAAAAGCAAGATAAAAGAATATACAGGGTGTCTAGAAAAGGACTCCCTGATTTCAAAATTAAATATCTCGAAAACAAAGATTAATAGAGGAATGCAGTAAATGGTATGTTTATTGTGAAAGCTGTAAGAATTTTATACAGCAGTTTGAAATAATAGTTACAAAAGCTGCTAACAGATGGCGTTGTACAGCTCATATCAGCATACATAAATGAAATAATCGTATGAAAACATTTTTTTCAAAAAATCACATCACAATGTTTTCAAAATGTTCACCGTTGGAACTACAGAGGGGGCGCAAACGAAGAATGAAATTTGCCATCACATTTCGTAGCGTCTCAACAGAAATGGATTCACATGCCACACAGATCGCCGATTCAAGCTCGTCCAGCGTGGCGAGATACTTCGGGCAGACAAAGTCTTTCAATGTGCCCCACAAAAAATAGTCACAGGAAGTCAAATCCAGGGAATATGGAGGCCAATCCATGCCTGCACCAGTACATTTGGGATGTTCCAAAGCCAGGACTCGATTCTCGAAGTATCATCAAGAAAGCAAAACACTTATTCGGTACGATGTGGTTGGGCTCCATCTTGCATAAACCATTCAGTACGTGGTCTATCCTCTAACACTTGCTGTGTGGCGATAAATTGTTCCAAAATTGCAACGTAACGTTCACTAGTGACCGTTTCTCGAATGAAAAAGGGCCAATAATGCCTCTGCTGAATACTGCAGCCCATACAATAACATTAGGAGAAAACTGGGGTTTCGCTTCACACCAATATGGATTTTCGTAACCCCAAAATCGCCAGTTCTGTTTCACGAATCCATTCAGGTGGAAGTGTGCTTCATCTGTAAACCAGATGCAGCCAACATCAAATCCTTCACTATCAATCATTGTGAGCATCTGATTAGC
Organism: Latrodectus hesperus; assembly: GCA_037975125.1. Taxonomy (NCBI): domain Eukaryota; kingdom Metazoa; phylum Arthropoda; class Arachnida; order Araneae; family Theridiidae; genus Latrodectus; species Latrodectus hesperus. Next base: position 114,955,945 of record CM075854.1, on the reverse strand, counting down.
AAAGTCAACTCTTTGTTGCATAGCTCGTACAGGTATGGCCTGATGAGTTTGAATTTTGAATGGAAACATGTGTAGGCTCTTTCTCAGTATTTTTGCTGGAACGCTTCAAACCAGTCTCAGATGCAGTTCTACAGATGGATGACATTGGATTTTGTTGAATAATTCTAGAAACTGTGGCGACATTTTCAGGCGTAACTGCAGTTTGCTTGCGGCCAACATTCCCCACTAGATCATCAGTTACGTTGCCTGTTCATTGAAATTTGGTGAAGAGCGTAGAAATGGTTTTCGCATCGGGTTCTTTTGGAACATTAAATCGTGCTTGAAAACTGCGCCTTGTTGCCGTAGGACTCTATTTTAACCTGTGGTACTCTAGCACCAGAAAAACGAGTTGTTCAATGGAGTAGATAGTTTTAATTTCTTCCTTCGGTACGCTAACCTCCTTTCACGCTTCAATAGTGGAACTGATCGCTCTGGGCTTCGAATCACTATTAATACTAGGCATTACGTATAGCGATTACAGCGGCATCTATTTGCAGCTTTTGTAACCATTATTTCCAGCTGCTGTATAAAATTCTTACAGCTTTCACTATAAACATACCGTTTACTGCATTCCTCTATCGATCTTTGTTTTCGAGATATTTAATTTTGAAATCAGGGAGTCCTTTTCTGGACACCCTGTAAATATACGAATCATAATCCCAGTTTAAGCAATCCGAATTAAATAAATTCTTATCACAGAAGATCATACAGCAAAACAGCTTAAATCAATAAAACGTTAACACACACGCACACAAAAGAGTTCCCTTAAATCATACATAATTAAAACAAATATTGGCTCTTAATGGAATGTGAAGTAATCAAAATATACAAACTCACTTCATTGTAGACCCTTTTCTATAATTAGTATCCCATCATTTTGTATTAATCTGGAACACATTCTAGAGATATAGAGTTAAATGTGATGTTGTCACGAAACTTCGTCTTCAGGATAGTTCAATAATACAAAATATCTTCGTTTCTGACGAAACATTTATTCCACAATAACATACACAAACACTAATTACTAATACAAACATAAATTGTAGATACATATATTTAAAGATACATAGATTTTTCTTCTCCCCGGGAACAGGACTTCCGCTTAAACTGATAATCACAACAATCCACCGTTCCTCTCGCTCCGACACGACTCAGTCTATCATGTATCTTCCATCGGCAGACAACGAAATCGAAAGTTCTCGTTTCCGTTAAGTGCTTGATTTTCACAAGGCCCTTGTGGGGGCTGGGTGATCTTCGACTTATATCTGGTTTTCCTAATACTGCTCTCGAAAAAGTTCCGAAACTGACATGTCTAAGCGTCCGAATAAGAAGAGTGTGCAGCCTTAAGCTCCTGATCACGGACATTGATATCAGACCTCGAGGTTGAATAACCGGAGGGTCCAGTACTCTCCAGAGATGATCGTTGGGATAATAGAGTAACTTTCCGAGATGGTTTCTCTAGCGTGGAAATTTGGAGTCAGGTTCTTAGTACATGAAAGGAGTTTCCCCCGACTTAAAGGTTCCAAAATTGTTGTTATTCATCAGTTTTCCTGGAGCCTACAATTTATGAAATCTTGTAAATTATCCAGTAAATTTGTAAATAAATATTTAGTTAAGAATATTAAATTATGTGAGCCTGATTCCTTAGCCGCCCTTGCCTACCCATAGTTCAGCTTACCCAGACTGAGTACTCTACAATGTCCAAAAGGAACTCAAATTTTCGTCATTTACCTGTATGATGTTCAAGATATTTATAATTTATGGTTCTCTAAGTTCAATGAATTTATTTAACCATATATTTAAATTTTGTTCATTTGAAGCACCTATATATGCTGCGAAATTATTAATAAACATGTCATTAAGTAATGAAATGGACTTTCCTCTACTTTCTAGGCTGATTGAAGAGTATTAAAATATCCTTTAGAGATATTTTAATACAGGAAATGGGAAAACGGTCATGTTAAGTCAAGAAATTAATTAGTTACTTTTTCTTTGTATTGATTTTATTTTTGTTTTAAGAAATATTTATATACTTATATAACTTTCATATTAAAATCAATATTCAAAAACTTCCGTAGATGCAACCGAGACAGCTTAATGTATCAGATATTGGCTTCAGATCAGCTAATTTTACTCACATCGTAAGATTAGCTAACATATGCTTTTATCTCCATTTGAGTAGAATATAAATTAACTTATTAATACGATTAGAAATATCATACTATGTTTTTTTGGGCGTTTAAGTGCATTATGCTTGTTAGTTTAAAGTCAAAGGTTATTCTGCAATATATTTTTAAGATAAAATGAGACAAGAAAAGGTAATAAAATCAATAAATTAGACTTAAAAACAAGGACATTTTTTTATCTTGACAGATAATTTTTTACAGGTTACGTGCAAACAGATTAACTTTCAATAAAAATTAGAGATTGTCTTTAGGATAAGAAAACACCCTGGAAAGCCATGCCGCATAATGTGTTTGTTGCGTGAAAATTCGATAGTAATTACTGTGTCTACTGCCATTTTTAACTTCATTGGTACATAATATTATACATAAAATATTCCATGAGAAAATAATTTGTTTCTTGTCTTCTTTATAATTTAATTGAGTATCAAATAGAACGTGGCAAAATTAACTAAGAAACGCTTGTTATATAAAAGTGGTAGTTATCTCATTATTTTTAGATCTATATGTATTAATGTAATATACATACCATATTTTTGATGTTTCAACAAGTCAAGAAGGTAAAGTACACGCCTTTGGAGATAAGCCTGTGTATCCAACTGATAAAATGCAATGTGCCATGAAAAAAGAATGTATGTCGTTTCTCTTTGAAGTACAATGTTGGTCGATGACAACGAGCTGTAATGTCACAAGGCAGATCTAGGTAATTGAAATACTATTAAATATCTTTCATAAACTCTTCAAGAAGTGAATGTTAGACTATTTAAACTTCATCCTGACAAGGCATTTTCTCAATCATCAAGACTGACAGCTGAGAATTTTTTCAACATAAACACATCAAAAGGATAGAATAGTCACTTTATTCGTGTTATCTAGATATGTGTAGCTCTTGACTCTTTTTAGTCTAAAAATAGCTTACATTTTTTTAACGTAATTATTCTAATATATCATAAATATGACAATAAAATTAAACCATAAAATTAATATTAACAAAAATAATTTAAAGCAAATTATTAAATTAGTTGCATCTAAAAATTTCAGAGTACTTAGTAATCGTATTTATTACGAGTCATTTGCAAATATATTTTGTAATAACTTTGATTTCTGAAACCTGTATAATTCTTTCTTTCATGATCAGCGTGATACATGTATATTTATAGTTTTAAGCAATTCTTACGTTTCACTTAGTAATATTACTTTTATCGGTTTTTTAGCTAAATCTTCTACAAAATTAAACAAACCACTCTTCTCAAAAATCCTTGAGAAGAAAGGAGAAATTTCTCTCCTGTCTTTCTTTTACATTCTCTGCATAAGGTTCCCTAAAATGTAAAACGCTCTCTCAAAATCTACTGTGAATAGCAAAGAGCATTTAGTTACCTATTAAATAGCGAGATATTATACAAATGCAAGTAAAGCGAGTATAATCAGAGCTGCGGTGTTATTAATTGCTAATGAGATACTTCAAGCCTGTCTAGATATTTCATTTAGTTCGATAGAAAGCACTTCGAATGTCTAAAAAAGTTTAAATTTAATGTTATAATTGATGTTATACTTTTAATATTACTTATCAATTCTACTCATATCTATGCAAACATAAAATATACATAACTGTTACAGAATATAATTTTTAGTGGAAAATTGCTCCAAATCATAATTTTTCGGAAAAAAATTATGATTTGGAGTTATAACTTTTACTGTGTTTACATGTTGTACGAACGTCACGATGTTAGGTGGCGCTGCTACGCCACTTGCAGTTATCTTTCTCAAAAAAGAAACTTGAGGAGTAGAAAAAGAATATACTTCGACGAGTAAGATCATAGGCATGCTTAGAGCGGAAACACGATGTTAAAACTTTCTTGGCCGCATATTCGCGGAATTTAAATATTATATTGTAAATATGTAAATAGTTTTAACTTTCATTAAAATTTTAATTCAATATCAGACTTTAATTATTTAAAGAACTTCAAAAGGAAATTTGAACTCTGTCTTTAACAAACAATGATTGTGAATAAATGGAATATAATTGCTCCCCCACCATTCACTTGTCTTTCTTCAAAAAGCAATTCTGCAATACAAAATGAGCTATCGTGTACAGATCAGCTTATACCAATTAAAATCAGATATGGAATGCTTGTAAATATAGCCTTTCATTGCGAAGTTATTAAATATCTTAATCGCAAATCTTTACATTTAGAATTAGAATACTGATGGTCGATATATTTGGAAAAATCAAAAATACGTTATCTGCAGTAGACAAATAACAATAACTTTTCAAACATAGGAAAAGATAATCGATGCATTTACTTTTTTAAAAAATTATTCGGTTGAAATCTAGAAAAATGGATGATCATCTGGGATCCCAAATATCTATTTCTGCTCCAACTCCAACAGACTTTTGCCTGTATGACAATGGAAATTGGGGGAACATGTGTTTCAGCTCTTGAAACGTGTATATATATATATATATATATATATATATATATATATATATATATATATATATATATATATATATATATATATATATATATATATATATATATATATATATATATATATATATATATATATATATATACCGGGTGACCATAATTAAACTGACAGTGCTCACAGTGTTCAATAGTGCGATCTATTTGCGAGAATGATGCCACATTTTGGAGGAAAATTAAACAAGACGGGGGACAAAGGATTCCACAAAAAAACAAATTAGTTCCAAAATTCACCTCAAACGGAATATTTGGCGCTGTGTAATAGAAAATGGAGTGTAAACAAATGCAAATCAATACGGAAATTACCTTTCATTTTGCATTCAAATGAGGTTCCATGTGGCTGCCGTTGTTGTGGACGACATATTGCATTCTGTTCACAGTGTGCACAACAGCAGAAAGTAACATGTCTGCAGTAATCTCCGGTACAGTCCGTCATATGTTATCCTTCAACGAAGCCATGTCCTGGACCAATCCTTGATAGATATTAAACTTAAGGTAACCCCATAGCCAGAAGTCGCATGGGGTAAGATCAGGCGACCGAAGTGGACATACAGTTGGAAAGTAGCGGCTAATGGCTCTTTCTGTTGTGAATTTCTGTCGTAGCATCTGATGCACCCGTACAGCAACGTGTGTAGGAGCTCCATCTTGCATGAAAATAATTTCCCCCAGGCATTTTCTTTGCTAAAATGCCGGAATGGCACAGCTGTTCAACATGTGGCGATATTTCTCTCCGGTAACAGAACGGGTTTCCGGTCCTGTCGGGGTAATATAGAAGAATGGACCTACGATAAATTCCGCTGTGAACCCACATCAAACAGTTACCTTTGGTGAATGTAAGAGAACTGCTGTGATTGCATGTGGTGATTTGTTATCCCAAATTTGGCAGTTCTGGGTATTCACAGTTGCATTGAGGTAAAAGTGAGCCTCGTCTCCCCATAAGATATTCCAAGGCCAAGCATCATCCACCTCCATTCTGGCAAGAAAGGTGAGAGCAAACGTCAATCGCTTTTCATTTTCGGGATACAGTAATTCCTGTACACGGCTGATCTTGTACAGATAGAAGTTGATAATCTTTCGTAAGATTTCCATACCGTACTGTAAGGCATATCCATATTCCGAGCTACTCCACGAGCGCTAGAGTTGGCAGCAATATTGTCTGGTCCTCTTTTGACAATCGCCGTGGACACTGCTTCGATTGTATCCTGTACTTAACAATATGCACTGGATGTAATATGAAATTTGAATAGCGAACTTCTGCTCAGCGTACGTGATATCGCAGATCATGGGACTTTATCGGTGTTTTTTTAGATTTTACGCTTTTTTAAAAGTGTTGCCATGTTGCACTTGAAGTACATCAGAAAATGTGCATAATAAAAGGTAATTTTATTCCGTATTAATTTACATTTGTTAACACTCTATTTTCTATTACATAGCGCCAAATATTCCCCTAGCGGTGACTTTTAGAACTAATTTGTTTTTTGCGAAATTCTTCGTTCTCCGTCTTGTTTAATCTTCCTGCAAAATGTGGCGTCATTCTCGCAAATAGATCGTGCTACAGAACACTGTGAGCGCTGTCAGTTTAGTTATGGCCACACGGTATATATATATATATATATATATATATATATATATATATACATATATATATATATATATATATATATATATATATATATATATATATATATATATATATATATATATATATATATATATATATATATATATATATATATACATTGAGTAACAAACTTGCTTGGGAGCTAAACGCGGTGAGTTTTCGCCTTAAGCTAACCACATAATCGAGACATATTCCTCGCAACCCAAGACCAATGTATGGGCACTGTAGGTATTGGCTCTCAAATTGGGTGTATTGTTACTCAGTTTAGTTTTTATTTATATAATATATTTAGAACTAGTAATACCTAATGGATGTTTCCATCAGCAGTCATAATTCATAAATATACCATTTTGCAAATACATATGTAATAACACAGGCGTATAGCTCATTGCCAAAATACACTACTGGCCATTAAAATTGCTACACCAAGAAGGAATGCAAATAACAGAACGATATTTATTGGATACATACATTATAGTGGAAAGAACAAGTGATTATATTTACAGGAAATTAGGATGTATAGATCTTGAGAAATCAGTACCCAGAGCAGCCACCTCTGGCTGCAATAACAGCATTTATCCGCCTAGGCATGGAGTCAAACAGAGATTGTATGGCACGTACGGGGATCTCAGTCCATGCAGCTTCAACACTATGCCACAGTTCATCGACAATAGTGGATGGTGAGTGATGGCGTGGCAATCGCTCGGCAACCATTCACCACACGTTCTCAATTGGTGACAGATCAGAAGAACGTGCTCGCCAGGGTAACAATCGAACCTGTTCTGTATCAAGGAAGTTCAGAACAATACGGGCAACATGCGGTCGTGCATTATCCTGTTGAAACAAAGCATTAGGGAGGCCTCGAAGATAGGGCAGAGCCACGGGCCTTAACACATCCGAAATGTAACGGTTGCTGTTCAAAGTGCCTGTAATGCAAACAAGAGGTGATCGAGACGTGTACCCAATGGCACCCCATACCATCACTCCAGCAGATGGGCCAGTATGGCGATGTTCAATGCAAGCTGGCAATGCGCGTTCTCCACGATGCCTCCAAACACAGATGCGGCCATCATGGTTCTGTATACAGAACCGAGATTCATCTGTAAAGATGACGTGATGCCATTCCTGCGTCCAGGTTCGTCGCTGATCATACCATTGAAGGCGCTCATGCCTGTGACGCAACGTCAATGATAGCCGAAGCCATGGTCGCCGTGCAGACTATCCATGCTGCTGCAAACGTCGTCGAACTGTTCGAGCAGAAACTTGTTGCCTTGCAAATGACTCCATTTCTCGACTCAGGGTTCGTTACGTGGCTGTACGATCCCTTGTGACCATGCGGATAAGATGTGTGTCTTCTCTGCTGTTAGTGATGGGGGGTCACTGAGATCCTGCATGACGTTCCGTATGATTGTCCTGAACCCATCGATTCCATATTCTGCTAACAGTCATGGGGTCTCGACCGACGCTGGCAGCAATATTCCGGTACGATAAACCGCAATCCCGTTAGGCTATAATCCATCCTCGATCAAAGTCAGACACGTGCAGATAAGCATTTTTATTCTTACACGAGGCATTACAACAACTTTCCTTGCCGAAAACAAGGTTGAAACGTTAATTGAGTATGAGAAAACTGCTGTCAAATCTCTGGTTTTATACACATTGTAGATGTCGCTACTGTCGCCTGCTTTGTATGAATGCGCTGAAAATCTAATCATTTGCATATCACAGCAAGTTCTACCTGTCATGCAAATTTCACGTATGTGGTGTACCGCTTTCTTGGTGTAGCAATTTTAATGACCAGTAGTGTAGTTTAAAAAAATCGCTTGCTCTCTTTTTAGTGGCTTAAGTAACTTAATGCATATCTGATAAAATTACGAAATATAAATTTTGTTTCTCTTGTTCCAAAAATTATGTTTATTAAAAATTTTCCATATAATCCCATGCAGATTAAAAAATATACTGCTATATGATCAAATAAAACAATTAATAGCTCTTTAAAATTGAAAAGATTTACTTTTATGGAGAAAAGAAAGTCATACAGAAATATACGTTTTTTGATATGCGTATATAATTCTACGAAATTTTTGTGAAGAAATATAAATATTACTAAGTACTTTAGTAATTCAAATATTTATTAAATTAAAAGCAAAGCAACATATTTACTCTCTTTTACTCTCTTAAGACTTAAGGTAAGTAAGAGGAAGAAAGATTTTCGAAACTAAGCTCAATTTAAGGATATGCCCTTACTGTGTATATGTAAGTTTGAAAAATTAATTCCAATTAACAGCTACAAATATTTCTGTGCTTTTAAATATGCCCCCCCCACACACAAAATATCGCATAAGGAATTATCTTTGTTCAGGACCAGAGTAAAATATTAATAAAAAATTTCGCCTGGATTATTTTTTTAAATAAGATTTGTTTTCAAAACAAATATTTTTTTATGACGTTTTGAAAACAAATTTGTAGATCTCTCCTTAACTGTATGTAGAATTATTTCCAATGTAGGATTATTTCCAGACCAATCAGTCATCCAATGACCGTTTCCTAATGGTTACAATGTAGATTAATGTATTTATCATTTTTCCGCTGAAGTTCAATACATTTCTTTTGTAGTTAAGTACCACTTTAAGTCTGAGTACCAACTAGTTGCATTCCGTAAAATAAAGAGAACTAAATTTAAATTTGTCTCGTCAATTAGACGTATTAGGGAAAGCTATGTTTACTGTTGCGTCAAGATTTTCCGATGAAAAGTATAAAAGCCTGAAGAACAGAAAGATTACTTAACCTGACCTGAAACATCCTCAATTGTCAAGTATTACAAAGTAAAAGCCGAATTCTCTGGGCAGAAATTCCTTCAGAATATCGTTACGTGTTGTACGTATTTCGAGATGTATTCTCAGATGCCAGTGCCTTCATTCCAGTGCCCACCAAGGAGTTATCATCAACGATTTTCAGGAGAAGAATACCTCGCGTAAAAGTGATTTGAATCGCACTGAATATTTTTAGATTTTCTCACCCATACTGCGTGAATAGGATGTTTCTTTCACTTTGGAACGGTTAATGAAACTGGATATTCATACAGTATACAGGAGGATTGGAGAATACTTTACTGGGTCGTTAAATATCTCAAGTTCATTAAGAATTATATACAGTTGAGGAGAGAATGCTAGTTGCCTCCTCTTTTTTTTACTTTAAATTACACTTTTTTACTGCAGAGTATAATGGGATGTAAATTTTTATTCGTTGTAAAATATTAATAATATTCTCATCTTTATAATTCTTTGCATTGCTAAATGTAACAATGTAGCTCGCAAATGTTTTCATAGAAAAATTATTGTATTAGCTAAATATTATTAAAATAATCATTTTTCGAATAAAATAAAGAAATAAAAAGAATATGAAGACTCTCAGTAGCTCCATAAAAGCATTTTTTCTTGTAACTTGAATGAAAATACTTTACAATTTCAACTTTGATCTTCAAAATCTTTTTAAGATCGTTTTTCTAGTTGAGGTAAGATAATTCCATTTAATTTTGTCCATTATATGTTGAATTAATTGGCAATAATCAGTTTTATGACTTCATTATTGCCATTAAGCAGTTTTCATAGGTAATTTTAATCAAATAGTTTATACTCCTTATAAGAACGTTAATAATGCTTCTCTACGATTGACTAAGCATATTTTGAAAAAAATTTGAGTCCCTCAGTTTTTCACCACGAAAAATTGCTTGATATACAATGACTTCATTTAAAAATCCCGATCAATTAACATTATATCGGGGGGATGCATATAATTCGCGAAAAATTTGATAATACTGGTTCCAGGGATATATTTTATGTCCACGCTCATCAGATACAGCTTGCGGCCTAATTTTTTGTGTGTTTCCTGTATCTCATTATCAGTAATTATTTTAATTGTTCTTTTAACTCCCAATAGAGCTTAAGCTAAGTTCTATTTTTCAGAATGCTGCCATCATTTTTAAAGAACATTTTAATTACCTACCTTGTGCGATAATTACTCAAGGGATTAAGTTCTTTTCAACGTTAAAAGAATCGTACGAAACAAATAGTATTTAATAATAAAATAAACATGAATAATGAAATTGGCATTAAAATAATGCATTAAAACCTAAGGGATACCATTTTCAGGAACGTGAATTCTGTGATTATGTTAAAATATAAAGAAAAAATGGTTTTAATACTTACTTTAATTTTGTGACTTAGAAATCTCTCTAAATTGAATGACACCTTAATAATCTGTGTGATGTTTCAATTTTTTTTCCTTTTATTGGTTTATTTTAAAAATATATTTGTATTTTCTATTAGCCTGCAGTGTATAATAAGGGTCATTTTTCAGACCTTGTTGTTATCGAATCAATAACACCCAATGCTTGGAGTGTTTCATTTTGTCGTCTGTCATAATAATTCTCTTTTTATAAGACAAAAATCGGGAAGTCTTTTACACAAACACCTCAGCACAATAAAGTATAATCTGCTTTTTTGTTATAATTATGGGATATAATTCTAATTTTTTTCTAAAATAGTTTTCTCAGCCCCAAAAACGAATGTATATTTTTTACAGGATAGATTTAATAAATTCCTTACAAATAATTCTGTTGAATTCTAATCATAATTATTCCAATTCCATGTATAGAAAGTTTCAAACCTAAAACCAAATTTTTCTCCATTTAAAGAAAAAATCTCTTGCCTTTAAAAATCATTTCTAAAAAATGCATATTTTATTAGATTTAAGCATTTTTCAACTATTCTTGTATAGTTTGAAAATTGTGTGCCTTTTATTCTGTGCTGATGAGTTAGGAAATTTTATAAAATATTTCCTAATTGTTAACGCAATAAAAATAGAATTACTTAATTATAATAAATTTTTAATATATGTTAAGAGATTATCCATACAAGAAATTTAGCATAATCTATTAAATGTTGATCGGGCTGGTAGCCGAATCTTGCATTCAATTCAACAATTCGTGGTTCCCACAATGGCCATGATGTTCGAAATGCACTTAAAGTTCTGTTCTAATTTGCCCTCGTGTGCAAAATATGACCATTGAGTGACAAAAAAACTATTAAATGTACCAAATTATTTTTGAAGTTTTTTTTCTTCATTATTTTTCTACAAATTAAAATATATTTTGATTAAAAAGATTAAAATTGCTCTTTTGCAAATAAAAAATACTAAATTGAAATTGTAAATATTGAGAACGAAAATCAATTAGTACTTGTTTAATAATGAAATGAAATCTTAAAATGAAAATAATAATTTTTTTCTTGCACAGTCAAAATTTTTAAAAAATAACACAATTTTCATTTATCTATTTATAATCTTCTAACAGAATTGAGTATATTTCAACATTAGAAGTTTAGAAGTGATTCGATGATTTAATTGTTTTGAAAAAGGAGAGGAATAAATTTGTGCTTGTATCTCAAAAAGTCATCGCTGTATAAAAAAAATAATAATTCGTCTATTTAAGACAGATAAACTAACAGAATTGTAAAATATGGTGATGTGGCATCCATAAAATTTTCAAATTAAATTTGAGAAAAACTCATTAGTATGAAATTGTCATATATATATAAATATATTATCACAAAAATTGGGAAAATACTCATCGAAGAAATTATTAATTGATAAATTCTTTTTATTGAAGAATATTGCTCGTCAGCAAGAGAGTAAGGATTTTATGAACACATCACATATTAAACCATACTATGCAACGTAATGAGATTATGGCTAAAGTTGAATTTCTCAGTTAAGCACTGTTAGCAATCTCACACGATGAGTTGGTAGTGATTTACCCACTCTAGTAGAAAAAGTTACATGGAAAATATTTCGGACTGCCTCAGAAGACTTTTCACAACGAATATTTTTAGCAGCTTCGGCATGACTAGAATCATTTGATTATTGATTGAAATTTGTTCCTCAAGCAGCGTTATTGGAAGTAAAGTTTACTCCTGGACCTAATCCTAAGCCTTAGAAAACTTGAACTTTTAAGTAGGTTGAACCTCTAACAAGGACTACCAGTATATTCCATTTTCCATTTCTATTAGATTTGTTGCCTTTGTCATAATAGTAACTTCATTATTGCATGAACAAATATTAAATATAGTCTTTAAAAAAGAAACACTAAAGAAATAATCGCATAAAACAAAAGCAAAACTGTTTTCATATGAAAATATATGATCTTGAATGAAATATTAATGCGTTACAGGATGCAATATTGTAAAGTTGAGGATACAAGAAGGCACACATGTATAACACGTAATAAATAAATTTTATTGTTCAAAATTAACCAAATTTATTGTATATAATAAATAAAAATATTGTTCAGATTTAACAGGAAATTACTTTAGTTCATAAAAGAGATAATTGCTCTTTTGAATTGTTTTCTCTAGTTTGAACAAATCCCATTAATTTTTCAAAAGGACTTAACAATGATGCAAAGTGAAAAGCGATGAAAAAATGCAAACAATGAAATTTCTTGATTGGGGAATGCCCAATCAAGAGAAATTGCATAATCAGACTCCAGCTGTCACCGTAAAAAGGAATGCAATCGAAAGCGCTGATAAAGAAATCTGATTTATTCATTATTTTTTATTAAAGAGTGCCCGCACTTTTTAATAACATTATTATTAAAGAGTACAGCTGTTCTAAAGAGCTGGAGTAATTTATCAAGGCTCTCTGAGAAAATTCAAAAAATTTCTCAGGAAAATTACATAAATGCATTGAAAATCATGTATGGAACAGACTGGGTTTTCATGCTTAATATAAAGTTCTGTCCACAGACCTTCAAGAAGGGGCCTTGAAGTAGTCCACTTGATCAAAGTAGTGTGAATATGAGAGAGTGACGTTTAGACCATAAGCCACCCCCATAAAAACTGACCTCCACCTTTAGAAAAGAATGATATCCTGTACCAATAATTTTTTACACACACTTTTAAAAAATAATAGTCACACACCTCCATAAAAATCAGATCCACTTTTATAGAACAATGGAATGATAAATGTCATACTTCTTTCAAACCCCCTTTAAAAACAATGGATTAAAAAACCCCATTAAAACCCCACCCACTTTTAGAAAAGTGATGGCTATCATTTAACCATAACAGTTTTTTAAAAATAATAGTCACAATCCTCCCAACTCACTTTTAGAGAAGCGATGGCTACCATTACAATTTTTATAAAACGGTGGTCCCGAAAAGTTTCATCCGGGGAACTGACATTCTGACCTCTAAATTATAGTGAGACGCATGAAAATGTTTCTTGCAAAAATGCTTTCGTTTGTTCAACTATAAATAATTTAAATTTAGTTTTTAAAAGTTTCTTTTAAAAAAAAATGGAATGAAAATGAAATGTGTCAAATATTAATTAATAGAGCAAATTTGCGTTGTGACTGAAACACTTTTTGTTTCGAAATTATAGATTCTTTTGTTTCATTATTTAATATATTCAAATTCTTAAATAAATATTTCTACTGTGGTTACTCAATTTCAAAAAAGGAAGCAAAATATAGTGAGTTGTTTGACACCACAAGAGGAAATGTTTTTTTTTATTATCTTAAGGTTACTTAAATTGAAGTTTATACAAATTTGCATATTAATGTTATATATTTAATTTTTGTTAAACATTTATTCAAGAGAAATAGGTTTCTAAATAAAGTTACTTTTTAAGTATTTAATGATGTAATAACAGTAAATAATAGGACAAATTATTAATTAGCTATTATAAAACATATCTTTCTTTGATTATTTTACTTTTCTTCAAAAAAGATGTTGAAGTTTGTTGGAGTCTTTAATGAATAATTCTACAACTGTATTTCAGTAAAATATTTGAAAGTTATTTTTATCAATAAACATTTCAGTTATTAGATACTAGAATGGCAATTTAATTTTTAAGCTACTCTAGGGAAAACAATTAGGTTTGAAATATTTGAATCAATCTTTCAAATATAACTGATAGATTAGGATATATATTTGACATGCATTGCTTTAACTATGCGATTTCACACATCCCATAAATAGGAAATCAATATCAAACGCGCACACAATTATACAGATATTTTACCCTCTTTTCTTAATAATTTAAAATTTCTTTCGTTACTTTAGTGAAAGTAATTCAGCAAAATTAAAGTAATTTTCCCGAATAAATTCTGTAAACTAACCAGGTAAATATAAATTTGTTGACTTAAGTGATTTATGCATAGTTGTGACCGCAAATATTTTTTCTGCCAAAATAAAAATCTGGGACATCATACAGGCTTATGTATGTGATTTTGATTTTTAAATACTTCATAACAATACTGTGCAGTTCTTACCATGTCAATTAAAGGGAGAAAATGTAATTTATTTAAGGAATAACTCATCAGAAATTTAAAAGATTTTTTTTCACAGTTTCATTATTTTTTAAAATTTATATCCGAAATAGCTCTTTATTTGCAGTTGGAGCCACATTTTCTGTTCTAATGATGGAATGACTAATGATTCCTTAGCACCCATGTGAAAGAGAGCAGACTCAGTGATTGGACGCTCTCTTACAATTAGTACTCCAAGTTTCCTTTCATTCTCTTTTTTTAACGATGAACAAAAAGTGAAAGAAGAATTAAATGCAGATATAAATGTAACCGGCTAAAAACCCAAAAACTGAATTGTAAATAAATGAACAATTAGCTGCGAACGCTTTCCAGGGTTAAAAACAAGGTTTTCCCTTTTCTGGCATCAAGATTAATCGCCCTCCTATCAGAAGCTTCGCTCAATGGAGCTCTTCCAGCGCCTGCTCATTGTTCACACGTTCCGGATAATAACATGGGCGATTTTCTCTTCATCTGTGGGGGTCGATGCTGCGAAGGAGGGTTTTTACTTCTTTCCCCTCCCCACCAGCACTAAATGACGAACTCTTTAATCCTTTTGCTTCCAAATTAAGATTCATCTCAGAAACTTACTCTGAGTAATTAGCTGCTTTTTACCGATCGCAGTGGTGAAAAATTGTTCGAGAATAAATACTAGGTGAGTGAGATAAGCAGCCGTCTAATTATACCTTAATGACACCCCTGAGAGAAGCACGCACTTTTTCACAACTCCTCCAAAATGGTTGACAATCATTGCCCGAGATCTGATCAATATTCTGTGTCTAGACATTAAAATAAATCAAACGCAATATTTATCATCATTTCTTCAAAATAGATTTTTTACTTAGTCATCGTAGATTTGATTTGGAGATGTTGAGCACATTTATTATCCTAGTTTTCCACTGTTCTTGAATGCTAGATTTAGTTTTTTGACTCATTATTTAAATATTTTTAAAAATAGGCATCAACTATTAGATAAAGTACATTTTATACTCTTAACAAGCAATAATGAATTGTTTTCATTACAAGAAATCCCATTTTAAAAAAAAGGTTTAATGCTCAAAAAGTGTATTTTTATTTCAACTTTATGAACTATCAAATTTTCTTCTGTTTAATAACATGCTAGGAGCAAGGAAAAGACAGTTAGAAAAATTGAGCAAAAGCAGTATATTGTTTTCTTCCTTTTTTATCTCAAACATTTGAAGACATTAATGTGATGACTTAAGTATTTTAAAATATTTTATAAAAACATTCTGAAAACATTTTTCAACATTAGATTCCATATACCTCATGTAAGAAAAAAATAAATGTCTAAAGTGAAATAATAGCCATCTAAGGCTCTATCTGTGAAATTGAGTTCTTGAAGAACAGAGTTCCACTTTGAGTTGAATCATGGAAGTTGGCATTCATTCAATACTATGTGTAATATACTAACAGGCAATCCTTTTTTTACCGTTCATTCAAAAATCTTTCTTTAATTTTTGTTCTTAAGGAATTTATTTTTCCGTTTTCTTCTTATCTTTCTTATTTTACTTTTTAACACTGATAATTTTTTTTTATTTTGCATTTCTTTTCCTTCGCATCATTCTTTAATTTTAATAATATTCTTTGTCTTACACTATAAAATGCCAAAGCATTAATTAATACAGTACTAAGCTAAAAATAATTTTTCCCTATTTCTATGTTCTACTCTCAAACATTTGAAAGCTAATGCTTGTATTATATGAAACGAATCAAAATAAATAAACTAATTTTTTCACTCTTTAATAATTAAATAAATATTTGTTCACTTCAGAATTAAAACTGATACTGCAGAATGCAGCCATATAAAATAGTTAACCTATTGGATGAAGCCTTATCTTATAAAACATAGTTTTGAACGAGGAACTTTATCTGACACTTCATAGATCAAAATGTAACTGAGATTATTTTCTCTCTTTTCTTGCCGTATGACAGAAAATTGTTTTCAATGAAGACGGTTCAAACAAAATATACATAAAAGTGAAGCTTGTTTTTTTTCTTCTGTGAAACATTTTTAGCATTTAATTGTTTTTAATCAAGCAATTTTAATCATTCATTTACTTAATGTGAAGTAATTAATATTCATTCATTCATTCATTGCCGTGTGCCAGCCAGGCTGGCAATATGGGGTGCGCTGCTCCACTTTCTCAACTGAACCATATTTTGGTCTGGAGTCCGACTTCCTCAGTACATACATGCCATAGCGACCCGTTTATAGGGTATACAACCATTCACACCTCATTCATACAAGGAAAGGAAAAAGATAGGATAAATGGAGAGAAAAAGTACATCCATGCCTAAACTGGGATTCGAACCCAGGACCTCCTTATCCGTAGTCAGGCATGCTGATCACTAGACAAGTTGGTCGGCAGTAATTAATATTATTATTATTAATAAGTCAAATTAATCAAACTAAGTTTTATCATTATTTATCAAATATCAATAACTTATAAGTTAATTATTTCTTTGTTGCTGCAAAAACACTCGAAAATTAATTTGTATAGTTATAGTTTTCAATTTTTAAACTAAGGCATTTCCAACAAATGGGAATTTAAAGTAATATTTTTCTTAAACATGAAATCAAAGATAATCCGTCAGCTTCAGAATCATAATATTTTACACAGTACTTGTAATTATGTTGATTATTTTTTTCTGTAATATTCATCATATTGTATGTTAATAATTAACAGATTGTACATGTGTATACAATATGACATTTTATATTATCAAAAAATGTGTTAGGTTTCCTCATTAATACCCTTGTATGGTTGAAGTATTTAACCATATTTTGGAATCATGACAAATATTATGAATTAATTAATCTCATTATGATTAAAATGATTATTTAATAAATCATGATTATCAAAAACTGCAGTATGGTAAATTGCACTCAAATGGAGCAAAACATATTAGATTAAATTTTGCAAATATAGCACATTTACAAAATTTGTTTCTGCTTTCCTAACTTGGACAGCAATAAATTAGTTTTTCAATTAAATGACTATATAAAGTTGCTTTTAATCCAAATGGGACACAAAATTTGAGCTAAAGGTAACTAAGGTACTTCAGTGTATTGAAGAAAAAGAGTGTTAAAATTCAATAAATGGTATTTAACTGCATATATTGAAAGTGTGAAACATCATTTGTGTTACAGCGCGTGACTTTTAACATTATTCTTTGGATAAAACGAAGGCAATTTTTGCATGACATCAGCTACGTCTCCACGCATCCAGTCTACATTGCTAGAAAAAGCGGTACTAGTAAAACTGCTTTTTTATACCAGCAGAGCACCGTCTTAGATGCAAAAGAATTCCGTCGTAAAAAACACATAAGAAGAAGTGGAATGTTTCCTTATGCCTTACACAAGATGATAAAAAAATTTAGAATAAATAAATAGTTTGACATTTTTCTAAGTAAAAGGCGAAAGCAAATCCTGCCTTCCAACTGCCTCTGTTGCGAAGACAACAGTTGATAGAAATATAAGAGTTTAAGTGTGGCCTCCTCTTTCACAAATTATCCTCTTTTACGCGATTTTGATTATAAGGATTCACATTCAGAACAATATCTGAACCAAAATGTCTCCATTTGTTCCAGACCTGAATCATTAAGTGACCAGAAGACTCTTCCCTGTCAGCAGGCAAAATACGTGATTAAAGTACATTGCTGCTGCATGAAAGGGACATACTGAGCAGTCTCTTTTAAATATTCAACAGTTATTAAGTTTATGTTTCTGCATACTACAAACGATGCCTAAAAGTGGACTTTGTATTAGTTTTTTATTATCTATTAAATGTCAAGTCCATCATTTGAATATCATATATTTAAAATTTTATCCCATTTGGAGCAGTGAAACTCATTCTAGTGGCCTTTGATATGAGCAGCACATATTCTGCTAACACTGTATTGTAATGTCTATATTACGGTATAGACATTACGGTTTCTGTCTACACCGTAATGTCTATATAATTGAAAGTTACATTGTTAGCTGTAACTCGTTTCTACTGATGAGACGTTTACGAAGATTGGTCAAATAAAAGTATTCTATCGTCATTAGTAAAATGAGTAAAAAGTAATTATTGAAATTAACGTTAATTATTACAGGTTAAAATATGTTGAACTCATGACTCCAGATAAATAAACTATTCAACAGCTGTATCGGAATATCTACAATACTTGGATTATTTAATTCCTAATATACATCAGAATTTGTGAAATAAACGGAGAGTTAGATATTGAATGTTTCATATAATGCACAATGTGATATGTTTTTGTAGGCAGAAATGTCTGAATTTCTCATTTTTTCATCCAACTTTATAGATTGCTGGAGCAATATTATTTTTACCACGGACTGTGTGTACTATGCATATGTTCTTCGTTAGTAAGTACAATAACATATTGCTTGTTTTTCTTCCTTGCTATTGTAGCGATGTTTAAAATCTAGTGGTCATTATTCGTTTGTCTGCAAACTGTTTCCATGCCCAACTCCTTATCTAGTTCCGCTGCTGAGGAGAATATCACTCATTGTGTAAAGCTGATCTTCTGCGAGATTTTTTCCTTGGCTGAAACAAAACTGAATTAGCTTTATCTCACGAAAAAAACACTGCTTTTTAGGACTTCTTGAGTGGACACTCAAGAGCTCTCATTTTTAAATAAGGTAAAAAAAAAACATACCCGGAGAGCCACTGGGGCCCAGCTGACATGGCGTCTCCTGATGATATTTCGGTGTGTTTAAATTGTAGTTTAAATTGTAGGTCCTGGTGTCTCCTGCTTGTTTTATTCTTTTCGGAATTACATTCTGAATATTTTCGGATTAATGTGGATTGTCTATCTGTGCTAGATAGTCTCGAGATTAGAAGCAATAACAATAAGTACATTCGTAAACATAATTGCTTTCTATAGTTTTAACTTTTAATGTATTCTGAGATTTATTTGAATTTTATGTCTTTTTCTTAAATGATATGCTATATACCAGTAGATACAGATTAAGATTTAAATTAAGTGACAGAGATATTCGCGTTTATTTTAACCGCAATTTAACACAGTGATTCGTTTTCATGTACGCTTGTTTTCTTCCGTAAATTATTGTACACATGCATGTTACAGTAAAAGGGATTAATCCGGTGATTATGTATAATCACGTGTGCTTATTCATAATCACCACTAAATTTGGTAAATGGGATAAATTATTAAATATTTATCCCTTTTACTGGTAAGTTTATAAAATCCTCAAATCATAATGAGAACTATAATAAATTTCGATTATTTTGTTGAGAAATGATATCTTAATTCGAAAAAATAAATATTTCATTCTGAAGAATTTCAAGAACCTCATGAGGATTTAGAATAAAACATGTATTTCCATTGGAAAATTTAAATAAGAGTGGCCTTAATTCGAGTTCACTTCAGATAGATGTATAAGATAATAACATAAATTCAGATAAAATTTGTTGTAAAAGATTGAAAAATATATGAAATCAAAATTAAAGAAAGTAAAATAAAATCTGGATTGTTATTTCAATAAATACTCACTTTCAAGTGTTTTTTACTTTTTCACTTATCGGATCTCCTTTGAAAACACATCGTTCCTTTTGCAGAATCTCAAAGGGATTCTGCAGCTCTGTAAAAGGAATCTCTCTTCACCAATTAGGAATTGATACGAAACTATAAAATATTTCGTGTTTTGTCCCTAAAAGACAAACGTCTCTGTTTTAAAATACTAATATCCTCGCTAATAAATTTCGTGAATCACTTCTTGCTCTCTCGTAACATTTGGAACTTATAGTTTCCTTGTGTCACCAATATTACCAAGAAGAAAATTTAAAGTTTGGAAATTACAACAATTATTTTGCTTGTGATTCAAAATTTTTCTTACCATATTTTTCTATATTTTCTTACTTGTTCTTGCCTAGTTAAAATATCTGCCTGGTTAAAAGGTATCACTTCATCATTCTCATTATAAACCGCAATTGATTGCAGGTGAAAGTCATTTGCAATGGATCATTAATACTTATATTAGAATCATCTTCTATTTCTCTATTGATTTTATCAGAAAATAGTGTTAAATGTTTCCATTACAAAATGTATTTCTTTTTTGGTTCTAAAATTTTAATGGAGTCATTTGAGAAAGAAAATATTTTCAGATCTATTAAGGGCATCTTACTTTTAAGGGAATCCTTACTTTTTAGGGCATCCCAATCATTGCTTTATAAGGCTGATTACTTGATTCCTTCATAAAACGACATAATTTTTAAAAAACGCATAAAATTTTATCCTTCCGACTATTTACTAATTTCATTGGTTTCCAACAAAAAACTTAGCATATTTTCAACATCTTGGCTTGCACGCTGAATCTAAGTTTAAGTTTGGCTGTGCCTATTTTTCTCATGCTTGATTCTCAATTCCAGCCTCATTGTTCAAACTTTTTTCCTGATTTAATTACTGAACTTGACATCATTAATTAAATCATCATAATGAATCATAATGATATCATTAATTAAATTTGGGAATTTAATCACTTTGAAGCATGCTGGATCCCCAATGTAAAAAATGTCATTTAAATGGTACACAATTTCTCCTGCGGGCTTCTTCTTAGGGCGATCAACTGTACAAATTTGTCAAGTAGTCTTGATATTTAAATATGAGTTTGAAATCACTATCTTATTAAAAGTACATGTTAGTTAAATCGACTTCCATCTTGAATTAATTTATTTGAAGACAATTGAACTAACAACATGTACTTTCTTGGATGCCTTTGACTTCTTTTGAACACTTTCACACAAGTTTAAAAAAATCATCACCGTCTTATTTGTAACATTTTGTACTTCTATAAAAAATTTTTAACATTCTGTTACTGCACTACAGCTATTTAATAACTGTGCTTTATGAATTATGATAAAAGTTCCATAATAATATTAGAAATAGTACTAAAATGACTTGAAACTGATATCAACAGAGACCCTTAATAATAGTCCATAAACCTGTATTGCTTAGCAACGGCGTTTGTCATGATGGCGGCAGCCATGCAGTTAAGAAAATGGAACTAATTTTTAATAAGTTGTGGAATTTAATTGCATTGAACATTACTTGTTAAGAATTTTATAAAATAATCTTCAAATTTAAATATTCAATAATTAATCGTGTTTATCAGGTATTGTAATGATTATGAATAATACTAGGCAATTGTACATATTCACCATTTATTGTGTTTCACGTAAAATACACCTTATGAAGAATGTCAGTGATGACATTTAAGTGATACACGTAAACATTATCTTTTCCAAATGCTTTTATAAAATATCTTTAACAAGAGAAGAACAAGTAAGAAAACATAGAAAAAATGATAAGGAAAATTTAGAATCGCTGATAAAAAATACGTTCAAAGTTTCAAATTTTAAATTTTCTTTTGGTAATATTAGTAACACAGTGAAACTACGAGAATCAGATGTTGAGAGAGAGAGCGAGAAGTGATTCATGAAATTTACTAGCGATGGTATTAGAATTTCAAAATGGAGAAATTTATTTTTCAGGAACAAAACAAAGAAAGAGAAAAAATTTAAAGTGGTTTAACGAAAACCAGTTCACAATTTGGAAGAATTTATTTTGTTTGAAGATTTTCCGATCAAGCGATATCACTTAGAGCTTGTGTTAGAAAATCTTTTTAAAAGTAAGTGTTATTAACGATATGTTTCCAAAGGAGAGTGAAAATTTGCAAATCTATAAAATCTGGAGAAACGTAGTTCTATATACCATAACAGTCTAACGTAAACTTACAAATAAATATGAGTAAACAATTTTATAGTTTAGTTTGTTTTGACATGGAACAATCATTTTCTTTATCCAGTTCTTCTTTATACTAATAGAGAAAGATATAAAATTTATTTGTAAGTACATGTCATTATTTATTGTAATGTTCTGCATTGCTTAGATATACAAAGTATATACTGAAATAGGAATCCATGCGTTATTTTATTTCCAGTATTTTTGATTTTTTTCTTTGCCGCTTAAGACAGATATTATTTTAACTTACGGCGTTATGTCATACATTTTCTGTAAAATATTTACTGAAGTGAACGTGCAAAGTACCACTCTAATTTAATTTTTTTAATTGAAATAGCATTCTAAATTTTATGCTAATTCATCATGATATTCTTCAAATTCTTAAGAACTAAATTTTTACATTTGAAAATATTAATTTTTTCAAATTAAGATATTATTTCTCTATAAAATAATCGAAATTTATTATATTACCCCATTAAGAGCTGGGTATTTTATAAGCGAACTAGTAAAAGAGTTAATGTTCAATTATATTTATGACATCTACCGATTTTATTAGTAATTATAAATAATCATCGTTTATCATAGATTGATCAATTTTGCAATAACATATATAAGTGCATATATATTAATCATAAAATTTGAAGATGACAATAATCAAATAGTAAAGGAAAATGTATGAAAAGTAAAATATTACTGCACTCATTTACATTAAATTCCTAAAAAGCACATTTTTTTAATAACGGTAATCATAAAAATTCTGTGTTGTGTTTATTGTTAAAGTTAATAAAATTTGTGATAAAATACGAATGTTTTATGTATTAATACATGAATCATAAGCACAATAAGAGTGTATAGCATTATCACCATTGAAAATACACTAACTTATTTTCTAAGATAATTTTAAGCCAACTGGGATGGTTCATACGCAGTCCTGAAAGGACTGGAGGACGTCTAGGTTAGTATAAGGAAATCTTTTATTTCAGTACCTTAGATAGTACATTATGACAGATCCTATATTTACCACTGTGTAAATTAAAATTAGAAGAACCTGGTTCTCTTGTAAATAGTGTAAATAATTTTAATTGAATATTTACTTTTGTGTATCTGTCTAATAATTTTCATTGTTTTTGTATGTAATGTCTTTTGTATCACTTTAAAATGTAAATACTTTTTTATTTTATATTTGGATTCCCACCAGGAGATTATACTGCCCGGGACGTGCCATCCTAGAGAGAGACGTTAATAAACGTTAATTATTACGTTATTAAATTTATAAGCGTTAATAGGATTTGTCTTAAAGTATCTGAGACAGATTGGAAATACTCAAATTTTGGCCAAAAATTGAGCATTCTGTATTAAAATGCATAATTTTTCATGATTTGGTAATTCGTCGACATTCTTGGCAACTTTATGAGAAACATATGCTTTTGAAAACTCTCAACAAAGCTCTAGGACCCATATTAAGTGAGATAACGTATAATCTACCAAAAAATTAACAAAATTTAGATTTGCACGAAATGCACGAATGAAATTAACAAAATTTAGATTTGCATCTTCACTAACTCTTCTGTGCCGTGTGGAAGTTTCGCCACACGGCACAGAAGAGTTAGTGAAGATGCTGAAAGTGAAGACGTTAAAGGGAAACACGGAAAGAATGAAGAAGATCAGTCTTGAATACTAGTCTAGTGTATAGAAGCTGTTGTCTGTTTTAAGTATTACTGAGTTCTGTAACTGGAAGCTGTTTTCTGATGTATCAACTGAATTGGATCTGTGAAATCATGATTTCTACTGCTGAAATTTCCTGTATCTTGTTAAGTTTGCTACAAGCTAAAGTCTTGTGAATTTTAAATGATTCTTTTATCGATTGCCAACGAACACAAACAATGAAGCTCGGTACAACTGGTGTCGGAAGTGATGTTGAAGAGTTTATACAGTTTATCAGTAGAAAAATGGATATAGATGGAATGAAAAGTCTTCCAGAAACATGTGTCAAAACCAAAGATGAAATTTAGGTTTTCAACTATGTCATCTGAGCAGATGTCTGAGATGAAAATCGGGATGATAGCTGAACTGGAAGACATGAAAAATGGACAGCAAGACAGGAAAGTTGGGCAGAAAGAGATGAAAACCGAACAGGAAGAAATAAAATATAGACAGGAAGAGATGAAAGCTGAATGGGAAGAGATTAAAAACAAGATGAAGTGAAAGATAAAATGCATACAGGAGGAGCTTAAAAAGAAAATTTTAAATGTTAAACCAGAATTCTCTAATATTATTCAAGAGAAGATGAATTCAAGGGAAAATAAGATAATCACAGTTGATATTACAGTTTTGAAGATAGAAAAATGTCTGGACACAAAGTTTCGAGAAAAAATCAAGTAGCTAATACAGTAGTAAAGATTCAAGTTCAGCAATAGTTTTCCTGGTTCAGCATACCCTTACAAATTCATTCAGAACAAGGAATGGATTTCACCTTTGTTGTGTTTAAAGGAATGTGTTAAATTCTCGGAAAAGACAAGATGCAGACCACTCCCTTACATCAAAATTCGGATGGCATGATAGAGAGGTTTAACTGAACCACATTAAATAACCTCTAACTTATGATTTTCATAAACCAGCAAGAGTGGGACTTGAAGCTACCATTGTTCCTACTTCCATATTGCAGTACTTTTCACGAGATTACCGTAAACATCCCATCTCATATGTCCTCTTGTAATAAACTTCGCCTCGCTGGTAATATTCACAGTTTGATCTTCCACGGGATACATCTTCATCACACAACTTTCGCGGTCTCCAGGTACTTTTTGAAAATTTTCATAACTTTGCTCGAGAACTATTCAATATGGATTACGAGAAAGTAAAGACGAGATGTGATACTAGAGCTACGAGACATTAACTTTTAAGAAAGTAACAATGCTTGGTTGTAGAACCTGATTTGGTATAATGGACTATTTCCAAAAATGCTAGCAAACTGGGATGGTTCATATACAATCCTAAGAGGACTGAACGACGTCGTGGTTAGAATAAGGAAATCACTTACTTCAAATTCCAAAGTACAGCATTATGACAGATTAGCTCTTTACTGCAGTGTAAATAAAAATTAGAAGGCCATGATCTTTTTGTAAATAGTGTAAATAATTTTAAAAAAATGGAACATTTTCATTTATTTGATTTGTCTAATACTTTTAGTTGTTTTTTTAAGTGATGTATTTTGTATCACATTTATATGGGTAAATTCTTTAAGCGTCAATTTTGACTTCCTGTCAGGAAACAGTATTGCCCGAGACGTGCAATACTTGAGAGCAGCACAAGATTACAAATTTATAAACGTTAATGGTATTTCTCTTCAAATATCTCAGACAATTTGAAAATACTCATATTTTGGACAAAAATTGCACATTTTACGATAAAAAAACGTCATTTCTAGCGATTTAGTGACTTGGCAATCATTTAGGGAGTTTCTTGCAGTCTTGCCAAGAAATAAGTACTTCTGCAAGAATCTCACTGAAGTTCTGGGACTAATATTAAGCGAGATAGCGAATAATTTACCAGAAAATTAGTTAAACTTAGATTTGCACGAAAAGTGAGGTATAAATACTACCAATTTTAAATTCCATCAATTTTAAATTATAGTCATCCATACCATAGCAGTTTCATAACTCACGTTATAACTTTTCTAAGGATAGTAATAAACAAGACATATCTTGCATTCAGGAACCATATCTACAACAAAACCAAATTAAAGGATTAACTTTGTCATGGAGAAAATATCATTCAACAGATGAAGCTCCTCGTGCAGCAATCATATCCAAAGCAAATATTAATCCAATAATCATTCATTCTCATAAAGATTTAATTGTAATACAAATAGATTCTCAAACTACATCCCTAATATTAATTTCTTTATATGCCTCCCCAGGTGAAGATCTAACTTTAATTCTTGGAATCCTCAGAAATTTATTACTTCAATACAGATCAGCACGAATTTTAGTTTGTGGAGATTTTAACTCTCAAAATTTGCTTTGGGGATACCGTTCAAACAATCACCGTGGTTTGATTTCAGAAGAATTTTTAAGCTGCAATTCCCTGAATCGGCTAAATACTTCTCCTAGCCCCCCAACTTTTACAGGACCAATGGGTATTGGCTAGCCGGATTTAACCCTCTGCACAGACTCTCTGCTCCAAGTGATTCAGGACTGGACGGTGAAAAATGTTCAGACCATAACTACATAATATGTGTTATAGCTGAACCAATAATTGAAACTTTTAATAAAAGATTTAAAAGACACTTCACAGATGTCTGTATATTTACTCATTTAACACTTGGTCAACATAATATCTACAAAATAAATTTTGTTGTTATATCTCTTGTCTTTCTTGGTGTTGCAATTTGGTTGGGCAGCATTATACATTTTGAGCTTGAAATAATCAGAAAAAAATTCTAAAATCTGTAAAACCAATTCTAAAATCTTTAAATAAACAAATGCATAAAATTAAAAGCGTAGGAAACTTGGATGAATTCCCCAACACATTTTTAAATAATGTTCATAGAGCAGCAGAAGCAACATTTAAGCAAAGAACTGCAGACAAAAAAGCTTACATATACTGGTGGACACCAGAACTAAAGAGCAAAACAAAGACACTTAGAAGAAGACTTAAAATATCTACTTCAGAAACAGAAAAAATTTCATGGTTACAAAAATTTAAACATCAACAAGCAACTTATAAAAGAGCAATTTTGAAAGCAAAATTAACTAGTTGGGCCAAATTTTGTACAAACAATAAGAAAGAATTCGGCATATTGCAAAAAATAGCAAAGTATTTTTCTCCGACGCAGTTTGTCGCACTCAACAACTCAACAAATGAAGATATAATAAAATCAATCTTAAAAGAGCTCATGGAATCTATTTTACCAGAGATAACCAAGAAGAGGAAACTCAATACCATACAACAGTTAGGTCAACTCCACTAATCCTTTCAAGTACAAATGATCCACTCTTCACACAAGGAGAAGTTAGTTTAATAATTAAAAACCTTAAGAATTCTAAGGCCTCGGGTATCGATGGATTAGACAACATAATAGTTAAGCTGGTCCATAGAGCCAATATCAAATTCTTGCTTAACTATTTTAATAAATGTCTACAATTAAATTACATCCTAAAAGCATTTAAGAAAGGTCAAGTGATCTTCAGTAAAAGGCAAAAAGACCCAAAGTTGGCCACTTCCTACCGCCCAATATGTCTTCTGCCTTTATTTGGGAAAGTTCTGGAAAGACTCAAAATAGACCGCCTAAAGCATGCCTAATTCAAAAATAACTTTTTACATAATAGCCAATATGGCTTCAGAGCAAAAAGATCAACAGACCACGCTCTAACTGCAGTAATGGATTGCATAAATAAAAATAAAGAAAACCGATATACAGCTCTCATTAGCCTGGACATCCAGAAAACATTCGACTCTCTGTAGTGGCCAGGTCTAAAATTAGCACTTACAAAATGTTACGCCCCGAATAATGTATCCCAGTGCATTTTTCGCTTCTTAAAAGATAGAGAACTGATAGCCATAAGTGACTCTGGCTTAGAACAAATGGAACATATCGGAGGCTGCCCACAGGGCTCCGTAGGAGGGCCTATGTTATGGAACATCTATTTCAATTAAATTTTATCCGCTCATTTGCCAGAACACATAGAGATTATAGCATTTGTAGATGATACAATGCTAGTAGTTGGAGGTGCAACAAAAACAGAACTAAAACTTATAATTGTAACAAATCTTTATTCCAATTCTCAAATTCCTGCAAAGATCTAAAGTTAACAATTTCAACAGCAAAATCAACAGTAATGATCCTTGGTAAGAAAAATATAAGTCTAAAATCCAGTCCAAAAATAACCTTAAATAATGAGAGTCTAAGGCATACAAAATGCTTGGTTTACTTCTAGATTCAAAGCTACTTTCCTACCACATCTTCGCTACATCAAAACAAAAATAATACCAATAGCCTAAAGACTACGTGGAATGATCAGCAGAACTGGGGTATAAAAGGAAAATTTTCTAAAGTCAAGTTCAATTTCTGATTTGAAACCTCGTCTTCTACATCCACAATACGATATAAAGAAAGCATTTAGCCTTCATTAGTTTACATATATTTTATGTATTACTAATAAAAACATTGACTTTGTTAACCAGTGAAGAGTTATTTTTAGATAACATGTATTACTTATTAACATGATAATTTTTTTCTCAATTCAATGGCATGACCTACTATTTTTCTGCTGCATTACACCTCTGTTGACAAAGTTAGCACAAAATTTGTAATGACTAATAGAAGGAGTCTTAGAAAAAAATATCTCCTGTGTGATACTATGAACATTAAAAGTAATTTTACAAAAAAATATGTCATTTTCTGATATTAATCTTATTGATGAGAATTCCACTGATAGTTTTCTCAAAAGTGTCAGTTTTTCTAAAAGGTTTTCTGTAAGAATTTCTGATTAGTTTTTTAATACTTGAAAATTTTAAACTTTTAAATTTTTCACTGAGAATTTCTAAATAAACTCGAATAGTTCAAAACGTACTCGCATTTACATATTTCCGACTTTATTCTAGAACGTTTAGAACTATTGGGGGGAATTATGTTAAGGAATTAAATATATTCCACGAATTAACATTTACTTTTCTACAAGGCCTGATACAATTGGTCATTCCTATATCCTTTTCCCGTCTATTCTCACATTGGCAATCCTGAAAGAGACATTCTTTTTTACAGGAACATTTATAAATCTAATATAATGTACATATAACATAAGCACATATAATCAACAACTAGATATATACACATATGTACACTGTTAACAATTATCTACTACTGTATCGTAAGGAGCAACAGTTTGCAACCATCTCCGTTGCCTACCCAGCCATCACCCCCCCTAAGATTGGAAGAGGGTGCACACTAACTTCTAATCTCAAATTTCTCGTCTGGTGACGTCATAAAACACTGCTTACCATTAAACAGTACAATAACAAGAAACACTTAAACAGCTTTCACAATACTAACACTCATACATTTAAACTTCTAACTGCAATATACAAATAAAAAATAGTTAATTATTTGAGTAACATCCATTTCAAAAGTTAATTTCTTGAATAATTAGTTAATTGAATAACATCAAAATTTTTTGAGAATAACGTATCGAATTGCACAAATATCATAGAAAATTAAAATAAAGTTCATTAAAATATAAAAAATTGCTATCAGTTTTTCATGTCACTGTTGTCTCTAATCTGGATAATGAATTGGTATTTGTCAGTCTTGAGCCTTGGTACGGAGAAATAAATAAATTATATTTCTACAAAGCCATTGCCCATTTCTGAAGTTTCGATGATTGTGGGACATTCTTTGTGATAAAAGTCAATGGATTATGATGTGTAATCAATTCCACTGGTGAACCGAAGATCAATGTTTCCAACTTTTTTAAACTGCAGAAGACTGCATATGCTTCGCTTTCAATAGTTGGCCAGGACTGCTGTGATTTGGCCAGTTTCAGATTTGCATAGCTGACTGGAAAGACACAGGTGTCCTTTCGGTAAGACAAACATGCCCAATGCCTCTCGAAGATGCATCACTGAATGTACAGTAGAAGGCAATCCAACCACCAGTGTATTGAGGCAGGGTGCTTCAACTAGACAGCTTCTCAATTCGTTGAATACTCTGCCATGCTCTGCCAACCAACATTACTCTTCAGGGTTCTTCTTTCTTGTAAGTTTGGTAAGAGGATGTGCCTTTCCCGCATAATAAAATACATAATCGTCATCATAGTTGCACAGTCTTAGCACACTCTTCATCTGTTACTTGATTTGAGGGCTAGCAAACCTTCTATGTATCCTCAACTTTGTCAGGATTAGTGCTATGAATGCCGGATTCAATGATGTGTCCCAAATATTTATAACAGATTTCGCGAAAGCACATTTTTTCAAACTTACTGAAAAGTTACAATTTTCCAGTTCTGAAAAGATGGTGTCAAGATGAGATAAATGCTCATCCTATGTTTTGTAATACACCTCAATGTCATCCAAGTACGCGATACTTAGCTAGAACTTTGTTCTACACCCTCTGAAAAGTAGCTTCCGCATTGCGTAAACCAATGGGCATGACCTTGAATTTATATTGTGTTTTATAGGTTTTCAAACAAGCCAAATCCTGGCTCTTTTTCTCCATTGGTATTGACCAATTCCCTTTCACTAAATCAATTGTAGTGATAATTTTTGATTGCCTGATGCAGAATAAGAGTTCTGTGCATAGAAAAATCATTACTTTTCGTAACTGCATTTATCTTCCTGAAGTCAACACATAACCTTAATGCACTATTCTTTTTCATTACACAAACTACTGGATTTGCAATTTCTGCATCGCTTTCCTTTAACAATCCCAACGACAATAATTCTCTAATTTGTTAAGCGACCACCAGCCTTAATGTTTCTGGTATTAGATAAATATAGGATTTCTTTCTTTCTGTTTTGCTTAACCTAATCTTATGTACACCTACTTTCGCTATTTTGACTTTATTCGTAAACAGTTCTTTATATTTTGATTTACCAAATGGTTCAAATCAACTTGTTCTAAACTAAAATTATTCGATTCGTTTCTCACACCTGGAGTGGAGTGGACTTCTTTTAACTTTCATCCGTTTACGAATATGACTCCTATTGTTGATATCGTAGGTATAAATTTGCTGTTATATTTACATGCACATTTTTAACATTCCCGTTAGTAAGTTTCGCTTTTTAAGAATCCAAATTATAACGTGCCACTACTATTTAGCCGGTCCTGTCCATCTAGCATATAATTTATCATTGAAGTCTGGAATTAATAAGTACACCTGATCACCTGGTTGTGTGTGTGTATGTGAAATTCCTTATACACTGATCTCCGATTTGCATAGTGCTGAGATATTTCGTATATACATTTTGCTTTATTTCAGCTGTGAGAAATGCCTGTTCTGCCGCCATTTATAAAATAATTTTTAAATTTTGGAGATAATCTATGGCATTTTTCCAGATATATACAGGTAATGGGTTTTCACTTGATCAAGTGGATTTTAATACTGCTAGAGGTCCTATAGCTTCTCTCTCATACATCAATTTAAATGGTGAAACATTTATAGTACAAATCGGGATCTTCCTGTATGAAAACAATAAATAAGGGATGTGTTTATCCCAATTTTTAGGATCGATTCGATTAATGTGAAGTAACATGCATTTTAAAACTTGATTGTTCCGTTCAACTAACCCTGAGCTTTGCGGATGTGACGGTGTGGTGAATCTAGGAACTGCACCTAACCTTTTATAAAACTCCTGAGTTGATTTTGATAAGAGATTAGAACCCTGGTCGCTTGAAATTACTCAATGAAAATTCTTGTCTCTGAATTGGTGCGATAGGAATGCGATCAGTTACCCTTTACCTACTTCGTAACTGACATTCTTTACATACGACAATATTCTTCAACATCGCGTGTTTTATTCGGTCAATAAAAGGAATAACGAATCCTTTTTTGTTTTTTTATCCGTAAATGATTTGCGAAAATAGATTCATGTGGACTTTTTAAAATTAGATTTTTCCTAACCTTTGGTATTGTTGAGTATTTAATTACCGTTATTATATCATTTCTACAAATAATATTTTGAATATTAAAAAAAACATATTATTATTTTTTAACATTGCATTGTTTATTTATTTTTTTCACCAAGATTCAAACCTGAAAACAGAAGCAAAATCTGGCTTTTTTATAATTAAAAACTGCTTTTCATTCAATCATAAAATTACAAATTTATTTACACACATACAAATTTAGTTACTTATATAATTTCAAATATTTATATAAACTTTACTAACAACATGGTTAAGCACTCACTTGTAGTTCATAATTCCCACTAGATATCATAATCATAGATTAAATTAATACAATAGAGGTAGTATCACACTGTAAAAAAATTACTGGCTGGAAAAAAAAAACATGGACTCAGTAAGAAAGATTCTATTACTAAGCTGGTCTATTTTCAGGACCTCGAAAACCTGGTAGTTCATTCATTCAGCTTGACATTCTTCATGTGGCCTTGTATTATAGGAGTATGTCTCTTCTTCTTCAGTCTGAAAACTCATAGGATTTGATTATTTCAAAGCTGCCTTTGTTGTTCTCCAAGGAGACAAAGAGGTACACTCAACACAGTTAAAATTGCGAACAGACAACTCGGTCTTTCAGGCTGAAGCACTGGCCTTATTATCGGCCTTAAACCATGTACTGGATGCATCTTATTCACCAGCCACCATTTGGACAGACAGCTTGTCTGTCTTAATGGCACTCCGCAACCCAACTCACACTTCCCCTCTTATCAATGCCATACAATGCAAACTCCATCAACAATCATCTATTCAAATCCGTCTCTCCTGGATAAAAGCACATGCTGGAAATGTGGGAAACGAACTGGCAGATCAAAGAGCAAAGGAAGCAGCGGTGAATGAGAACTTATTACAAATCGATCTACCACTTCCACGAACCCACCTTCTGCAGTTCCTTAAGCAAAGACTCAAACATCAATGGCAAACCAGTTGGGACGACTCTTTAACTGGCCGCCTCACACACAGTATTATACCCCATATTACAACGGACAGGCTCATTTCCAATCCAATGATCATCTTTCTTATAACAAATCATGGACCCTTCCCAGTGTACTTTCACCGATTCGGTAAAGCCTCAACCCCACTTTGCAGCTGCGCGAACGGCAGTGAAGGTAATGCTTTGCATTATGTGGAACACTGTAGCTATACGGTGGGCCTCCACCTAATTCACCATTCCTCACAATCTGACATCGCTTTCATCAAGTTTATTATTGGTGATAAATTTAGAGTTAAAAGAGTGATGAATATTATGTCCATGCTGGTTACAAAAGGACTGGACCTATGCGCCTCGCCAGTACAAACCACATCACAAACACAAAATGACTCTGAACTTAACCTCTCAGATGATAATTAAAGCAAGGACAATTGCAGCACACTTCCTTAATTTTGTAAAATTTTGCTTTATTTTTCATATTGTCTGTTACACATCTTACTGTATTTAGCCTAGAATTTTGTTTTTCATGTTTTTTCTCTTATAAGTAAGAAACATTATAACTTTTCTAAGCTGGATTTCTCAAATTAACGAGACTTGTTATGTCAATTCTGTACTTGTTAAATTTTTATGAATGATTCACACTATCTCTAGTATATCTAACTATTTCGTCGCCTACTCTATCTTTTTTTCTTTAATGTTTACCTTTGCCGATTTTCTTTTTCATGGAATTATTGTATCTTATTCCTGTAATATGTGACCAAATGTTTTTTTTTAAATATTTCACTTTAATGCAAATTTGTTAACCAAATTTAAACTAAAATAGATGCTGTGGTTAATAGTAATCTCAACCACCTTTTATACTTATTTAATCTCCTCTGCTTTAATTTACACATTACTTATGTTTTCATCTTTAATTTTAAATTTTTCCTCTCTTATGTACTGAAATGTAATTTGTTCCAATGAGCCTCTTTCTCTGACATGTGTCACAGATATAGGCTTGAAAGTCCAACATTGTTTTCATTTTTAGTCCTCAACTACGTAGTCAAGTTCTGGATCTCAGCGGGCACCTGGCACTTCGTGCGAGGTGTTTATTCCTCTAATTTGAAGAGGGGGTGGAACCTGATAACCGATAGGTACAGACCAGGGCCTCCTCTTCTCGTTGTTGTTGTTCATAGATTCTAGTAGAATGTCCGACTTGAAAAACGAACCCAGTCCTTTGTAGTGGCGGGTGTAGCAGACTTTCTTGTAACTCGCTTCTGCCAACGCGCGTGTGCCTTCAGCCTCCCTCCTTGGCTCTCTTCCTGAAAAAATGGTTTCCTTCAAGTACTTCGTTAGGGCACTCCACTTCGTCAAAAGGGGAAGATGAGAAATTAATTAAGAGGGACTTCCAGCCAGGTTAAAAAATGTGCAGTTTAGTTAGTTTACAAAAAATTTCCAGCCAGTGAATACATCAGTATGACTAACTGACCAACTTTATCTCCCGAATCCGTTTCCTAATGATGTATTTTAATTCATCCATAAAATAATAATTATTTTTCGCTAGCTCCGCGTCTTTGAAAAATTCGCTTAAAGATTCGAAACTCCTTTCTTGAATAATACGGTCTCCGAAATTTGATCCTTTGCATCTTGGTTTCCCACAGTTACGCATTGAATACCTAATTACCCTTCACCATCCTGTTTTTCCGATACCCAAAAATTTTCAATGACCACTTCTGAAATGTTTCCCTTTTTTTCTAACGCTTTCTCTTCTCCCAGAATAAAGGAAACCCCTCCACTGGTCTCCACTTGAGAGACAGAGAGAAAAACATCTGTTAGAACTTTACTCATTTCCTCCTCTTCAATTTCAAGGCAGCTTTTAACAACTCTAAAATAGAAGGCGTAGTAATATTATTCTCAACTAACTTAACTGTGAGTACAAATAATGCTTTCACATTATTAAATCCTCCGGTGTTAATGAAATTGGTAGTTTTTAGATCAGCAGTAATTTTTCTCCGAAAGCAGACATGAGTTGAAATTTTGAAGTCTCATTTTTAAGGAATCTGGAATTAAATTTGCGTGAATCAAACTGATTTCAGCACCACTATTCAGGACAAATTTAATTTATTTTGTACCTAACCAAATGTTTACATACTGTAACGTTTGCATATTAACTGGCTTTTTCTCATTAAAGGCAGTTTCCACTAGAGCAACTAGTCTGTCATCTTTCTTTTTGTCGATCAATGGATCACTTTTACTTTGACTTTCAGAATTTCCAAATTTGTTTCGGTTGAAACAAAAACGCAAATGTACTGTTTGTTTACAAAAATTACACTCCTTAAGCGAATTCAAATTTCTATCATTATGTTTATATCTTACGTGAGGTGGTACATATTTTTCACTAACCTGTTTCGATAATGTATCATCATGTTTACGCTGATTTGTGGGCTTATCTTACACTTCAGTAAAGCGTTCTACCTTTTGAAATGTACCAATATCGCACAATTCAGCTGTTTTGGATTATACTAAGTATCTAATTATTTTATTTTTATATAACTCCGTGTTTTGGTAGCTAGCACTTAATAATCTGTCACTGAGTATTAATTCATTCAGTGTTTCAAAACCACATTCATCAATTTACAGTAAAAATCTTAATTCGTGCTTAGTCTATTTTTGTTTTTTCTTGGGCAAAGAAAGTTTTCCAGAGAAGCTTCCGGTGTGGGCTCGAATTCTTTTTAAATTAAAGAATAACGATAATATTTAATTTCTTCCGAGGTAGCATAAACTATCAAATGCGCCACCCATTCAACTAACATATTAAATAAAATTTAAACCTTAAATTTTTGCGCTCCATTTTTGATTTCAAACGCTTTTTTGAGAGAAGCGAAAATTGGTTCGGGTTTTGCGACATGATTCGGGTTTACTGGAACTGGCAAAGTTTAAGTTTTCACACTTTTTGTTAAATTTTCTAAGCTATTATTTAGATTTTGTCCCTTCCCTAGTGCTTAAAGTATTATTCTCAGCCTGAATTCTTTTCATTTCTAATTGAGCTCTAACCAACTCAAGCATGGTTCTTTCTAATTCCAATGCTATTTCTGATTTTTTGGCATTCTTTTTCTAACTTCAACAACTCAGATTCAGTTCCTTCTTTTTTTATACATTCAGCGACAGTCGTACTCAAAAAGTTTTGACAAAATCAGAGTCATTCTCAAAATATTTACTTTTTCTATTAACTCTTTCGAATCTATAATTTTATGTTCTGATTTTACATTCAAAATTAGTTCTTTAGCCACTACCACTAAATTTTCCTTTTTCAATCCATTTATATTTAACATGGTTTTATCTTTAATATAACACCTAAATAACAAAACTTTCTCAAATTATTCTACCCATAACAAATCTAATAAAATTACACCACAACCACTATTTTCATCATACACTAGCTAAAGTACATAAGTAATTATCCTTTCTCAAACTATTATATCCTTAACAATCTTTTCTCATTTTCATCACTTAGCAAACTAAAATGTATAAATATCTATTCTTTCTCAAATTACTCTTAACAAACCTTCCTCATACAACTATTCTACCAATAATATATTTTTCTTTTAATTCAACAAACTAAATCCTTTCCACAGGCAGAATAATCACAGATTCCTATCTCGATTAATCCTATGGTTCTCGAGAAAACGGAACGGTTGATGCAATTGGTCATGCCTATAACATTTTCCCCTCTATTCTCACATCGGCAATCATGAAAGAGAGTTCCTTTTTCAGGCACATTTATTAAGCTAATATAATGTAAATATAACACAAGCACATATAATCAACAGTTAGATATATACATATATTTACATTATTAACAATTATCTACTACCCTATCGTAAGGAGCAACATTTTGCAACCTTCTGTATTGCCTGCTTCACTCTATCCAAAAAACAAAACAAAAAAGCATCGTCTTCGAATGAGTGGGAAGGGAAGATGACGTCACCTAGGCATCACGCAAGGTGGTTAAAATTAAATTGATGTTATTCAAAGCCTCCATCTCAATTAAACTTCAAATAAATGTTTTGTTGATTATTGGGTCAATGTTTTAGTAAAATAGTTTCAAATCGTACCAAAAGATGGCAATTTACAACTTAAAAACACATACTTCTCTCATGGAATTTTGGTAGAAATTTAATAACTTGTTTAGCGAATATGTGAATGAAAGAGATGAAACACGCATTGAGAGATGATAAGACAATTTAATCAAAATGAGAGTAATGCTCCAACAGCACTCCATGTTTATATAAAACTTTTGTAAGAGACCCATGCATGTGTGAATGCAATTAAGGCCTTGATGTAAAAATTTAAAGAAATTGGTTGTTTGGATGTTGTGCGGGGACGAAAACAGCGTAATGGTTGGGGTTGACGTTGCAATTACATCACCTGAAGCACCAGTGAATACTTCTAACTTTGTTGTAAGTAGGCTCTCAATATCATAAGATCCAGACATATAGTAGACAACTGTGTATATAGTTTAGGACAAAATTTTGAAGCTATAACTTTTCAGGATACATTTTATGAAAAAAAAAGAAACCACAAGATTTCTCAACGCGCTTTAGTTTTGCCTAGCACTTTCTGATTAGGATGCAAATGGATGAATACTGGACATGGCAAAATCTTATATAAAGATGAGACTCATTTTCATTAGATGATTCTATGTACACAGAAGATTGTAGTTTCACAAATTCCCTTGAGCAAATGTGACAGCTCGATGTGAATCACTTTTAATTTCAATTTAGACTATTTCTTCTTCGAAGAAGTCACAAGAAATTGATTAGATCTATGTAAAACCACAAATGAGCTATACAGGATTTGTTTGAAAGGTCTTGTTATCAAGAAATTCAATGACCACCATAATATTGATGTAAAATGAAGCAACAGCAAATACAGAAAGACACGTAAGCTAATTTTCCAGATAAGCATTTTATCTCACTTATTCTCTCACAGATTGGGACAACGAGATCACCAGGCCTGAATCCTTGAGACTTTTGCCTTTGAGAGTTTCTTAAAAATCAGATTTATCAAAGACGTGTCACAAATGAATCAGACTTGAATGTGAGTATCCTCCACAAACAAACAGCACACCACCAATCTTCAAACACGTCGTTAGCACCGCCACTCAATTTGCCTTTTTTCCTATTGATATGTTTTGTGAGTACGTTGTTGATAATGCAGTGGTACGAATTTTGTATATTGTTGACCAGACAATACACGAATAAATAAATTA
Source organism: Latrodectus hesperus (assembly GCA_037975125.1). NCBI lineage: Eukaryota > Metazoa > Arthropoda > Arachnida > Araneae > Theridiidae > Latrodectus > Latrodectus hesperus. The sequence continues at coordinate 114,917,596 of CM075854.1, read as the reverse complement.
TCACATTATTCGTTTTTTAATAATTTTTATTTCGGTACTGCGTGGCAAAACTTAAATAATTTTTCAAAAGAGAACTCTGCCACATCTACATATATTTAAAGTTTCACTCAGTCAGCTCAATGTAATCGGAATTAGGGGTACCTTTGAATACTTCTAATTTAATTTTAACCATCATGATGTTAGTATGAAAATATTTTTTAAATTCATATTATAGTAATGGGAATTATTGTCTTATGAGTTTCTTTAATTATAAAAGTAATTATGAATTGCTTTTTAATCATATTGAAAATGAAAAACAAATATAAGTTAATGTTTGTCATTAATTTATATTTAAGAAAATCATTGAACAACGACAGTAAGATGACCATTTTCAGAAGAGAAAGTTTCTTTTTAATAGGGAGACGCAAGATTTGATGAATCCTTGCTTATCTGTGAAGTTTTATTGAAATTCGTCTACAACACAGTTCACAAAAAAACTGAAACAAGTTAGATAATACAATAATGTCTTAATAGCAGTAGGATATAAGCTTCATATCTTCAATATTGCGTAAGAAATATTTCTAGAAAAACTTGTAATTATTTGTTGCAAAAAATAAATAAAGTGCAAATAAACTTGCTTTGCTTTTCTGCGCATGCCTGTTATAGAAAAATAAACTATATTTTACTATAAGAAAATTAATTTTTATGCTTCAATATCAATACATTTTATTAAAGGAGACTGTTAAAGCAATTTCTTATACCACTTTTTCAGGTAACAAGAGTAAAGGCATTCACATATTTATCAGAGCTTACTCATTCTGTCTGCAATAAATACAAAGCGAAGCATACTACACTTTTAGTACTTTTCCGAGCGTAAAACGAATTTTATTGCGATGTCCAGTAGCGTTGATTTAGTGGAGACACTAGACTTTAATGGCCAACGCCATCCAATGATGAAATAATCACATTTCCAATACACGCAGTTATTATCACCGATGGCTGGAGCATCTTAAATTATCAGTGTGGCTCATCTAGAGGTCCCTTTTAGTGCCCCTTTTCCCCTCCTGACGGCCCCTGGATCAATGTTCAAATCATTGCGCCTATTAATAGTCGCCACTGGACCCCGCCTAATAGCATCGTTTATTCACCGAAGCTCCTGAAGCAAGAAATTTGCACCATTTTTTTTTACCACCAAGGATGATAAATGTGTGATAAAAATGGCTTTTTCACTTTTTACGCAATAGGTAACTTCAGATTTATTGAAAATAAGAGTCTTAAGAGTAGAGTGCGATTTGTTTATAAATCTGTACTACCAGAAAGTTAAACTCTTTGATAGATGGAGACATTTCATGAAGTATATTTTAATTTATTTCAATTTGCAGAGGTATTTGGAACATTCCAAAGTTGTTAAATGGATCTGTTTCTCTTAGAAAGACGTTTCTTGCAAGTAGAACAAATTTATTAGCTCACAAAATATGTTCTTATTTAAATAATATATCTTAATGATATGTAGTGTATTTATCATATACCTAATAATTTTAAGAGTTAGAATTTTTTAAATGCATTTCACATTTGTTACTGTCATAGGGTATAAAAGTTAGTATCATGAGTTATATGCTCAATTTCACAAAATAAAATGAAATAAGAAAAACTTGTTGACGATATATTGGTAAAATACTACTTTACCAATCATTAAAGAAATAAACTAACGTGATTGACCATATTTTTTCAATTACTTTTTAATTTGATACTCTAAGTAAGATTGTCACATTACATTTTTATAATTTATTGATAGTACTGTATTTAAAATAATTGATACCTTCTAGTTTCCTTTCAGAAAGGAAACTTCCTTATTTTTAATCGTAAGGATTGAAAATGTATTTTTAGTTTAAAAAAATTAACCACACTAAGAATCAATGAAAGATGATAAATCGTAAAGTAATCCAATTAAATCAATTGTTGATTATCTTACTCACTCATACAAAGCATTACATTTAAGTAGACTTCAAAATATTTAAGAAATTTTGCCAACAATTTTTATATATCTTAAACACTTAATTGGTTATTTTATTTGAAACTTATTCCTAAGCAAATCCTTTTATAGACGGGGTTATTTGTATATCAATAAATTGAGTATGAAGCGAAGAGTCTCCCATTTCCATAAAATGCTTTCAAAAATCCGGCATGTGCAGCAGAGAAATTTCCGTAGCAAAAATGTATCTCCAAAATACGATTTTGTATTCTGGTGTACATATAAAGGGCATTCAGAAAAAACTACCTGCATTATTCTACTATTGGATCGTTAACAGATATATTTCAGTGAAAATCCTATAAATTTTAAAAAGTTACAAAATTTAATTTTATTATTAGCCGAAATTGTACTCTTATTATAGGATGTCACACTTTCGGGGATTTAAATCAATTGCATAACTATTTAATACGGATATTTTTCCTCGGCTGTAATACAACCAAGTTGTTAAAATTTAATTTAAAAGAAATTTATATATTTAAATTATGAATTTTATATTTTTAGAATTATAATTATTAAATATTTTAGTTTTTGATTAAATATAAAAATAAAATTGCTTTTTTTCTTTTAATTTAAAATCCCGATAAAAACTTCCTAATCGATTCCATTTGGTAATTTCTTTATAATGAAAATTAAATATGTGTATATGAAAAGCATATTAAATAATTTTTCAAGAAATATCTTAAATGATGATTAAATACGATGGCCAACGTTTTATTCACTTTACTTAAATGTGTGTCCCATACATTATTCAAGTTTTTACCATATACATTTTTATTGTAACTGCTAGAACTTTTATGCATATAATTTAAAAGTAAATAAAAGAGAAAGAGAACAAATAAAACCTAAAATAAGACTTAAATATGGTATTTTATGTTATTGAATGCAAATGAATGCTAAAAAATACATTACATACAAGATACTTTACAAATAAATACATTGATATTTACTTTTTTTTAAGAAAAATTATTAAAAAGGAAGTATTGCTAAATTTTTTGCTCAAAACAACGTATAAATAAAATCAAATTTAAATCACATTGAAAAAAATTTAATGGTATTCAATTATAAGTAATAATTTTAGTGATTCAGTATTTAAATTTATATCCTTATTTTCTAAAATTGAAAATAAATCTTTAGATTTATTGGGGCCAAATAAATGGACAAATAATAACTGGATATAATGATATTGGGAGTACAAAAATTCACGTTTCATGTATCTTATGTGAAATCTGTTTTTAGATGTTGTCACAGAGTATCTGCACATTAATTGAGAAATATGTATATATATAACAAATGAGACTTCTCATGTATATATATAATTTTACGAAAATGTTATACTTTTTCTTAAGTTAAAAGTAGATAATGCTTTAAATATGTGACTTGTTTTTGAAATATTAAAGCATATTAATTAAAAGAGATGTTTTACAAGTCAGTATATTTTGTTTTCATGGCATATACTGATTCATACCAAAACTTTTTAGAACTTCCTTCTTAATAGAACTCAATTTCTTACTGCAACTCTTTTTGCTTTGATAATTCTTTTTATTTTGATTACAAATGACTTATGGGTTTTGTAAGGATTATTTTTAATTGAAAATATATAAGTAGAAAATAGAAGTGCCTTTATATTTTATATGTATATATTTATGTTTATTGTTAAAAAAATTTGTATCTGGTTGCAAAACAAAGGTCATTTATTGCTTTTTCTGTATGTTATTCCAAGATTTACATTTCATCAATAGAGTTAATTTTTTATTTTGGAATTAATTATAATTATAGTACAATGTATTACGATTATAAATTTGAATAAGCTATACTAAATATTGTATTTAGTATATATTTTAAGTTAATTTTCACTTATTTACACATAAATAGCTGATTTTTTAAAATAAATATTTCATATTGAATAATCATTATCAGCTTTCCTTAACGATATTTATTACACTTAATTTCTCTCTGGCAATTAGTAAGTTAGTCGTACTGATTGGTTTAGTTGATTCAAAATTATAAAATAGCTTGGTTATTTATAAGAAAAGCTAAAAAAGAAGGTTTTGCCTTCTCTGAGATGGGCTGTTTGAACTTTGAAGATTTAAATATAGTTCAGTTGAAAAGGTTAATAGAAAAGAAGTAGAAAGAATAAGACAAAGAGTTTGTGAAGGAATTATTAAATAATATTATGATACAGAGGATGAAAGAAGTGGAAAATAAGAAACGTATTGAACAAGATAAAAAATGTGTTGAAGAAGAAATACGGAAATATGATTTCAAATTGAAAAAGTTACAAATTGAACATAGTGATATATCACAACCTAATCAAGTAAGACCAAGGTATGATATAGATTCAGTTATGCGAAGGTTTGATCATAACGAAAACGATATCAGTCTCTATTTCATTCTATTAGAGTTCCAAGCAAAGAGAATAGTAATTGAAAAGTCTAAGGTATGATATAAGTTCTGTAATGTGAAGGTTTGATATCAGATGATATTAGCATCTGATATCAAAGATATCTTTGAAAATGATATCAGCCTCTATTTAGTTTTATTTGAGTACCAAGCAAAGAGAATAGGAATTAAAATTTCAGATTGAGTTTCTCATCTCTTAAATCTTTTACCTTATATGAGATCACTCAAATTATTGCAAGGGATTTGGAAGAAAAACTGAGGACTATGACCATGTAAAAGTTCTACTTTTGAAAAAAAAAGTACAGCTGTTGAATGATTTAAAAACATAATTTCCATTTGCCATAAAAATATATTTAGGGGTGATTTTCTAGAAGAAAAACTGTGCATGAGAATGATAAACACATACTATTTTCGTTTAAAAAGAATATAGAGTTTATTATTTAGAGTACCGATTAATATTATGAATAAGCTAAAGTTTTATTTAAAATAATTTTAATCTTGAATTATTATTTATATGAAGCAATTTAAAATGAATCTCTGAGTTTATCTTAAAAATAGAGCCAATGAAAACGTAATGACTTCATTAATTACAATAAATACTAAATATTTCCAGAAAAAGTCAATATAGATACGCATCAGTTTAACACCACAAATGTGTTGGAAGGAGTTTTCTTATATCCGCAACATACAAACAATCAATTAAAAAAGCAATTTGATTTATTCGATCCCTTTATTTTCTTATCGCTTTAAAATATTATGTAACACCATAGAATTCATTAATGTAAATTAGAGTTTGGTGATCAAGAATTGAACTCAAAATAATTTAGTTGAGAATTTTTCTCTTGAAGATTTTATCTCCTCTTTTTATATCAGACACCAAGATTGTTAGCTTCATCAGCTCTACAAGGGGTGGAAGGGAAGACACTTTATACTGTTGGGCACCCAGTGGGTGGGACATCATGGTTCTAGAAACAGGTAGTTTTTCGTAATTTAGAAGCAGGGACCAAGCAGAAGACTCTCAGACTTAGCCTATTATCCCCAGAGATATCATTTTATATGGAGAGCATTGTGACTTGGACTTATTTAGTGTGTCTCAGTCTTCCTTAGCTAAAACTTTGAATATTTCGGGATTTGAATTCACTGCTATTCGATGGTGAAAATGAATGCACCAATTAACTGAGCCCCCATGGGGTAAATTGTAATTTCTGAAACGAATATCATTCTTTTAAATTAATAGAATCATTTTCCTTTCTAACTCAAAATATTTAAAGGTGCCTTAAAATTCATAATAACTTCTTAATTATGACAAGGAAGTCAGATGATAACTTTTAAGCATCTTTCACCAGAATAGATGCACTATTAGAAGAAATTATGAAGTACTGCTGACAGTAATTTTTTTATAATAAAATATCATATACAGTTTGGAGATGTGTTGGTTTTGGATAGACTCTTAGACTTATATATATATATATATATATATATATATATATATATATATATATATATATATATATATATATATATATATATATATATATATATATATATATACTATTTATTATATTTTCGAGTATTTAAATGTATCTCAATTGAATTTAAATGCAAAAGGAACTCTTTCTTTTGAAGTTTGCTTAAATTTTTGGATTATTCTCATTGATTAAATACCTTTCAATTTTCCTTTGCATCAATAATATTTTGCTTGAAAAATTGTGATGTGAAGATGAAATGTAATTGCTTTTATCAGTTTTTGAATTCCTTGTTCACTGAGCTCTTGTAGTATTCCAAATCAATTTCTATTAAAATCTTTGATCATTATAGCATAAAAGTAAGATAAATTTAATAAAATTCAAACTTATAATGTGTGTAATTTATTATAATTAGAGAGAGAGAGAGTTTATGCATTAACAAATAAATATTTTCTATACTTCTCCCTGTGTGTGTGTGTGTGATATAGGTTCTTGGACGATTCTCCTTTGAAGTAGAGCGCTCATATATAAGATGTAATTTTCGAGATTTGTTCTTTGTACTAGTATTATACATTAAACATACTTAATAAAAAATCAAGGAATATGTTTTAACTCAAAGTTAATTTTTAAATTAAATTAAATTTACAAAAAACAGGATAGGGTAATGTTTATATTTCTCTGCAGTTTAGAATTAATTCCTTCGAGTCTTCCATCAATGCTTTTGCATCAAAAGGTTCCATATCATTTTCAGCATTTTACAAGGCGCATTTCAATTTTCAGCTTTTCATGTTGGACTTATTTTCTTTCATTTCATTTGGTATCTTTTCTTGGATTTTGATCATTCATTGGTAAAATAGTTTCAGCACATTTTTTTTGCATTTTTTAAATTGATAAAAGAATATTTAATATCATTTTTCAAGTCTTATTTGGTTTATGAAATAAAATTTAAAAAAGTGCTCCTCTAGTTGCCTTTTTGATTGGTTTGTTTTAAATTGTTTGTTGGTTTATCACCAAACATGATAATCAAGTTTTACTTAAGAACGTAATGAAAATGAAATATTCTGAAATTTTTTAATTCTGTGCGTAAGTTTGCATAAGTGATTTGAGTTTCGCATTTTATATAGGAAAATTATAAATAATCATCTGAATGGAGTCTGTATATCATTTGTATTCTAACAGTGGATCAATCAAAGTATGTTATTTGATTATTTATACATTTACACTCTTTAACTAAAGAAACTTTATTCACGAGAAGTTTTTCCCTTGGAGAAGGCTCTCATTTCTTTTGCCATACTGCCTAAGTGATGAATATTTCCAATTCATTGATCACACAAATTCTCTCTTCTATCTTTTACATAACTTTATTAAATAGGCATTAAGTCTTCAATATTGAAATATTTATGAAAATAATTCGAAACCTATTTTATGAAATTGGTCAATTCAACTGTTTGAAACTAATTTTTATTGTCTGGGATATACATGATTTGAAAAGTATGTTAAAACTATTTATCTGCAATTTGCTTTAATTTTGTTTGTATACATTTAATGCGGTAAACTTATATTAAAGTTACATTACAAATTAGAGATTTCCTGTACGTATGATTCACCGTACCAAAAATTACAAGACAGATATTAAAGCCGAAAATTTCCTGTCTTGGAGAAAATGTTTTATTTCTAATGACATTCGAACTTTGGTTTTATAAAGCAATACATTGATGCATTTATTAATAAAGTTGTGTTGCATTTCAGCAAACAATGAAGATCCGCAACTTTATAAACAATATTCACTTATAAATTCATTGGATATATTTATCATATTTTTATTTTTATTTTGCACTTGAGACTATAATTTAGATTACGTACATGCAGAATCTTATAGATTCAGCGTTTTGACTTTATTAGTCAATCCTTACCATTGCAACACTCTGCGGTAAATGAGTGTACCATATGAAATTCAGAAATATACTCAAAATGGCTAATGTTGACCTGCAAAGAAGTCGCTTCTCTTCATGACTGTGTAGTGGTATTCAAAATCCTTGCCATCAACTTGATTTTATTTAATTTTATCAATACAAAAGATGTAAAGATTTCAATTTGCCCTTAAAATTATAATGAAAGCTTATCACATATCTTTATAAATATACAGTGGACGAAAATATGCAAACTGTAATGAAGAGATCTTTCATTGTATGATAAATAAAAAATTTGAAGAATGATAAAGGCTTAAACACATTTTTATCTTTTTATTTGGTATAAATTTTATCTTTATATTTGTAGAATAAAAGAGTGAGCTCGTAATATATACTTACAAAGTGTTACAAAATAATTAGACTACTGCGGTTATTATGATTTATTAGGACACTCAAATAATAATTATTAATTACATTAAAAGTGCGTAAATAAGCTTAAAATACATACATATTATTTTTAAGAACTGTTTAACTATTTTAAACATTTTATCACAAATTTCAAATTTGTTCCCATTCATTTATCCATCATATAATTATGAGATCATAACTTAAAACAAATTGTACGATACCAAAATGACATTGCTTTACCATTTTATAAATAACTTAATCAATATAATTTACTCTTAAATTAACCAAGTTTATGAGTAAGGTTTTGGGTTTCCCTTTATGCATGATAACAGCTATTCCTACACAGGGCAATTATCTACATAAAGGTGATGAGTTTCCAAGTTTTTTATGGAATTCAAGTAAGATTTGAGACCTTGATTCTTACAACCAAAATTTATTTCGTTTTAACACATGACAGTGTGCACTAGCTTGCTGAGATTTCCAGTTGGATCAACCTAAAAGTCAACAACATGGTATAAAGCGTTGCTAAAGCAGTGTTTGATGATAATCGAGTTTGTATTTCAAAGAATTTGGAGTGATTCCTTTTTCCATTGAAGTACAAAATCTCCTCACACTATTATAACCTAACACTATTGCTACCCTGAAAGGTCTGCTAAAGACATTTTGAGATTCTGCTTGTAAAACATGCCAGTGCTAAAATTTAATATCCGAAGCATTCAAATGGAGTTTTTTACTTCGAAATTTTTTCAAGCATGTAGCAAGCACTAAGTCACATAGATTTAACAGTCTTCGTTTTAACTCCCGATAAGCAACATTTCAATTTGATTTTCAGTGAACTAGAATGTTGCACATGAGATAACGATGTTATTTTACCTGTACGAGTAGATAAGATCTATTAAGCTATAATCATGAAATTTTGCTTCTTAGTTAGTGCAGATAGTTTACTCTCAAATTCCATTCACTTGAGCATTGCCAACAGTAGTTTAAAGATGCTTAAGGACCTTGTTTTCCTTTATCTAAATTTTCTAGAACTTTCATCATATCAAATTTTTAAAACTTCTAGCTCAAACAATTCTCTTCTTCTGACATTATGAATTTCCTCTTGTTAACATAATTAATACAAATTTTCCCTGTAACATCAGTGTTTTATGCTTTTTTTAAAAGCAGTGTGACTGTTTAGAGATGATTTTGAAAGAATACTAAAATATTTTCAAAATCAAATGGTTTTGAATTCAAAAATAAATTATTTTATATTTATGTAAAATGCTGCGTGAAAATAATAAATTTTTTTTCAATCAATGATGCTCTCATTTACTGTATACTGAGAATAAGAATACCTTTAAAAATGTTGTAACTTTCTTTTGAATCTTTCTGTAAGAACATATAAAGCAAAACTAAAGCATAAAACTAAGCATAAAAATAATAACCTTATAGTAAAATAGAGTAATTACATTTAATTTAAATTAGACAGAATTGCTTTTTAAAAATTTTTCTTATTATTTCAGCAATTAGAATTTTTGTTATGTAAAATCTTCTTTTAGCTGCATTAAAATTAGGCAATGAAAAACTGAGTACTTACGGCATTTCCCAAATGTGCAGTTCTATGACAGACTCACCATTTTCTTTCATAAAGAATTATCAAAGCAAAAAATGAAATAGAGGATCAGAATTCCGCTAAATTTTAATGGGGTCCTTATTAAAGATTTTTTCACTCTCTACATTGCCTTTTTCTCATTTGATCTTCTGGAACTGAAATGACACTCAAGGGCCTCCTTATCACCAACTTGTCATCAAACATAGATCTCTTTTGTTGTCTAACTTGTAACAGAAGGGCATAGGCAAAAATAAAATTTGATTTATTAAGTTCAAAACATTTGAAGATAAAATGCTATTTATTAAACGCAGATCGTTAATAAGATATGAACGAAATTATAATAAATCACCATTACTCGAGAGGACGTTACTTAAAGGAGAATTGAATTCGGATTTATTGATCAGTTCTAATTTTTTCATGAATAAAATTGTTGATCAATACATTTAACATTTATATATTACACATTATTGAGTATTCAGCTACCACATTTCCAGAAAGAGTAAAACAATTTCTTAGCACACAAATAACAATATATATATATATATATATATATATATATATATATATACTACATACACACATACATACACACACACACACACACACACACACACACACACACACACACACACACACACACACACACACACACACACACACACACACACATATATATATATATATATATATATATATATATATATATATATATATATATATATATATATATATATATATATATATATATATATATATATATATATATTGTGTGTGTGCGCTTCTTTACGTTTACTCACTCAGACCTCCCTGTTTCTTGCTCAAGAAAAGCTTTACAGTTTAGATGGAGGCCACTGGAAAATTTATTCATCATTTTTAAATTTATATCAAAGCGCTCTTCGCTCAACTAAGTTGTAAGTATTGCACATAAAGATTATATTTACAGATTACAAGTAAAAAAATAGTGATAGAATTTTATGTACAGAACACACAAAATTTATTTACAAAGAATCTGTGAATTGTTTTGCATCGAATTCATGCTAAGAATTCCCGTCCTTAAGCCACGTGCAAAGTCGTTCCCAATCTATCCGAAAATTCATCATTTTGTTAGGCTTTCTGTTGGGAATTTGGTTCGCAAATATACCCACATACATACACACTGCTGGACAATTGCTAAAGACGGATCACAAATTGCAATGTAGCATAACATTCAACGAGACATGAGGCCTAGTAGGATAAAATGTAGTTGCCACACTCTTCAGACATTAGAATAAAGAATATTTATTGTTCTGGAAAGTACAAAAGCTGCGAAACATCTGAAAGAAAAAAAATGTTCATTTGATGCTGCATACGGAAAAATGGAACAATGCATCTAAAAGTCAGCAGGTACCTTGAAGAATGGTATCAGCACGGGATATGACCACCATGGAGTGTGATGCAACATTTCACAAGTCGTATCATACTTTGCACAACATTATCCAGCAGCTGTTGAGGTAATTTATCCCATTCCTCTGGGAGTGCACGGATCACGGTGTTCTTGTTTGTCGGAGGATAGTTTCGACCAGCAACTTGCCTCCCCAAAGCATCCCACACATTTTCAATGGAATTTAGATCTGGAGAACGTGATGGCCATACGAAGCGTTGAATACCCTCGCTGTCTAGACAATCCTGAACAGCAAGTGTTCGATGACATGTCACGTTGTCGTCCATAAAAACAAATTTATCACCGACAGTACCACGGAAAAGACGAACATGAGGAAGTAGAACTTCATTAATGTATCGTTGGCCCCTCATAGTCCCAATCGCCACCACATGTAGGGGAGTGCGGCCATTGATTATAATGCCTGCCCACACCATGACACTGCATGTCGGATGTCGGTTCCTTTTCTGGATATTTTCTGGACGATAAGCAGTACCACTCTCGAGCCAGATCAGTTGGCGTCTACAATCCGATGACAGACTGAACCTACTCTTATATGAGAATAGTACGCAGGCCCAGTCCTGTTCAGTCCAATTGCGATGCTCACGACACCATTGCAAACGGACAGTACGGTGCTGTCTGGTCAATGGGACACACACAACTGGTCTGCGGACGTATAGTCCTCCTCCCCTCAAATGTCCGGCAATTGTTTTTCGGGAGATCTGCTTTCCTGAGGCAGTAAGAAACTGATTTGCCACCTGCTGAGCTGTGGTGCGCCTGTTCCTTTTTGGTGATAGGACGATATATCTGTCTTCTGAAGAAGTCGTACTTCTAATTCGACCTCCCCCGTGCCGCCTACTACACATTGCAGTAGTTTTAAAGGACTTCCACAGCCGTGAAACAACGCTGTGAGCGATGTGGAAGTCCCTGGCAACATCTGTTACTTTTCGCCCTTCTTCGATCTTTCCAGTAATTCGGCCACGCATAAATTCATCTAAGTGATGTAAGGAAGACATGCCAAAAATTTCAAGTTCGTCTAATGAATCTTTCCTGTAAAACATTGACTTGAAACAACAACTGTCCACACGCGTCAAAACCTTTAACGCTCTTATGAAAGCCTTCACGTGATGAACAGACGTGGAAAAAAAATTTGCATACGCATACTTCTTCTTACTATATCCCGCACTTATTCTAATTTTCCCCATTTTGCTCCCTTTCATTTTGTGGTTGCTATGGATGATAGTGTTATCCGTCCTTAGCAATTGTCCAGCAGTGTAGTTTCGTCTATGTGCCCGTCGATTGAACCACTGGCTTGGTTAGATGTCAAGATGAAGTTGCAAGGCATGTTTCAAAGAATGAAGTGGATTATCTTCTTTTCTGCATGTGCAGTCAGCAGATGAGGTAAGATGGAATCCATGAGAGTATGTGAGGAAAGGCCCACGCTGTTTTACAAAAAGAATTTGTTTCCACTCCAAAAGAGGGGAGTCTTCCTAAAGGTAGGGACTAATTCATAGTCTTCTGGTGCTGCAATTCGCCCATTCTTCTTGTCATGTTGCCAGAACCCAAACGTTAAGAATGATTTTAACCAATCACTTTGGGAGTGAATGAAATAGTAATAGGTGATTCAAAAGAGGATACGTTTTTTGCAATCTCATCAGCTTTTTCGTTGTCTTATATACCGATATGTGCTTTGACACATTTGATGTTTACGTGGGCATTTTCCAGGGGTTTTTTAATTACATGTACTTTTGGTGTTTTATTGGATCGGTTTACAAGGGATTTTAAGTGGGCTTGTCTATTCGACTATATGGTGAATGGAAGTTGAAGGTACTTGGCTAGACTGACTGCTTCTTTTATAGCAAGTATTTTAGCTTGGTATATTAAATTCCCTTCTCTTAATTTTATTTTCCTTGTTGATGTCCCCCCATCCTTATGAAAAATAACCCTTATCCAGTTTTGAGGCATATGTGAAGATGTTAATATTTCTGGTTAATGTATATTTATGTATGTAGGGGATATTGATTGATTCCACGAGAGAGGTTCTGGAATCCAGGTGAAAAACCCCTGGATGGATTGTGTCTATACGTATCGTTTCCTCTATATATTCTGGTTGAATAAACTGAGCAGTGAATAGGATAAGACCACGAGTTAATCTATTGTTCTTGACTTCGGCTTCGATTGTCAAACTCAAAAGGGGAATCCCATTAGTTACTTGTAGAGTAGATGTTGGTGTTGTTTTAAACGCACGAGCGATGTATAATAAAAACTTACGTTGAATACTGTCTAGTTTTAAGTATGATTTTCTAGATAGGGAGTTGCCACAAACTGGGACTCCGTAGCAGAGCATTCTTTCCACACGTCTTGTTTAGGATAGTGCTCAATTCTTCATAGAAAACTCATTTGTTTCCTTCTATCCTGTATAATAATCCGTAAATTTTCATAATGTTGAACTGCACTTTTGCTTTTTTGAAGTAATATGAGAGGAAAAGTTTAGTTTTTATCAAAAACTACTCTTAGCAGTTTGATTGTGTCAGCTCTATTTAATCTATTTTAATCTAAAATTCCCTAACAGGATCTGTGGGCCACATTTTAATTTCGCTATGAATATGAAAGTTAGTATAAAAGTATTGGAAATTCATTTAATTAATAATGAATTTATTTTGGTTACTTAAAAAAACATAAGGTTCTCTCAAAGTTATTGTCAAATGAAATTACGTGCTTTTCTAAGTTCTTATTTATACAGAAAAATTTTAAAAAATGAGTTACTAACTTATTTTAGCGGATGACTAATATTTGATCCAAAATTTGAACATATTACTTTTATTTAAATAAATTTTATATTCTATATTTATTTTTAAAATTATATTTTATCATTGTACAATTTTATTATTTTTAAATTTTTTTAAAAAATTCCTTTTTAAATAAATATTAATTTATTGCTAAAATTTGAACTTGAAGGTATAAAAAACTTCTAATTAATTTCTTATGATAATTTTTATATATATATAGAATTATATTAAAGCACACACACATACATTTTCTTTGTATATTAAATTAATGCTTCATTTACAAAATGAGTCAACTCCATAAAGCAAGAAATTTAGAAAAATGATAAAAAAAATTGTCAAGATCAACACTAATTATTACTTGCATATGATTTTTGTTGTGTTAATTCTTATAAGTGAAATTTGTTCTGAATATTTTTTATAGCTTTGGAATTAAAATCCAGAAAGCAAAATGTAAAATGTTAATAATATATTAACGCAAGTAAAATTTTTCATTTATGATGATACTCAAAATAGGAAAACAACTTCACAAATTTTTATTTACTTTTGAAAATAAATTTGTAAAATTTTTTTAAGCATTTCTTGATTTGCAAGCTTTTTTCATTAATTTGGTCCACCTTTCGAATTAATACTCTAGAATAGATTTCTTCCCTTTATGAAGATTTTCACTCTTTTGTAACACTCTCTAAAAACCAAAAAACTGAGTAAATATGATTAATAAATTTATTACTGTCAATATTTGGAAAACATATTTATATTTAATACTTAGAAGACAATAGTTTATTAAGAAAAGAAAGAAATACAGAAAAGATAAACTGATACCATTTAATTACAAAAATAGATTTACCAAGATGTTTATTAATAATGGGAAAAAACAGAAAATATTAAGTTGTAATGGTTATAAGAATAAGATAAACTTTATTTATAACACTTATTTCCACATACTTAAGCTTTATATCACAATATTATCTATTTGAGTAAGGAGAATCCAAGCATACTATTTGCAAACTTATAACATTTTTTAATTAAATTTACAATATATACAAAACAAGCCAACCACTTGAATAGTTAAAATAACCTAAAAATATATATATATTTCAAAGGGTTTAATTCCCCACCTTGGCTGTGAATGCCTATAATAGTGTTTATTTTCATTTAGAATTAATAATTCATAAAAATTGAATATTGGTACAATGAAAAATATTTACTACGGAAACCTTTTATTTACATTCAGATTTATCCCTTTAAAAAAAGGGGAAATGGTAATTATTTGTAGCATTATATATATATATATATATATATATATATATATATATATATATATATATATATATATATATATATATATATATATATATATATATATATATATATATATATATATATATATATATATATGATATATATATATATATATATATATATATGCATAATGATATTTCAGTATAAATACTCACATTTATTAAATAACACAAAGTGGCAAATGAAATATTAACATTTATTTCTTTTGATAAAAGTTTGACTAAAAATAAAGACAAATAAATAGTATGATTGAAAGTAATTTTAGTTGAATGAATTATTCGAAATTCTAAACACCTAACTTCAAAAATTCAATCCATTGTTTTAAATAGAATCTTACATTTTCAAGATTATAATAAAAGAACGTAATCAATTTATAACATACACTTAGTGATGTTCTCCCTCCTTCTAAATCGGAAATGGTAATCCGTTGTGAAAGAATTTCTATTTCGTAGGTCTTGGAGGAAAGAATGCGATAACACTATGTCAGATGCTAATTTTTAATTTATTTTCTAAGCATCACATAACAAAATACATTAGGAATCAAATATGGCTGGTGAAGCCCATAAATATATTCATAAGAGACTGGCATCTCAAATATTCAGAAGAATTACATATAAAGGTAGCTTAAGAAGCCCAAACAAATAATTAATCATTAGTTTCGAGACTGATGTCTCTAATAACATAGCACTAGCTAATAAAACGGCTTGAGAAGCAAAACTAATTGGTTATTTAGGCAAAAGAAGACAGGCGTCTCTACGAGAATAATAATGCTATATCTAAGTAGGCTAAGGGAGCCTAAAAAACAGCCACTCTCGTTACAAGGCGAGGTTCTCTCTGTCCTGATCCCCTGCAGGAATTCAACTCCAAACTTAAACTAAAAAAAAAACTCCTTCGCCTCTGTGTTACCCTTCTCCTCCCCGGTCGTAAGGGTGGTGGGGAAGAGGAAGTAATGCCCGATTGTCATCCGAAGAAGCTTCCGACTTCACACGTCCCCCCAAAGGAAGCACATTCGTCGTCAATGGACAATGTTGGTGCACCTGCTAGAACAAGAGAAAAAAAAACAAAAACAAAAAAAACACAACCACCAAAAGTAAAGGTGTGTGATAGTACAGGTACGAGCTTGAATTTGCATATATCCCCAAAGAAACAACAATAATACAAGAATATATGAGCAATAAATATATTATTTGCATACATTATGACATACAAATACATCTGGATATACTTAAATAAAAGAATGATAATATCTTTAACTTTTTATAATACAACACAATCATATAATAATAATAAAATAAAATATCTAATAGAATGCCTTATCTAAAAATGTGATATTATTCCAAGGCAAGACTGGACAAAGCATCGACATTCGTGTGCTACCCCTTACGATACGTTATAGTCATATACCTCTGTAACGCCAGAGCCCACCTGTACAACATAGCTCCATGAGGTGCAGAATTAGTGAGGTACGTAAGTGGATTGTGGTCGGAAATGATTTGCTCTTGAGCTCCGAACACAGAGGTATAAAACCTTTTTAAGGCCGCCAGTACACAAAAAGCGTCACGTTCAATTGTTGACCACTTTGTTTGGCATTTAGTCAGTTTTTTACTGAAAAAGGCAATGGGCATTTCTTTCCACACATTGTCATCTTGGGCCAAGCAAACCCAATGCCTGTCGCAGAAGCATCGGTGTAGAAATGAAAAGGCTTATTCATATCCGGGGTGTGAAGTGTATGCATTTTAAAAGTTCATTTTTAAGATTCAAAAATGCATCTTCGGTCATTTTATCCCACGGGAAAGAGTTTGGGACATTCTTTTTTTGTTTAATCCGTCAAAGATAGCACAATCTTAAAAAAGTTAGGGATATAATCCCTATAATAACTGGCAAGGCCTAATGAGCTGTGAACTTCCTTTTTCATGGTAGGCCTCGCCAATTTTTGTAAGGCCTCTACTTTTTGAGGATCCGGAGCACGCTTGCCAGATCGTATCACATGTCCTAAAAATTTCACACTTTTTGTTTTCCTGAAATCACATTTTTCTAGATTAACAGAGACACCAGCTTCTCTCAGTGTTTGGAAAACTTCATTAATGTGCTTCAAGTGCTGCTCCCAAGTTTGGGAAAAAATAGCCACATCGTCAATGAAGGAGTGGCAATAATCTTTATAAGGTTTAAGAATCTTGTCCATCGATTTCTAGAAAGTACTTCCTGCGTTTTTAATACCAAATGTTAATACCTTCCATTGGTAATGTCCAGAATGAGTAATGAAAGCAGTACATGGTTTTGCTTTTTCCTTTATAGGAATCTGCCAATAGCCTTTAGTTAAATCAAGCACTGATATAAAATTAGCACTACCCACCTCAAACAACAGTTCTTTAGCAATTTTCATTGGATAGGCATCCGGAACAGTAAAGCCATTCAAAAGTCGATAGTCAATACAGAGTCTAACGCTTAAATCCTTCTTTGCAACACAGACAACTGGGTGAGCCCAATCACTTTCACTCGGTTCAATTAAGTTTAAATCGAGTAATTCTTGAAATTGTCGATCTACTTCGTTACGTAGCCCTATTGGAACACGATATGATCCTAGTTTCTTAGGAGCACTTTCTTCCGTGACCCGCACAGAATGTCCTTCAACATGTGCCTGACCAGGTTTTGTGCTAAACACATCTGTATATTCTTTCAAAATTTCGGAAAGCTGTTCTCTCTGTAAAACCTGTAAATTTCCCTTTGCCCTGTACAATTCTCTTTTTATATCTGTGACCAACCTCTTAATTAAGTCAGTTGGTGCATAATGTAGGTCTCCAAAGTCTTCATCTTGCTCAAATATTAAGCCAACATGGTTAATTCTGGCAACATAGGGTCGAAGTTTGTTCACATGTATTTCTCTGCCATTTTCATCTTCTAGTTTGACTTAAGCTGAATTCGGACGAGTCAATTCGATTATCGTAGCTGGACCTATCCATGTATTCAGCAGTTTATGGGACGATGACGGAAAAAGGAGCAATACTTTGTCTCCAACCTTAAACGATTTCTCTCTAGCTCTTAGATTTTAATGAGAAGTATACCTGATAGTATAAATTCGAGATAAAATTACAGACTGGTTAATTCTTAGGAGTGATGTGCGATCTGCACCCCAAGATGTATTCGAAAACACCCTGAGGATATTCAGCAGTCGCTCACATTTCTTCCGCAGATATAAAACACGTGGAAGGAATGTTAACTTTTTATCGAAAATCACACCAAGGAATTTTATCTTATTGACAACTGGAATAGGTCTACTTCTTATGTGGGGTACAGGATCTTCATGGAAACTAGTTTTCCTATAGAAATGGCTACAGTAACTCTTACTTGGAGATATACTAAGGCCATTCCGTTCACACCAAGTAGTTAAATTATTTACCGCTGTTTGCATTTGTCTCTCAATTATATTCATGTTTGAACCCTGATATGAAATTTGCAAGTCATCAACATATAAATTACTATGAACAGAAGATGGTAACTAATGAAATATGTTACTGATGAAAAGGTTAAAAAGTTACACTTAAAACGCTACCTTGAGGGATCCCCTAAGCTTGTATAAAATTATTGGAAACTGTAGTTCCAACACGTACTTTTAAAAACCTAGTGGCCAAGAAATTCTGAATGAATATAGGAAGATTACCCCTAAAACCAAGATTATGCATAGTACGGAGAATGCCATAACGCCAAGTTCAATCGTATGCTTTCTCAATATCAAAGATGATTGCAACAAGGTGATTTCTCCTTACAAAGCATTTCGAATTTTTGATTCTAGATCTATTATATCATCAATGGTGGATCGTCCTCATCGAAAACCGCTTTGATGATGAGGTATGCTATCCTTCTTCTCTAAGACATAATTAAGTCTAGCATTGATCATGCGCTCGAAAGTTTTGCACAAGCAACTCGTAAGAGTTATTGGACGATAACCCGGAGTGTGGATGAATCTTAGCCAGGTTTCAAAATTGGAATCACTATCGCTTCTCTCCATGATGTAGGATAAGCATGCTCAAACCAGATTCTATTAAAAAGTGAAAGTATGTTCAAAAAAGAATCGTGATTTATATGACGGAGCATTTGATACGAGATTCCATCAGGTTTTGGAAATGTGTCATTTGCCTGAGATAAGGCAGTGTTCAATTCTGACAATCTAAAAGCACAATTGTAGGGTAGATTTTGTCGATCATGAAATCTTAAAGGTGTCTGCTCAGCAATTCTTTTAATCCTTCGAAAAGTAGGATTATAAGAATCAGAGCTGGAAACACTAGCAAAAGTTTCACCGATGACATTAGCAATTTCTACCCCTGAGGAATGTATAGCAGCTCCGGTTTCTAAAATAGGAATGGGATAATCCTAATAAATATTATTGGCTGCTTTTAATTTCCTCCACAACTTCTTGCTTGATGTCGATGAAATAATTGAAAACACATAATTAATCCAAGATTCTCTCTGACTCTGATGTCTAACTCTACGAGCGAATGCTTTAGCCTTTTTAAAAGCGATAAGATTCTCTGCATTTGGGTATCTCCGGAATATATTCCATTGCTTTTTTTGGTTCTTGTAAGATTGTCGACATGCTTCATTCCACCAGGGCTTTCTATGCTCGTGTGGAATTGAGGAATGTTTAGGAATTGCTTTATCCGCAGCTCGGATAAGTGTTTTTGTGATGTACTTAACAGCCTCTTCAATGGAATTTCTCTCTGCATCTATTTTTGTTATCACTGCAAATTGTTGGAATAAATCCCAGTCTGCTCGACTGTACATGTAAGCAGGTGTTCTATGCGAGACACTGTTACTTCCAGTCTGAGAAACAAACAGGGGGAAATGATCACTGTTAAATAAATAATTTCTAACTTCAAATTGTAACAAAGGCAAAAGCGATGGTGTACTAATAGATAAGTCCAGAGAATGGAATGTCCATGTGGGTTAGTGAAAATATGTTTTCTCGTCAGTATTAAGCAAGTAGAGTCAGTTATCAGACAAAAACTGCTCTACTTGTCCACCGCGAGAATTAGTATCTACATTTCCCCACAAGGGACTATGGCTGTTAAAATCACCAAGCAACAAAAACTGACGTGGGAGCTGTTCAAGTAAGCTATTTAATTCCTCTAAATTGATGACATCATGTGGTGGTAGATAAATGCAGCATATAGTCAACAAGCATTTTGTGTAAATTCTTGCAACCATGGCTTGTAAATTTGTATTTAAAGGGTGTACTATACAGGGGATAGTATGCGAAGTTAAAATACAAACACCACCAGATGTAGAATCTCCACCGAAATCTTTTCTAAAATTTGAGTAGCCATGAATATTAGATGTGTTTGTGGACTTCAGGAAAGTCTCCTGTAAGGCCACACATACCGGATTATAGGTAGAAATTATTGATTTGATGTCGTCAATGTGTGACCGGAAGCAACGACAATTCCAAGAAACAAAGGAATACATTAAGTAAATGTAAACGCACCCTTCAAGTTGCTACTCACGGGAAACTCAGATGTATCTACTAAACTAACATCATCATCTGAGGGATGCAAACTTACTGTATCAGAATTCAAAGTGACAAAGGACGGTTTAGAGATCAAGGAACACTTTCGAGGACCTTCCCTAGCATGCTTCAATTTAAGAGCTTTCAATTCTTTAGACTTTGCCATGGGAGATAGGGTTGATACTTTAGATTTGGTAATCTTTCGGGGTGCACTTATCGCAGGAAGTGAATCAGGGTCTATCTGAGTGCTACTGGATGTTGTTGATTTTTTGGTGACTGTCGCGTAGCTGATTCCGGCTTGTGGAGATCGGGACATGACGATCTTCCGAGCCTCCACATAGGAAATATTCGATTTCACTTTTACTGAAGTGATTTCTTTCTCTATTTGTCAAATAGGACAAGATCGCGAATAAGATGGGTGGTCACCTTGTCAGTTGACGCACTTTTCTTTGGCATTACAGAAAACACTGTCACGAACTACCGTAGCTCATTGAGCACAAGTATCTTTTCCTCTACAAGACATTTTTGAATGCCCAAACCGTTGACAGTTAAAGCATCGTAGCGGGTTTGGTATAAATGGCCTAACAGAGCACCGCATATATGCGACTTTTACGTGTTCCGGTAAGTCTGGTGTTGCAAAAAACAAGATCAGGTGTTTCGTATTAAGTACGATGCCATCCCTTTTGATCGTTATTCGCTTAACAGCGCAGACTTTCTGGTCCTTTAAGTGCTCGAGTATCTCCGTGGTAGGCGTATTGAACAAATCCTCAGCGGAAATTACTCCACGAGAATAGTTTAATGTCTTGTGAGGTAAAACAGCCACATCCAGTTTACAAATTTGTTTTTATTTTAATAGCTAATGCTGATTGTTTATCTGTAGTGGTCTCCATAAATAACTCACCAGTTCTCAGCTTTCTGATGGACTTTGCTTCCCCTAAATAGCTAGAAATTCCTCTTTCAATAAGAAAGGGAGACACATTTTCAAAACTTCCTCCATTTCTTTGTATGATAAAATATTTGGCATTTAACATTGGCACTTGTTACTCCCGAGGGAGAGATGAATAAAATTTACTTTCCACATAAATCACATGGAGATTCGGGACCTGAGCGCACCACCCACCACCGAGTCCAACAAGGGGATGCAGGCTAGCTGCACCAGTGCTACACAGGTCCTATACACTCACAGTACATCCCTGAAGTGGTGTCCACCCTTAATGAATCCCCCAGGAGATGCACCGATCGCTTGATCCATAAAGCCGATTGCTGTGCTGAGGACCACAACATACCTCCCGTTTACCTGAAGCAGAGGCCAAAGTAATGGGTTGGTCTCTGGGGACCGCAATTACCAGGACCCTCCTTTCCAGGGACACGGGTCTCCATGCACGGCAAACACGTGGCTGATTTAGTCCCCAAGAATATCTAATAGCAACAGAGTGGCGAAAGCTACTCAAGGAGAGCCCTCAACCACTTGCGAGGCAACCACAATGAGGGAGAAGAGGAAGAAAAAGCAGAAGAGTAGAGGAGAGAGGAAATTAAAGAAGAGGACAGGTCACTAGGGTACCTCAGGATTATGACACCCGTGTTTACCTAAAGAAGGTAAGCCCCCTGAGGGGTTGGTGATGCTGCGCTGGCTGTTTAAAGTACCGGCAATGCGTATTAGAGGACTGTGAGAGTGATATCCAGTACTACCCCATAACATTATACTCATTGCAGGAATAGTCTGGCGGTGTATAATGCAGCTGTTTAGCATCCTCTCTCCAAGGTGTCTATAGACTCGAATAAGACCATCGTGGTGTTACAAACAGAAGCGTGACTCCTCAGAAGCTGGGTAAGCATAATTTCATTCCATTCTGCCATTCTCATCCTTCTTCAATCGCACCATTAGCGGCGGGTCCGTGGTTCTGCGTCGAGGGAAGACGCAGCACTGGGCATCTTGTGAACAGACCAATATGCTGTAAACGGTGTCGAATGGTACGTGCAGAGACTGGGTGATGCGTTACTGACTGAATTTGCTGTCCTATGGTTCATGATGTGGCTGAGCGATCTGTCATTGCCACGTGCGCTGTTTGCCTGTCATCACGTGAAGTTGTGTATTAAGGTGGATGCAATCGAACACATGTCACCCTCCTGCATCCAGCGATCCCATATCCGCATTGCAGTTCACTATTACTCTTCTGTGGAACTCGGATACTTGATCAAAAATGATCGCTGTTTTCTACGAGGCATAACTGATCGGATCATCTTTTGACAAAAACCATAAAAAACACAATTGCCGAACTTGAAATCGTTGAATTCTCCAAGCTTTAAATAGCACATATAAAGGGGTGCCACAGGCACGCGTGATGTGCTTCTGCACTGAAATTCTAATCATTTGCATATCTTACCTCCACTAATGCATGTTGTAAATTTCATGTTATTTGTACGCTTCATCAGGGTGATGCATTTACGGTGGCCAGCAGTGTACAAAACGTTAAATTTATATTTAGTCCATTATGACTAAAAACTAAACTATTGATTCTGGGTAAGCTTTATTAGGAAAATTTTCAATCGGAGTAGGGACATGCTAGAAATGCTACGAGCTTAAATGTTAATGTATGAAACAAAATGTCAGCGAGTAGGCTTCAATAGATAAACCAACAGCTTGTTGCTATATTTAAAAAATATTCATTACTTTATATTAAAATTACATTATATTAAAATTAAATTAATCTGTTTCTTAATATTACTTACAATTATAAGTAATTGCCAGAATGAAATAAATAAAATAAAGTCATCATTGTTTTTCACTCTTAAATATTTTAAGAAAAGTGTATTCAATCGTTATAAGAATAATCTTAATTTTAAGAAAAATAAAATTAATCTTATATATTTGGTTTTAGATTAATCAGTGAAGCTTAGGGTAAAAACATATCAAATTTAAACAAAACATTACAAAGATTGCTTTATTTATCAAATGTTTCACGGATATTCTTTTTATTATTCATTAAAATATATTTTTTTAAATGAGTTAAATTAAAGCTACACTTGTCAACACAATATTAGAGCATTTTTTTTTTCAGTTTTTCAGCGGACCCATTTCCATAGTCAGAAACTACATAATTGGAAAATTAAATTTTAATTTTCCTTAGTGAAAAGAAAATTTATTATAGATAGATTAACTTATTTCACTTTGACTAAACACATAAATAGAATGTACACTTAAAAATTACAGAACTGTATACTCTGTCCTTAATTTAATGATTAAGAAATTTTCAGTAATATTTCAAAATTTACTGTATATTTAATTTTTTTAGATACATAATACTTTTTCCACATTGTGGTACATTATTTATTGGTGATGAGAAAACTGACTGACAGAATCAGCCTGGTTCTGCAATATTATTGTCTTCATTGAGAAGTTGTAAGCCGTTGATCAAGACCACATCTTACAGCTGGGAACTCAAGAATAATGATGATGTACTCAAAAAAGTTGTTTGTTCTTGTCTTGAAAAGACAAGAACAAACTGTCTTCACACACACACAGGAAAACAAACTGATTTTTGTATGCATGCCATAATTATAGTTTCATACTTAGGCAGTATCACCTGAAAAATTGACAAATCAAAATTTAGACATAGAAATATTTTAAAAGTACAAAACAATTGAATATTAAATTAAAAACGATTAATAAAGTGTATTATAATTAAGTTTTGCGATGATAATAATCAAGCTGTAATTTTTCATTAATTAGAATGAGTTAGTGCCAGCGTGTTTGCGTTTGGCAATATGAACATTAACATTATCAAAAAGAAAATGACTGAACACAAAACAAATGTAACAGGAATTTTAATTTTTGATTTTATAATCATTTGCAATTACTCTTGTGAAACATCACATCATGCATTTATGCATGAAATATCAATTTTAACATATTAAATGGTTAAGTGATAAATAAGAATGTAAATTTAATCTTATTAAAATATTCTCAGGATGGATATTACAAAATTTTGCATGTTAGGTAACAAGTGGTGTTTTGAATAATTTCATCCAATATCTGAGCTTTAAAATTAATCGTTTTATGAAATATATTACAATAACAAAAATAATAAACAAAAAATAATGTCAACAAAAAGTGTCTTCTATTAAATATGACTCTATATCTGCCGTGAAATACTCAAATAAAACGGAAAATGAAAGAGATATCATGCTATTAGGAATAGTTGACAAGTTTAGCAGTCACCCTGATTATGGAAGATTAACCTAAAGAAGTTTAGTAAAATAAAAGAATAAAATATTCATTCAGTTTAAAATGCGATATTTTTAAACATCATTTATTCATTTTTTCTGTAGTGAATTTTACAATTAAAATTAACTCTGTGATCAAAACAGATTACTTTTTTGAATACTTTTAATGTCATACTATTTTACTTGTATACCTCATTATCACATTCCACATTATTTAAAATCATGTTGTTCCCTTATACAGCTTAATAATTATTAAAATTTAAGTTGGCTAAACAAATTTAAATTCTTTATTTAACTTCAAATAATTAGAATGAAATCAAAAGTAAATATAAAATTATATCTAGTAGAACAGTGTCATAAATCAGACTTTGTAAATCATTGTGAATCTGTAAAGCACAGAAAACAATTTGTGTTTTTATTGTATATATATATATATATATATATATATATATATATATATATATATATATATATATATATATATATATATATATATATATATATATATATATATATATATATATATATATATATATATATATATATATATATATATATATATATATATATATTCAACATTAAATATATTATTTACCAGTTTTTCTGCTGACCATTTATCATGCACTGCTAGAAAAAAAGGTAAGGACATATTTTAAAAATCATGCTTTAAATTTAGCGTAATTAATGTAATTTCTCTTTTTATTTTATTAATCTAATTTTTCTTTTATTTTTAGTAAATGAGTTTCATTTACTACTAAGAAATTACTATAAAATAGTACTCAATGATATTTGGTCTTAGTCGAGGGATACCTGCAAAAATATTCTCATTTTGGAATCGGTAGTAGTTTAATATGTTGAAAACACTGTTCTTTTAATCTGTCTTTCTTTCAAAAGATATATTTTGTTGAACAATATCTTCAATTCTCCCAAAGTGCAGTTAAATTTCCTAGATGAAAACCTTAAAATTAATTACAGAAAGGCCAAACTGTGGCATAGAAAAATCTGGGAAAAGGTCTAAGAGAAATTTTAAAGCACCTACACATCAGTCCAAACGCTGTTTCTAATTTCTTGAAAAATTTGAAGAGTCCGAGGAAAGCGAAGGTTTGAAGACTTTAAAAATTGACTCTATGTAATCATTGAAAAATATCTAGAGAACTTGAAAAACGCATGGTAGCTTTGTAAAAGCACAAGACCCTTCACACATGTAAACAGAAGAACACTTTACAACTACATAAAAAGATTGGATTCAAGAAAAGAAAGTCCCAACTAAAACGAAAGGCTCCTGTAAGTCACATGTTTTCAAACTCCGAATGAACTTCAGATAGGTTTATCTAGAAAAAAACCCAATTTACATGGTTCAGACGGTTGTCAATATTGTTGGCATTGTCTAAGTACACAAGAAGAAACTCATTTTACATGAGAATGAAAGAGACAGATAGGAGGAGACAGTTTATAGGTTTGGATATCAATTGGTTACGTTGGGAAGACCAATCTAGTGTTTATGGAGGAAAGACAGAAACATACAGATTACAATCAAATTTTAAATTCAGAGCTTCTTCCCAGTGGCACTGAGCTAGTCGGAGAAAATTGGATATTTTAACAATATGGAGCATCATATCACCCGGCAAATGGTGTTAAAAATTGGTTTGAAACAAAAAATGTTCAGGTTTTGCTATAACTTACTAAAATTACAGACCTCAATATTGCTTAAAATATATGGTCAAAAACTAATCGCGTGTTTACGCCAGACATAAGCAATATGAATCTGTGATCAAACTTCGAGAAGCTTTGATTTGTATATTGGACAACTTTTTTCAAACCAAAATTCAAGACTTATATGACTCAATGGCAAATAGAGGCATTGAAATAGTTGAAGCAAATGACAAAATAATGCCTTATTACACTCGTATACATAAATTGAGGTTAATATAAGTTCAGGCAAAGAAGGAGACAGAAGCAAAACAAATGTGACTTATTGGTAAAGTCTATTAAACAAAATGTAAAGAGCGAAAAAATGCTATATATTTGACATCACTAATAAAAATTGCGATTTATACTCCTTGGAGCAAATTTCAAAACAGAACCTGTTTTCAAAAACCAATATAATATGGTTTGTATGATGGTCAATACATAGTATGCCCCCCCAGACGATGCAATACAGACCGTACAACGGATAGGCTTGCTAAATATAAAATTAACGATCAGATCTTGAGAGATATTACACTACTCATCAAGGAATGCTCTCCGAAGTTCCAGTAGAGCTGTTGGAAGGGGTTGACGGGCTGCAATCGTCAGCCAAGCATGTTTCAAACATGCTCCATTAGATTCAAATCCGGTGAGTATGCTGGTCTGTCCATACATGTGATATCCTCCTATTGAAGGCATCGTCTACAATGTTTCCACGGTGAAGACTGGCGTTGTCATCGATAAACAGAAATACAGCACCCATGGTGCCACGAAACAAACGTACATGTTGTTCCAGAATGACATCCCGATACATGTGGCCTCTCATGGTAATATTCTGAACATGCAAGTTAGTTCTGGAGCCCAGAATAATTCCTTTCCAAACGAGCAATCCTGCACCACCTTAACGTTGTCGTTCAGTGGTGTTCTCTTGGTGATAACGGGTACCTGCACATCTCCATATGAAAGTCCTGTGAGAATCAGACTGAAATCTAAATCTTGACTAGTCAGAAAACATCACACAAACTGTTGAGGTATCTGTTGTGGTTCACTGCTGCGATGTCGGCAATACATGCTCTCTACTCCAGGTTAACCTCAGGCGAAAGTAAGTTTCGGTAAGTGGAACACATTTGACAGGCTTTTGAACATATAGACGAATGTGCCCTAAGCGTCTGTACATGGTCTGCCTTGAAACTGTCGTACCGGTAGCTAAAGAGAGCTGACAAGACATGTCTGATGCTGTGCTCCGTCTGTTTCTTTTGGTAGTAACTGCCAAATACCTGTCCTCATTCGGCGTTGTAACTTGGGAGTGACCTGTGGTGTAACGTCTACTCACATTACCATTTTCTTGGAATTGTTGTCAAAGTCTTGTGATGAGACTCTGGGCGATTTGAAGTTCCACGGATACTTCCAGCTGGGTACGTCCACATTAAAGACGGGGCTGATAATTCTACCACATAAAGCATCCAAATGCTTTCTTTGTGGCATAACTATGCGGGTATTGCACCGAAAGGCTTTTAAAGCGCATGTGAACCATTTTACTTCATCGCACAATCATTTCTTGTATACAACTCTCTTACACTCTTGTCATTGCGATGTACTTTCGGCGCCATCTTGTAATTTGCATATTATTCTTTAAGATGTGTGTGATAATATTACATGTAAAAATTTTATTTTAGTTCAATTTCTGTGTGATTCTGAATGATCCTTAATTTATGGACATGAGTGCAATAAGACTTATACTTTCATTATTTAGAACAGTCCTACTTTTTTTACTATGATGTGAATGAAATTAATTTTTGATTTATAATATATTCAAGTTGTTTTTTTTATTTCATGCTGCATATATTGCTATCTAATTATAAATAAGTTTTTAAAAGTGCTCTAATGAAATTAGGTTGTAAAAATTGAAAGTTCTTACCTTATTAAAAAAAAAAAAACATAGTGCTGTACTTTTTTCCAGCAGTGTGATTACGAAACCAATTACATTACTATAAAAGAATTTATCGTCAAATGTTTGAAATTTTGATCACTTTCGCCAAAATATAAAGGGAAAAAGACTCCAGTTATAATTTCATTCAAACAAATTGATTAAAATTATTGTTAATTAATACTTCAATTTTTTAGTCACAAATAAGAATATAAAATGTAAACAGAGATACAGTCAACATATTACAAAAGTACTTTAGATAGCAATACAGAATTTTGTTCAACATGAAATGTTTTTCAGATGCTTTCATATTCTTTTTAAAATCAAGGAATCCTCAAAGTTAAAGGATTTTAACTTTGAGGATATTACTCTGTCATATTTCTGCAGTTTAAAATATATATAATACGATTTTTAATTTATTATTTTCGGGTTTTAAATACTAAAATATTTTGTCAAGAAATCCACAATGATTTGAATGGTTGACAGTGTTATACATAAATACAATGTTATAAATGCATAAAATATTTTGCAAAGATTATCCCAGATCTAATATTAAGTTAAATGAGATAAATATATATTTAAGCTTTTTCAAATAGAATATTTTTAGACTATCGTTTACTTCATAAATTTGCTTCGTAACAAACAAAAAATGTAACACGTAAATTTGAGCCTTGTAACAATGGAATTCTATTAAATAAATTTAAGCATTGGGAAGTTTATCATGTTAATTGATTAAATGTAACACATAAATGGAATGAAAAAAAGGGTTCTCTGCTCCTAACAATTTTTATTCCTAACATGGCAATGAAATTAATTTAAAACATAAGATGAATTAAAGAAAAAAAAATTTTTTCGAATGTTTCCATCATGTTATTATGTCATCAGCAGCTCACGAAATTTTCTTTACAAGAAATTAAATAATATTTCAGCTTACAATAAATATATTATTTTCGCATCAGTCA
The DNA here is from genome assembly GCA_037975125.1 of Latrodectus hesperus. Classification (NCBI taxonomy): domain Eukaryota; kingdom Metazoa; phylum Arthropoda; class Arachnida; order Araneae; family Theridiidae; genus Latrodectus; species Latrodectus hesperus. The sequence goes on along the minus strand of CM075854.1, from coordinate 114,888,003 downwards.
TAACATTTCTATCCGGCAAAAAAGAACAATAATGAAAGTTTACTTATCTTGCATTTCTTTCGGTTTACCTACGCAAAATTGAATTCTCTGAACCTTTGAATTTTCCCATTAATGGCTGACACAAGCACTTCGCATTTTTTGACATCGTACTGTCACGCGGTATACACAATATACAGTGAAAATTAAAAATTCTATTTATCTCTAAAAAATAATTTTAAGTTTAAAAATTTCGAAATTATCTGAAAATTTATTAACAACACAACAAGAAAATATATTTATGAAGAAATTATTATTGCCAATAAAGTTAAAAAATTGCAATAAAACTAAATTGTCTTCATTTGGATTGCGAACAGTTTCAGAGCAAACAATGGTGACAATCCATTAATTATCATCAGCTCCGGTCTGGTTTATTTATCTCTTATTTCAAATATATATTTGATCTCTTATTTCAAATCCTGCGTTTGTAGGAAATGCAACTGTTCTGTCCTCTAAGTGACTAAAAAGCATGTCCCAGATGTTAGCAGGACAGTTGGCTGAATTGAGAGTTTGCTTAATTTTTTGATGCTGTATAGAGTCAAAGCTTTTCTTATGGGGATGGTAATGAGTGCTACGTGTAGATTGGAGGGCTTATGAGTTTCAATGATGTTTGTTAAATTGAGTAGAGCTTGGTCTAATTGACTTTCCTTTGCTAAAGTCAAATTGACTCAGTTGAAAACAACTTGATTCTTTGAGAAGAAAGGTCAAACTTTTGGTGGTGAGTTTCTCTAGGAACCCAATCTTTGTTAATAGTAGGATTGGCCTATAGAATTTGATATTATTCGTATCCTTCTTTGTAAAAGAATATTATTACCTCTTTTTTTAAACATTTGGGAAAGTACGGGAGTGTGAGGCATTTTCTAAAAAGATTGAAGAAAAGATAAAGGAAATTATTATTTATAATTTTAATTATAGTGTAATCTATTCCGTCATATCCCGGGACTTTCCCGTCTTTTATCATTTTGGTGGTTCTTGCAATTTCTTCTTTGCTGAATACAAAGTTCAGATGATAGCACAGATGTCTTAAAGGCTGCTCTGTAACTTTGCCGTAAGGGTTTGTTGCTGCATTGCAAAAGTTCTTCCATGCATTTTTCTTTGATGCTCTTAAAATTTTGTTCTAATGGCCTCTTTTCTTCTTGTAGAGTCCCATAAGGTCTTCTTTGGCTTCAAGAGGAGCCATTTGAAATCTTCTTAAAGCCCTAATTTCCGTTCTGAAGATGTCATTGTTGGAGACACCCATATTGATGTATATTTCGGGCAATTTAATTTTGTGTGTTTTCCGTGATGATATATTAAATACTTTATGTGGAAGTTTCCAGACCTTGTAAAGATTTTGCATTTTGAATAGAGATGATGAGATCTGTGATGTGGGGTTTGAGTAAGTTCTCAAACTTTTATGGTTTCCAAACTTTGTCTTACAGCGTTTAAAATACTTGTGATCTAATGCTTTGTTAAAGAAGATAAGTATACATCGGTGATCACTTTTTGATTCATTTTCTAGGACTTTCCATTTAATGGTATTAGCCAAGTCTTCATTCGTTACGGTTGATAAATCTGATTACCTATGATGATAGTGGTTTATAAATGTTGGCAGAGAATCCAATTTATTCAGGATGAAAAGATTGTTAGAAAGGATGAAGTCTAATGCTTCTTCCTAGAGTGATTGTGGTGATAGCTCCAGATTAGATTGTGGGTATTTAAATCTGCTGCAATAATTGTTTGTTCTAAATAATGTGATCTTAATCGAGTTTTCAGATCTGATGTTCTTCTTTGTCGCGAATTTGGAAGAAGACTACGTGGACAGTATCCATCTGCTATTATCTACCATTATTTCGACTCCTACTGCCGTTTCAGAGAAGTGAATAAAAATTGGTCTCAATTTGTTAAATATAGCGAAAATTGCTGCTTTTTATTGGAAGAAGTCCAACTGATCCAGTTGCGTGGGATGCATTGAGGATAAAATGTTCTTAAACTATGAAGAAATCAATATGGTTTTCTTTTGCCGTGATGGGAAGATCTATAGGGAGTTTTGATTTTCTTCGGTTCCTTTGTATTATTTTTATTGCTCTGTTTCGGTAGATAAGATAATGAAAATTTCATTAGAGTCCAACTGGTATATGGGTGACAACTGGTAGATTCGAAAATATTGAATACAGAGGTATTGCAGAAAATTTTGATACTGAAGAGGAATAAAGAAAATTCTTTTTTATAATTTAGATATTTAAGTTAGCTTTCAGGCTGGAAATGATGGATAAGCTTTAGCTGGATCTGAGTTTAGGTTGGTATATTTGATAATTAGTATAAGATTTTACCTTTTAAAACTAATAATTTGTAGACTAATCAATGGGAATGAGATGCAGAGTGATGAACGTTGTACTGAGTATCATATCCTCTGTTTGAGATAGTGCAGTGGATACAGCCAATGTTATCGGATTGGCAATAAATCGAATATTGAGGTACACTATAATGAACACTATAAGCTTTATACTTTCATTACGCTTGGACCTGCCCGAAACGTTGGCAGTTCTTTCACCTAATGTAGCCGTAATGCTCCTTGAACTGATAAAGAATACCTGGGTGTTATAATGTACTGGAGATTTGTTAGAGGCTTCTGGATCTAACGTTAAGACTAATTTATATGATTTGCTGTTGTGTTGGAGGTAATGGCATAGAATATTTTGCTGCTGATTTATATCTTGTAACAGATTACTAGAAGATCTTACCGGATGTCTCTTGGGTGGATATGTAAAGAGATAATTTGTACAGCAACTCTTTTTAATCTTACTAGGGAACGTGGAGAATTCATGTTTCAAATTTTTAATTTATTAGAAGAAAGTGTGTGGGTACTGTTTGATGTTTTATTTTTGATTGATAGTGCTAAGGTCTTTTGGTCATTTATAATATTGGTTGTTACTGGATTTGATGGCTTCTGCTGTTTAGATGGTGATATGATAATCGGTATTAAGCGAATTTATGTAATTTGATCAGCTTTGCTTGCACATGTTGGAGTACCAGTTTGAGTGTCTGTATTTTTAGCATATTTTCCTATCTCATTTGTCACTGTTCTTTCAGGTAGAGAGAAATCTAATATATTATCGAAGGGTTGCAAAATTTCCTTTCTGACAGCAATCGCTAATAGTTTCTTATTTGTCTTTGAGTAGGTAATTAAATATCTGCACTTTTCGATACTCTGCTGTACCTCATAACAACTTGTCTGGGGGATTGTAGGCAATGGGTTCCCAAACTTTTTTTTCTAGTGGACCACTTTCAAAGTTTTACTATTTTCAGTAGATGCCCTGCTGCTGCATTTCAACTGTATTCCCAAAACTCTAAAAAATATCACCCTAAATTGAGGGTATTAAGAAAAGAAAGTAGCACATTTTCTTGAGTCATATTTATTAAAATAATACTTGTGGTTATACAAAATTATAAACATTATTACAAACAATCAACAATGAACTCTGAAATGTAAATCAACAATAAAAGATATTTATACTTTTAATGAGACGGCACACGGGCGGCACTTTGAAAGTCTCGACATATGGTGTACACTTGTACTATTATCTATTGTTCTATTGAATTCTGTGTTTGAACTGAATCTCAATAGATTCTGATGGCTGGCGTGCTGTGGGGCATTGAAGCAGGGCAATTCATCTCAGATGTTGCTCTTTTCTTCGGCGTTCATCATTCTGCAATTTCACGTTTATGGAAACAATTCCAAACCACACAGACAGTTGTCCGAAGGCCCGTAGCCGGTTGCCCAAGGGTTACAAACCCCGCGGAAATTCGAAATATTGCGATTTTAGCCAAGCGGAGTCGCTGAGCGACCTCCACACGAGTGACATCTATGGTTACAGCATCTATTGGTTATGTGATTTCTGCAGCTACTGTAGGCCAAAGAATACATATTAGTGGATTGTACGCTCCACTACCTTGATTTTGTGTTTGTCTCTTCGTCCAATCAAGAGGGGCACGGTTAGATTGTTGCCGGGAACACGTCAATAGGACTGTGTCTGACTGGGACAATGTCATGTTTACTGATGAGCCTAGATTTGCTCTGGAGCCAGATGACAAGCGTATATAGTGTGAGCAAGGAGCGCGCAATCAACCCCAAAACATCACCGAACATCACGCATTCCACAGCGGAAACATTATGGTGAAGGTAAGGATTTCATTAGGATACTGCACAGACATTCACATATTTAAACGGGGTTCTGTGACGGCTGTCCGGTATCGAAATGAAGTCCTAGAGCCCATTGTTAGATCGTGCGCTGCAGCAGAAAAATGATAAATTTTGAAAAGTGATATATCTCATGTCTCTACCATGAGACGTGAGAAGAGTTGGTTAAAGTTTGATTTATTTATTGCTTAAGAGTGGGGATATTTAGTGCTAAAAGGGTTAAGGTGGTAACGGAAAAAGGGATGCAGGGAAAGTAAAAAATTGACCTTTAAAAATAAATAAATGAAAAAATCGCACACTTTATGCATAGTAACGCAGTGAAAGTCCATTCATAGTAATGCAATGAAAGAAGCAGTGAGAAAAAAGACGAAAACAAGCAACTTTGTGTATGATTATGTACAAATATAAAGTTTAAGGAGATCTTAAAATAAACTATTATTAAAAGTGAATAAAGCTTGACCTATCATTTTATTGATAAAAAATATAAAAATAAAATTAAAATCTGAATTAAATGATAATTAGAGCCGGAGCTATTAAGCGGTAACTTAAATGGTTTAAGATAATAAGCTTACAGAAAGGCAATGATCATGGCATCAAAATGTTTAGATAAAGCTTAATAACTCCGGTCCTAAGTACTCTATTTACAGTATTTAATTATGTAGATACGTAGAAATATTGCGCGGATTGAAATGATACTTATCTATTAGTTTCACGGATAAATGAGAAGCAGTTTCCGGCCTTGGTGTGACGAAGGGTTAGTCACCCAGTGCCCACGTTATTAAAAAAAAGTTAAGCAGATTGACATCTGTGCACTTACCTATTAGTTTAACTGCTCGTCTGTGATTATCTACGCTGTTGGTCTTGAAGAAAAATTCTATCTTTTATTTTTTCAGAAAACTGTAGTTTTGCTGAAAATTAAAAAAAAAAACCTCGAATTGTTTGATTTTTTTGCTTCTTAGGCCGAAAAAAGGTTAGATATTCTTTTTTTCACCAGGTGGTTGTGCTTTCTTATTATGTTGATCAGGTTGTACTTTTTTACACAGCAGTCACTCTGGTCATAGGATCGGGTAGAGCTTGTCTCGTTACTAGGGCATCTCTTTAAGCGTCAGCAATTACAGATTTTCTTAAGCTTTTTGTCAATACTGAGAAGATTATTTCGTCAATACTGAGAAGAAATGGATGGCAAGGTGTGAAATATTTCAAGCATTATCGATTAGTTTCGCTATTGAAGAAACTTTTGATTTATTTATTTAGCAAAAACTCGAACCCACCTACAGCAAGTAGGGACAAGGAAGTCCAAGCCAGAGTACTCTATGTCCTGTGTGTAAATTAATAATGTTTCAAGTGGAATATTAAGGGGGTTGAGATAATTGTCAGTCTGGTGAATTTTCAACACAACATATGGGACCATAATATGTATCTTTTCATTTATGTTTACTTAAGACATGAACATAGTACAATGTATTGATTGGTGTGAAGGTGAAGATATTTCATTCAATGCTTATTTTAATGATGTTAAATGAATGCATCAGCATTTTTTATAGAATACTTCTTAAATGGTACCATACTTCTGGTCTAATTTCTGCACTTCAGAGTTATTCATTTGCAATACTTGTGAGTTTTCAACAATCGCACGAGATTGCATTAGAATATATATTTATGCTAAGATTTGCAAACTTTGTTTTGTCATCCCTAAATCTTTGGTTGTCGAAGTTGCCAAGCTTTGCTTTATGTTGTACTACTTGAAATTCAATCTTAAATTATTGATTTTACTCATTTTAACACTTAATGATAAAAGAATTCTTCGGAATTTTAAATGTAAGAAATTAAATTCCTTTATTTTTTTATGAACATTTCATATTTTTCTTATGAACAGCTTAATATCACCTGAACAGCTTAAGCAGATTTTCATTTACATTTTCAAATTTCCTTAAAATTGCTAAGAACTTATAATATCCTTTGAAAATCATAGTTCGTTTTGCGATAGTTAGGTTAAAATTATGTCTTTCAAGACAATTTGTTCATAGACATTCATAAATGCACTTATGCTTACTCGCTGCAAAAAAGTCCGTACTGAAGAATACCACAGCAAACAGATGTTAAAATGAAAGATGTGAAAATAAACACTTAACAGACGAGAACTTTCGATTTCGTTATGTGCGGATGTAAGAGACACAAGAGGCATAGTGGGAGTGTGTCGGAGTGAGAGGAACGGTGGTTTGTGTAAAGACGAGTGGTAGCGGAGGTGCCCCTTCCAGGCAATGGAAAATACATGTGTTTCGAATACCGTAAAAAGAACCATTTAAATTTATGTTTGTGTCTATATAATTAATGTTATGTTTGTTAATGTAAAATAAATCCGTCGTAAAAAGAAGATATTTTGGTGTTACTGAACGATCCTGGAAACGACAGGTTCGTGAAACCATCACATTGGCGCAGTTGACAGGATGTGTTCCGGATTAATACAAAATGATGGGATTCTAATGATGGAAAAGTGTCTACAAAGTAGTGAGTCTGTATATTTTGATTGCTTCTCATTCATTAAGAGCCAATATTTGTCTTAATTATGTATGATTTAAGGGAACTCACTTTTGTTTTAGAATTTTCTTAAATTTCTTTGCAGGGTTTTGTTTAAGAAGTAAATGTAATAAATTATTAAAAATTGTTTAAATATTTGAAGTGTCAAGAAGAAATAGATATGTATAATGTTTAATTTAACTGAGAAAATGTTTAAGGTTCGATATTGGTTTTGAAATGTTACTGGTTATTGATATTTATTCATAATTATCTAGAAAAGTTTTTTTTTCCTCTAACTGGTGATATTATTATTAAAATATATATATATATATATATATATATATATATATATATATATATATATATATATAATCAAAAAAATATATATATATTTTGATTTATTAAGAAAAAAATATTTTTGGAATAATCTGTTTATTAAAACAAATTTATGTCGAATAATAATGTTGTTGCTAATTGTCAATTTCTTTAGTTAGGTGGATTAATTTAAAAGATGTGGTATTATTGAATAGTAAATTGTTGAAACGTATGTTTGGTTTAATGTGATAAATTAGGATATAAATGCTTTTGTTTAAAGAATTTTCAATATCATTTTGTCGTTTATTATGTAAATGTAAGTTTATGGAATAAGAAACTATTTCAAGAAAGTTTAAATGCTTTTTTAAATGTTTATTGTTTTGCATTATCAAATAATGTATTCAGAATTATTCAATATAATAAGGTATATTACTTATTTTCTATGATTGTATTTAATATTTATGTAAAGTAACCTAGATTTTAAATTTTGATTCAAAACCGAAAGTGTGAAACATTTTTAAGAAGGGAAGTTTTGAATTATTTTATATTTCGAAAGTAGTTGTGCTTGCAATGGTGAATAATAGATTTTTGGTTATTTCGATAGCTCTGCTTCATATTATTTTAAGGTAAAATGGTATATACAAAAAGAGTGGTGAACATAAATACATATGACTAAAACTTATTTTAATTTTCTATTGACTTAAGCTGTTATGCTTAATGATCTTCTGTGTTAAAGATTTATTTAATTTTAGATGCTTAAACTGGAATTATGATTCGCACGTGCGTGCGTATATGTATATTTTTTTAGCTTGTTTTGAATTGTTTTCATTCACTAATGTATATTATATAATTGAAGTTTTATATATATTATAGTATATTATAGTGTGTATTAAGTATATTATAGTGTGTTGAAATGAAAATCGATACTATAAATTTTTAAATTTAGTATTAGAATAAATTATTTAAATCTTTTTTTTTTTTGGTGCACTAAGAAAACGAAAGTGTTTTATTGATTAAACAAATGAAAGGTGATTTGTGTGATTTTAAATGCTTTATTTTGAATAATTGATAATTTAAGGTTTGGTAATTTGCGACATTAGTTGTTAAAATGGCCTTCGCATTCTTTGGTAAAGCTCGGAAGGAGGATCTGTTAATATTGGCTAGTGAGTTAGGAGAACAGATTCCTCCGGACGCAAAAATAATAGAATTAAAAAATGTGATTACACAATAAAAACATTATGAAGAGTCATTTGTTCGAGAATTAATAAATACTATAATTTGCGATCGGATAGAGAGAAAGCCAAAGCTGCAGAAAGGCAACGTGAATTAGAACTAGAAGAAAGGCAACGTGAATTATATCGAGAAGAAAGGAAACGCGAATTAGAACGAGAAGAAAGGCAACGTGAGTATGAAATTAAAATGCGTGAATTAGAATTAAAAGAAAGGGGGAAGATGAGAGCAATTCAGAAGGCACTGTCGAATATGGGCGAGATAAGTTAGGAAGCACATTTCTAGGTTATTTAAATATAATGAAAGGGGTAATTTTAGATCCCTCAGAACGAGCAGAAGAATGGCCTTTCTTTTTCCATCATGCCGAAAGGATGTTCAAGATTTATGAAATACCGGAACAGTATGAAAGGAAAATTATTTTACAGTGTTTCAAGGGTCGTGCTAAAGGAATAAATGCTATGTTGTCTGAAGAAGATTTAGATCAGTATGACAAAATTAAAAATTTCATTTTAAGGGAAAATAGAGAAACTCCTTTACAACACAAAAAGAATTTTAATTCTTGTTATAAATTACACAATGAAAGTTATGCTCAGTATGCATTCCGGGTGGAAGCTGCATTAGAACTGTATTCAAGAGATGTAGAAGCATTTGCTAAACTTAAAGAGCTTATTGTAGCAGACAAAATAAAAGAAACATTGCCTATTTATGTAAGATCCCAAATATTTTTGAAAGAGACTGAAAATTGGCTTCCAGTCCCTGAATTGGTGAGGGAAATTGATAATTTCTTATTTTCTCTCTCTCTCTCTCTCTATAACAAAAGGTTTCACAAATAATCCCCACAACTATATCAAATTTATTCCCGTCTGACTTGGAAAAAAACAGCACGAAAATGCAAGGAAACCTTTTTCAGCTGAAGTTAGAAATAAAAGTTTTTTTGAAAAGAAGAATATTATAATTATCAAAAGAACCCAGATCCACGACCACAGAATCGTTTTAGAAATAATACCGCGAGTTGCGTTCCAGGTAAAAAGGTATTAAAGTGTTACAGATGTCAAGAAGAAGGGTCATTTGAAGAAATTTTGCCCGCAAGTGAATACAGTATCTCAAGTTTCTAATAGAAATGAAACTGAAGAAGTAAGCACGAAAGGGTTAAATGAACTTTGCATTAAAATAGGTAATGCAAGTTTCGAGTGGGAAATCAAAATCAGTGAAAAGGATGATGAGCTTTTACGAGTTGATTTAAATATAGGAGATAATAAGTTTCAAGGAATCATTGATAGTGGTGCGGAAATTACAGTACTGTGGAAGTCAGTGGTGGCTGTAGAAATTTTGCAGTCAAAAAAATTTATTTGAGGCCTGCAATTGGATCACCAGTTGAAGGAAAGCTTGTTTCTGTTCCACTTTGTCTTTGGTCAACAAATGATATCAGGCCGTTTATTATGGTGCATGCTGCGAATGTAGAAGAATTGCACATGAGCAAGGTTTGATCACTTCTAGAGTTTTCAGTTTGTTGAGGGAACAAAGAAGAAAATATTTCGGAGAGGAAATAAAAAATATCCACGGGAAAGAAATAGTTTTGAATACTTTCAATGTGTAGGGAAGGACAATGGGGAGGATACTTTCAATGTGGAGTAGTATAGGCTATTTTTCCATTAAACGGAATAATGGAAGAAAAAGTGTACGCTTAAGCATCTCAGCAAACAGGTTAAGCATTAAGTTACATTTAGAACTTTGGTATTGTTTGGGTCTTGATGGAATGGTGATGAAAGGTAAGAGAACCATTCTATGGTTCTTCGTAGTTTCCATTTGCGGGACAAGGTCCAGCAATGGAAACTGGAGGGAAGGTGTGAAAATCAAACACTTAAAAGAAGAGAACATTGGAGGCCAAGTGATAAGCACCGAATCAGTTTGTCCCGATTGAGAATGGAGAGTGTTTTAATTTAATTTGGAGTGTTTCAGCAATATCCATTGTTATGGATAGTAATAGAACCCACAAAAATATAGCCTCGAATTCATTCTAGAAAATTTGCATTAAGCATGAGTTTGGCGTATGGCAGAATAAACAAAATACACTTTGAATCTGCATATCATTTGCAAAGGCAATATTAACCAAAAGTATGTTAACGTAACACTGAGACATTATGCTGAAACAATTGGTGATTCTTTTTATTTAGTACATGATGATAACAAATCCCGAGCATACTCGAAAATGAAACAGTTCAGCATAAAAATTAGACATGAAGCTCACTTCATTACATTCTCGGAAGATTGGTTGTCTTGAAAGTAAAATCTCATTTTACTATTTGGGATATGGAAAATGTAATTCTTCCGGTGTAAAACAGTATTTTTAAAATTTTATGAATATCATTATCACATCCATTAGGGCAGTTATGCAAGTTAGTCTTATAAAAATCAAATAAAACAGTGAACTTGTTTAAGCACGTTCAAACACTTCCTTTAAATTTGCATGTAAGCAAATTCTTGTACAAAATCAGCTTTAATATTTTTCCAATTATCCTGTTGAAATTCTAATTCAAAATTTTCGCGTCTTTTTTTATCTTCATGTATTTGTTACATTTCTGATATATTTCTCCTTTACAGTGTTTTTTTTCAATTGGTTTTGCTTACTTTTCTAATATTTTTGTGGCAATCAATGCACAACTCCAAACAGGCAAATAGTTAAAGTAAGTTTTAAGCGTATTCAGGCAGGAATTAGTAATTTCGATTTTAATATCTTTAATGCAGTACTCATATTTATATGTCACTGCAGAATAATTTTTACTTGGTATTCAAACATTTTCCAGAAGAAAAATTAGTCATTCCCTTAGAATTCACCATCAAATATCCCAAATAAAGGAACAACAAATAAAATAATGAAAAATCTCGTTATTTTCTTTGTTGTTCGAACAAGTTAAATCAGCTTGAAAGAAATTAAAAATTCAAGAAGTCAAATTGCTGAAATCATCATTCTTGTACTTTATTTTTAAATTACTAAAATATCTTCAAAACTTTAAAATGAAGTCTCAAGTGCACAATATGTATATATATATATATATATATATATATATATATATATATATATATATATATATATATATATATATATATATATATATATATATATATATATATATATATATATATATATACACCGGGTGATCCAAAAGTCAGGACGAACTTTAAAAATGAATAATTCGAAAACGAATCACGATACAAAGATGCGGTTTGCACCAAACGAATGGAAAATAAACCGGGTTTTGTGTGGCAATGAAAAAAAATAGTTCTCTTGGCGACCAACAGATGGCGCTATAGTGTTTTATTGCAACAAAAGATGATTTAAAAATGAAACAATGATTAATGAAGTCAGATTAATTACAGTTAATTAGTACTTACTACAGTAAATGTTCAATGTGCTGTCCATCATTCAGAAGTAAAGCTGTGATACGATTCACCACACCATTCACAGCATTTAGTAGCATTTCTTGCGTTATGGCAGACTCATTTTGGCGGATGGCTTCTTTCAGTGCCGCTAGTGATGCCGGTTGGTCGCTGTACACTTTTGACTTCAAGAAGCCCCACAGCCAAACGTCACAGGGTGTGAGATCGGGAGATCTTGGAGGCCATGCGTGATTAAAGTAGCGACTGATAATACGATCCTCCCCAAATGTTGAGCGTAGCAGGGGTTGCATAGGCAGAGCAATATGAGGTGGTGCTCCATCTTGCATAAAGCTGACTGTTTGGAGTGCCTGTCGGGCTTGCAGTTCAGGAATAATGCTGTTCTGTAACAGTGCTAGATACCGCTTACCGGTGACAGAAACTGTTTGGAAACCTGTCTGTGTGACTACCTCGAAAAAAAGGCCAATTATGTAATCAGCAGTGAAGCCACACCAGAATGCACTTTAGGCTGTTGCAAGGGTATCTCAACAAATGCATGTGGATTTTCTGTGGTCCACACTCGACAATTGTGGGTGTTAACAGCGCCAGAGAGTGTGAAATGTGCTTCATCTGTCCAAAGCACAGTGTGAAGCCAGTCGTGCTGCTCTTCCATCTTATTGAAGACCAAATTCGCAAAATGTCGGCGAGAGTCGAAGTCAGGAGGTTTCAGTTCTTGGTAATGTTGCAACTTGTAGGGATACCGTTGCAAAGTTACTCGCAGCGCTCTCCAGACACTTCCATACGACACTCCTGTCGGCCTCGAAACTTCTCAAGCACTGCACTCCCCATGTGCAGCAACCGCCGACATGGCTTGCACCGTCTGCTCCACTGTCGTTGCAACAGCAGCTGCAGTTGAGGGACATCCACTTCTTTGACGTGACGCCAAAGAACCTGTAGCTTCAAAAATTTTCACAATTTTGTTCAATGCAGAAGACGTTATTGGTCCTTTGCTATCTCGCATACCCTTCATGTAGCGATATGCTCGCAATGGCACTTTCCGAATTCTTATAAAACAGTTTAACTAAGAGGGCTTTCTCAAATATGGACAGCATTTCGATGCATACCAGCTTCGACTACCATTACCTGCTTCTTTTTATATCGTTTGTTGCTTTGCATAATCCTACATCAGAAATCCGACAGCGCCATCTGTTGGTCGCCAACAGAACTAATTTTTTTATTGCCACACAAAACCCGGTTTCTTTTCTATCCGTTTGGTGCAAACCGCATCTTTGTATCGTGATTCGTTTTCGAATTATTCATTTTTAAAGTTCGTCCTGACTTTTGGACCACCCTGTATATAGCTGGACCTTGTATATATATATACAAGGTCCAGCTATTTATTTCCAGGACTCTTGGAATAACTCAGAAGATAAAAAAGTCAAACACATAGACATTTAATATGATTCGAAGTAATCCCCATCAGCTGTAATGTACGTCGTTGCTCGGATGTACAAATTTCGGAAAGAATTTTCAAAGTCTTCTATTGGAATGCTGTTTTTGCTGTTTTATCGTGACGTTACAGTTTTCTTGGTGACTTCGACATCCTGAAATCTTTTTCCCTTCGGTGAATTTTTCAGCTTATTTTCTGTTTCCTGTTTCCACAAGAAAAGTCTGAGGGTGCTTGGTGTTGAGAGTATGGTGAATGCTAAATCTCAACGACACCATGCTGGGGTTAGAATCGTCTCACAGGCAACGCAATGTGTGGACGGGTATAGAAATGTAGCAGCAGCCAACTACCATTTTGTTGAAAATGAAGCCTCACTTTACGAATTCACTTTCGAAATCAGTGAAAAGCTTCTGTGTATAATTGTCCATTGATAGTTATGCTAGGAGGTAGAAATTCATGATGAATTAGCCCGTCGCAGTCGAAGAAGGTGATTAACTTGACCTTGATTTTGGAACTTACAAATCAAAATTTGTTCAACTTGGTGAACTCAGAGACCACCATTCTCAGCTTTGACATTTGATTTCAGAGTCATATTAATAACACCAAGACTCATCTCCCGTGACTATCGTAGCCTAAAGCATACTAAAAAACTAAAATATCTTGGAGTAACACTAGATAGCAAAATGTCCTTCCTATAACATATCAAGCAGTTGAAGACAAAGATGATACCAATAGTTCAGCATTTCCGCACTATGATCGTTAGAGTTTGGGGCATTAAAAGTAAAATTACTAAGGCAATTTACCTTTCTGTCATGGAGAAAATGGTTACTTATGGCTCATCCTTGGGGATTCTACCCATGACTGTTAGGAAGCAGCGGCAATTAGACAGCCTACAGCGATACTTTACATTATTAATCACGAGAAGCTTCAGGACCACATCCACAATTGCCCTCAACACACTGGCAGGCCTGCCACCACTTCATCTTACTTGCATCCAGCTAGCACACAAAACTAGGTAACTGCAAATGCAGGAAACCACTTCTGGGAGACAAAACCCTCAGTGCGTTTGACAGTGAATATCCTGTGCATAAGGACTGTGTCCATCCATCGTTAAGACTTAAGGATATACACACCCACAATCTGCCCTCCAAATTATCCTCTCCAGCACAATCAAATTAATCACACCTTACAATATCTATAGGATGGATCACATATTGACGGTAAAACAGGTGCAGCCCTAATTACAAACAAATTCAAGAATACAAAATTAAGCTGAGGAATAAGAACTCAGTCTTTGAGACAGAGGCCATAGCCATTTTTGAAGCTATCAACATCATTGATGCACAAGGCCTCAAATCTGTAACCATTTGGTCTGATAGCTCATCAACTTTGCATACGTTACTTAACCCACTTCACACATCACCAATTATACATGTCATACAGAAAAAACTAGCAGCTGAAACTTCGCCCATCAATCTAAGCTGGATTAAAGCGCATCAAAGTGATGTTGGAAATGAGTGCGCAGACATCGCTGCAAAGGAAGCCACAAAAATTGATGAATCCGAAGCATTAATGATTCCATATCCAAGATCTTCACTTATCAAACAACTTAAGCTCTTCACACTTCAAAAATGGCAGTCTCTGTGGGACAATGCAACAACAGGTTGAATGACCAAACATCTACTGTCAGAAGTCTCTAGCAAGCTAACGTATGATAATCCATACCTCGCCGCTAACATTTCACGGCCCATTTCCACAGTACTACTAAAGATTCGGAAAGGCAATTTCATCCACCTGTATCTGTGGAGCCCAAGGGGATCCTTTCCACTTTGTCCTAGAGTGCCCAGAGACTGAGAAATACCACCTAAAGAAGAACTCCCAACAGACCAACATGCAGTTCTTGAGATTTTGCTTGAAAGATCGTCACCGCAGATTACTGCTCACAAAGTTTATGATTCATCTCAACAAATGAGGTCTAGAACATTGTCAGGATTTTGGCCACGCTTCCACAGACGATCTAGAAGATTCCAAGGACGAATCAGAAAACTATTCTTAAAGTTAACTTTCTTCCACAGTTAATAATGGTGTTTAAAATTTTTTATGAACTTAATGAAATTTATGAACTATATGTTCCGAATTGCTTGGACTTTTCGAACATTATGAGGCCGCTTTAGAACTTTAAAAACCTTTTGAATCCTATTTCCTTTTAGTACCTTAGAAACATTTTAAATAATTTTTTTGAACCTAAAATGCTTGAAAAGCTAAGTGCTTATTAAACTTGTATAAGCTGCCTGCCTGTATATAGTTATCAACTTTCGTATCCTGCCATTTTTTTTCCTTTACATAATTAAGTGTTCATACTATATATAATATTGCTTTCAATGTATATAATGTTTTTATTGCCATAATTACCCTAGAAATTGTTAACTGTCTTTTCATTGATTGTAAATTTTTCTCCATTGTTTGTTGTATGTGTCATCATGTTATATTTTATTTTTAACTCAGAGAAAATATTTAATGCTATTGCCTGATGTTCAACAGGGCTTAAAGCCTCTTAAAATGTTTTGTAACTTCTTGCTACCAATTTGTAAGCACAATGTCTTTGCCTTGTTAAATGCCACGATGGTGGTGCCCTCACGGATCTCGTAGAGGTGTGAAGCATACTGGGTGTTGGAGAAACGGCCCCCGTTAACGTTAAGGTACAGAAGGGACAGAAGGGGATCGAGTGGTCGAGGCTTAGTGCCAGAAGCCGAGGCTTCTATAACTAATTTCAAGTACCAAGACACACGAAATTTGTGACTCAAGTCTACCACCCAGCAGCCGCCACTTGCCTTGGTAGACGAGCCAGCGAACCATACCTTGATGAGACGAGTAAACTCATCGGCACCCACTCACTTTACGTGGCAATCAGTGCACTCTAGGAAGATTTGTACTATACCTTTACTTTTAGAACTCTCTCATTTTGAACAGTTTTACATCCATCAATTCCTATTAACCGTCAAGTCCTATACTATTGCTCAATCTCCCAGTTCTCGACCGGACCATCGTCGGTGGCACGCTGGTATTCCATTATAGGAATGTCATCCGACACAATGGACATGATCTTTTTCAAGAACGACCAGTTGCGCCGGTCCAGGATGGTACTTAAGCTTTTGCTATCGTACACCAGTTTGCTCCTTTCTTCCGAGGTCCTGGTACAAGACAGCACGAAGTGGAGGCAATCCCCCACCACATTGCACGAGCGACATAACTCACTAATCGGGTACCCTCGTTTATGAAGATACTCCGGTACATGTCCGTGTCCAGTCACTATTTCGGCTATGATGGCATTACCGAAAACTCTCTTTTCGGTCACTGTTTGGAAGAGTCTATAGGTCTGGCGGCCTACTTCCACATTATCCCATCTCTGCTGCTATACACGCAGTGCTTCTTTATGCAACACCTTAAGTAGGTGTGACCTTGGACGTGACAGGTCCAGCGTTGGCTCTGGTAAATTCGCAGCCTCCTTGGCCAGTTCATCAGCCCTTTCGTTACCGAAAGTGCCTGCATGAGCACGTACATAATGCAGGTATACCTCCCTACCGCAAATTGCCTCCCGATAAGAGTCTTTGACTCTTATCGGGAGTCTTTGACTTTGTTTACCAAGATGTTTTGGTTATTTGGATCGGCCAGGGAGTAAAGGGAGGACTCCCCACACAGTTATGTATGTATGTATGTATCCAGGAAAGCAGGATCAGCATCAGCGTTGTCGATAAGTTCACCACATGCGCACAGACGCAATTGCTTTTGCTCGTCCCTTAAATGGTGAGAAACGAATCTGGAACAAATTTTGTGTTTACCTGTCTCTTGCATCAAAATTCTTCGAACCGTCTCTTTGTCACTGTTCAATTCATTGGCGAGTACTCGAATAGTCAATCGACGATTTTACTATATCGCCAACTTTTTCAATTGGTTCTGACGTGCGTACGGACTGCGGCCGACCTGCATATTGATCATCTTCAACGCTTTCAAACCCGTCCCGAAAGTGTTTAAGCCATTCAAAAGCTCTTGATAAGAATTCCTCGCCGTAAACACGTTTTACCATTTTATAGGTTACCACAGCTGCCTTGGCAATAAAAAAAATCTAATAAAAAATTTATATGCAAAAAATTTAATGTTAATTCTTTGCTTCATTTTCACTTCGACTATCCACAAGAAACGCTTACTTCTGAATGGCACCAATTGCACTACACATGTGCACGAAAATGCTCTTCAATAAACTATCATTAGCACCATTTTCCGTCTTTTCGTTCTCCTACATTTACGTCAGTCCTGAAAATTAATAGCCGGAACTTTATATATACATGTATATCCATTACTTAAAAATAATCTTATAGATTGAATCTTATTAATTGGATAGTAAAATTTAAAATTGTAGCTAAAATGTTATGCAAAACATATTTCAAGTTGAATATTATTCAATTTAATATTTGTGAATTACTTAAGAATTGATAAATATTGTTGAAATAATACAATTCGAAAAATATTGAAAAAAATAGGTTAATGAATGATTTTATTCACGCTTCGTACTAATGCGCGAATAAAAATACAAAAAAGAAAACCATAAAGGAACATTAAACAAGGAACAGAGGGAAAATTAATAAAGTTTATATATATATATATATATATATATATATATATATATATATATATATATATATATATATATATATATATATATATATATATATATATATATATATATATATATATATTCTCTAACATTTCTATTTATATACACCCTTATTTTTTCTGCACGAATAGCTCTTAAATTGCTGCTCAATTAATATCTACTATATAGGAAATTGAAGAATTGAAGGAAGCTTATAAAGGAGCAATACTTTTTCACTCGGATACCTACATGTAATCCATGCGACTTAAGGATAATCTTGGTGAATTGACAGATTTATATCTCTTAAAATATGCAAGATAGAGTATTTATATATATATATATATATATATATATATATATATATATATATATATATATATATATATATATATATATATATTTATATTTATATATGTATACATATATATATATATATATATATATATATATATATATATATATATATATATATATATATATATATATATAATTTTATTTTGTAACCAAGATCTCTTATATAAAACTAAAAATGTTTAACTTTCTAACAGATGAATTTTTATCAAATTGTAGATCCCATAAGGAGTGATTCATTCGAAATAGTAATATTTATAGACAATAATAACAAGTATCAAATCTTAAAGGTCAGTGATTATATAATTAGACCGTTTTAGTCAGCGTTTATACGCTTGATTACATGAGTTTTAACAAAATATGTGTGCTCTACTTTATAATTGTTGCTCAAAGTGCATTACATTAATCGTCAGTGATAAGTAAAGCTTGGTGAAGCAACCATTTAAATTTTTCATGGAATCATTTACACACTTCGATCTGTTTTTTTACCAGAAGTTTAGTTTTATCTATTTAGCTATCGGCTTAAAAATTAATTCGTGAAGTTAGGTGATGAAATTAAGTCAGTAAAAAGTTATCAAAAATTCTTGGAAGCTTTTAGTTGATTCATGTGTAAAAAGGCTACATTTGAAATAATATTGAACTAATAACTTTCCGACAAATATACGTATTGTGGTTATTCATACAATGATATTTATCAGAGGAATGCACACAATGATATTTTAAAAAATTGCATTTTCATACATTAGTATTGCTGATAATAATGTGAAAAGTGCCACTACTTAAAAATAATCTTATAGATTGAATTTCATTAATTGGATATAAAATTTAAAATTGTACCTAAAATTGATAAATATTGTTGAAATAGTATAATTCGAAAAATATTTAAAAAATAGGTTATCTTAAATGAGTGGTTTTATTCACGCTTCTTACCAATGCGCGAATATAAATACAGAAAAGAAAACCATAAATCAACAGTAAACAAGGAACAGAGGGAAATTTAAATAATATATAATATATAATATATATATATATATATATATATATATATATATATATATATATATATATATATATATATATATATATATATATATATATATATATATATATATGTATATATATATATATATATATATATATATATATATATATATATATATATATATATATATATATATATATATATATATATATATATATATATATATTCTCGAACATTTGCGTACGCCTTTATTTTTTTCTGCACAAATAGCTCTAAAATTGCAGTTAGATCAATACCTAGGAAATTGAAGGAAGTTTATAATGGAGCAATACTTTTTCACTCGGATACTTATATGTAATCCATGTGGCTTAAGGATAATCTTGGGGAATTGACAGATTTATATCCCTTAAAATAGGCAAGATAGAGTGCTTTAATTCCGGTTTAATTTAAATTCTAAGAGACAATTCACTATAACTGAAGATATCTATTAGGATGTTTACAACACTGAACCATTCACACGTTTAGCTTTGCTTGCAAAATGATTGTCGCAAATATGTTTCACAGGGCTCAAAATACTTGAACTTATTTTAAAGAGAGAAAAGAGCTTCTCAAAAATTGCTGCTTCTTATGTTCTTTGCTTACACATGCGTGCTTTATATATATATTTTATATATATATATATATATATATATATATATATATATATATATATATATATATATATATATATATATATATATATATATATATATATATATATATATATATATATATATATATATATATATATATATATATATATATATATATATATAAATAGATATAGATATATATAGATATATATATATATAGTTATATATACATATATTTTGATAAATATGGTTAATAGATGTGTTTATACTAGATAATACAAGAAAGATATTAATTAGATTATAATTCATAAGGGAAAAATGGAGTTCAGAAAACAAAAATAAAAATCTTTAATTTTTAATTTTTTTCCGTTTGCGTTTTTTTCTTTATTTTTTTATTTTTGTCTTTATTTATTTATTTATTTATTTTTTTTTTTTGCAAATTTTTGATACATCATTTACCATTTTCCCTTCATCATTTGCATTCAGATATCGCTAAATAAACGATAATTTGAGCTATCGATATCAGTTTATTGTGATGACTTTCTCATTATCAATTGCAATAAATTACTGCTGTTTTTAATTTGAAGTAAAAATATATTGTTTGTTTAAAAAATTTATTTTCCTTTGTTATAGCTTTTCTTAATTATTCTCAATAACACTTCTTGGCTATTATAGTGCTAATAAAATAATAACTATGTATGATGATTAAATGAATTTATATCTTACATTTCCCAAAATAGAAACCAATTCCAATTACATTTTATCTAAAATTCAGAAAGTGTATTATTTTATTTCACTGTATAAATGACACCGCCGTAGAAAACTAGCAAGCCATGAAATCAGTAATGACTCCCATTGTTGTACACACTTCTATTTTCTTAATTGCCATTCAATGTCACTTTTCTTTAAATAATGAAGTTTTTAATTGAAAGAAAGGCTATATACTTGTACATATAACAAAATTATTCCTGGATCTAAAGCTTTTTTATGAATAGATTAAACAGTCTCAGACTAATTGGCAACTTTTTTCAATATCTGCACGTACAGGTATGAAAATTTTAAAAATATCTAAAATGTGCTTAACTATATTGAAATATCTTTTGCATGGCGTCTCAGAATATAAAATTTTTTCTTATGTTTTTGCGAATTATTTCTGTAATAAAATTGATTCAGAACTGTATACAACATTCTATATTTTTTGGTCGGTGTTGGAAACGCTGGTGCAAAAAAGATGTTATCAACATTTTTCAAATGATTAAGTTTGAAAAGCTCCGAGATAATTCCTTAAAAGACGTAATTATAAATAATTTATTTATCAGGGTGACACACTTCTATATTAAGATATAGGGGTAAATTTTGGTTTGAATATCCAGGACAATTTATTTTCAGACAAGTTAGGAATCGAGCCATATGCCTTAGGAACCATTGCGTCCCGGGTGGACGGTCAAAAGTTTTCAGTAGCATGTTAATGCATAACATAAAAGAAAGCCTTTCTGAGAAAAATGATGAATTACAGACTGAATGCTATGGTTTGTCATGTGACTGAGTGGTCCATCACTGCCATGCGCCCAATTTTCCTATCATCACGTGAAGTGGTGCACTGAGGTGGATGCGATCCAACACGTCGGTCTGTCGTATCTTTCTGTATTTAAGGATCAAATACAGTTTTACAGTTTTTTGGTTTCGTCCAACATGACTACCGATTTCCCAGAAAGGAAATACACAATATCAGTAGGCCAATATTCTTCCTCTGTCGAACTGGGGTACTTGATGAAAAGATTGCTGTTTTCGTGGCATAATTGATGCTACGTGCATAACAATTTAACACGCACGTTAACACCACATTGGCAAAAAATGTTCAATTGCTAAGAATTTAATTCTTAAACACCATCTTCTTTAAATTATAGTAACTTAAAATAATTGCATAAATGAGCAAAAGCTGCGAAAAGATAGCTTTTTGGGAGAGGTTTTTTTTTATTTTAAAGCAGAGAAAATATTTATTCAAAAACTTCAATTGTGCCTGAAACAATATTCCCAGATTTAACGCAAGTCGATCTTGAGGTGAAAAAATTCATATATACATACAGTTTTTAAATGCTTTGAATCAGCATTCTGTTTTAATTAATTACAATTAATAATTATTTAAAGATTTTATATGAGAAATAAGAGCTTCGTTGTCAGATTTAGGCTTACGTTTTGAATATTTTATCTCTAAGTTTTTATTTGGAACATATTTCATTATATAAGATAATTACAATGTACGATATTTTGCATAAAATTTACTTAAAGAATTTTAAACTTAAGAAGTAAAAAGAAAATCAAATAAAAACTAATGTTATTAAATTATATAACATTAAATTATTAAATTACATAATAAAATATTATGATCAATTAAAAATACTAATACTGAAAAGGATTTTACTAACATAAATATGCCTTAACATATGGAGTATGAACCTAAATTTAAAATTCTATTTTATGTAAGAGAGAAGCTTTACAATTTGAGATAAACTGGAGTTCGTAAAAAAATTATATGACTACAAAAATTACAAATGTTTTTGTAAAAGCACTTCAGACATTCAACTGATATTTTACTTTTTCAATTACTCGAAATTATACTCTTTTTCTCCAAATTTTTTCCAGCATGCAAAAATGTGGTGCCGAAAGTAATAAATTAATTTTAATTTGCTATATTTTATCCACTGATTTTTTTTTATAATTTAGTTGCATTATGGTATAATATTAGGTGATATTATTGGGGAGTCACGAGAAAAAATTTTCAAAAAATACCTTAGATAATTGAAAATCAAGTTCTTCCCAACTTAAAGTGTTTTTTTTGTCAATTAATGTATTCCGTTCCATTAAAGAAAATAAGTGTGGAATCTAAATTTTGTCCCAATAACATATATCTAATTGGGTGCTTAGAAGTTTTGTATGTGTCTTCTCTTGTCATATAAAAGAAGCTATTTATCCAGAAGATATTATGCGGCTTTAAAACTATTTTTATCTTGTGTTTTCCTTTTCTATTAAAATCAGTTTCAACTGATTTTATCAGATCAATTATTGGGCTCCGGAATTTTTTATTCTCGGAGTTCTTGAGCATGGTTTTCTCTTAAATATAGTTTTGTACATAGTTTCGTTTTTGAAAAATTTTAATGGGTAGAAAGTTTATTTAAATATTATTTTTTCTACATTCAAAATAATAACGAATCATAAACTGTTTGAAGCATAAATAATTTACAAATGAATCAACTCCGATAATAATCTGATCAAATTTGAAAACAAATGCAAAATTGACTGTCTTAAGGTAGATGGCTCTAAGACAACATAAGGCAGTAGCTCTAACACTACGACCAAAGGTCAGATTTCTTGTAACATAAAAAAATCTATTTTCATAAAAACTAAGAACAATGACAAAATTCGGCAACTATTTCAAAGGAAGATCTCACAAAATCCAAGATTCAATTACTTGTTGACACAAGTGTTCAAATCCATATGCAGAAAAGTTTTCCACATTTATTCTACTTGCAGTGGTAGTCTATACATGAAGGTTACCTTCATAATCAGACAACGCCAGCAATTAATATTCATCCCATTGAAGTGAGGTGTTTCTTTAAGGTTCCTTACCAGAAGTCCCATTGATCTCTTAAAAAATCTGCTTCTGAGATCTATTTTTAACAAGGATCTACCGTTTACTAAGGCAATTATTGTTTGAATGATGATATCTGGTATTAAATCAGTTCAAGAAAAGTTGCTTTTTAAAAAGATCAAAATATTACCTCTGATTCATTCCTTTGAAATACCCAAGGTTGGTTCATGATAAAGAAAATTGTCATTGATCCAATCCTAATCAGTTCAACAGTGAAATCATTGCCAAGGATATGAAAATGTTCGAGCATATCATTAGCTTGACTTTCTGAAAAGATAATTCTCCTACAAAATAGCCTTCATCTATCTGTATTGTGGTGCACATGAGAATGGCAAATAACAAATGAGAATTGTTTAGGATAGAATTTCTTAAAGGAATTAAAAATGTTTCCCATCAACAGGGCAATAAATACCAACCTCAATATTGAAATTGATTTTTGAATCATCGGTTGTAATAAGTAAAAGTTTCACTGATAATAAAATTATTGTTGTCTTTTAGCAAGAGAAATTTAACTTAATAACGATTGCCCAAGTTAATAACCATGAAAACAATAATGAAATCGAATGAGAAAAGAGCTTGTGACATCAACATTAAATCTTTTCAAGATAAAAATGTTGAGTAATACTTCCACTGAGTTTCACATCTTTGAGAGCTTGTTCATGCAAATTATGACGCTCACTTCAATAAATTTGTAACTCATTAATGCGTATCATGTAAAAACTAAAGAATAAAATTTTATAGGAGATGTTTTAATACACTGAAAAATATCTATATATAACAGCCTTTGAAGTTCTGAAGAAAAAAGTTTGAATAGAAGGCGCTGTCACCTACTATTATGTATAAATACTTCGCACTTTCGATTGAGTGAGGAAATTCTGTAAACCTTTCTATGGGACTATAAGTTCCTTTAGATTTTTTGAATATAATTCATTAATTTGAATTGAATTTATGTGTGTACCATTTGTGTTTATTAAAATTGTTTTTGTGTATAATATATTATCTCTTGTTTACTTTCCCGAGCCATATTATGAATGTACTCTTTCGATTATAGATTTTATATAAATTTTCTTCATGGTGCATCGGCCGGGAAAGGATCATATATTATTTTTGGTACACACGATAGATTATTAGATTCGAACTTAGATTTGTAAAGTCGTTGGATCATCTTAAAATTTGAGTTATTTCATTTTGCACCACCTGTGTAATTTGCGAAGACAGCCAAGGTAGGATCTGACTTTTTTTATTCTCTACATGCAAGATTGATTGAAATTAAAAATGGAAATCGAAAAGATTAAGAAAAGTAGATGCAATGTGAGGGGTGTTGTTACTAAATTAATAAATCATATCAAAAACTTAATAAAAACGGAATAATTTGATTTGTTAGAAGAATGTATGAGTCAACTTACTTATAAACATGAAACGTTGAAACAGTTAGATAAGCGAATTGAAAATTTATCCAAAATAGAAGAATTCGAAGTTGATTTGCCCGCTATTCATGACTATGCCGATAAAATACCACTAGCTGTTTTCCATGCTCAAAAACGATTACAAAATATCTTTGTAAATGTAAACTCCTCTGAAACACAGAACTTTAATTCAAATCAAAACTCTTATTATGAAAATAGACATGTAAAGCTCCCTAAGTAGAATACTCAAAAATTCTTCGGTGATATAGCACATTTTAATAATTTCTGGAATACTTTTAAAGTCTCCATCGATGACGGAATAGGAAAAACTGATAAGTTCAACTATTTAAAGTCATATTTAAGTGGACCACCGTTGAATGTTATTGAAGGTTTAGAAATATAGGATGATAATTATGATTCAGATGGGAAGATTTTAAAAAATGATTTGGTCATAAACACCCAATAATAAATCATCATATGTGAACAAATTATTAAATCTTTCCCCCTAATACAAATCACATGATATTTTGAGATTTAAAAGAATGCAAGATGAAATCGAAATTAATGTGAGAAGTTTACAGTTTTCAAGAGTTGAACCAAAATCTTACAGTTCAATGCTTATTGTTGTAATATCAAAAAATTTACCAAGGGATTTAACGGTAAAATATAACAGACAAAATATAAGAGGTTCTTCTGATCCCGATATTCATAAATTGTTAAATAAATAGCAGAGAAACAGTTCCATATTTGCAAAAACCACTTGAAAAAGAGGCCAGATCGACCCCGTTCTTGAAGGAGAAAAGTCTGAATCACCCACTTACGGCTTTTCGGTAGTTTCTCAAAATAATAAATCTTGCATGTTTTGTAGAATAGACCTTCCGGTGGAAAACTGCAACTTGAGCATCGAAGAAAAAAGAAACAAACAAAAATCTTTCGGCAGATGTTTTTTGTGCCTTGGTGTAAAACATAGAATTAAAGACTGTAAATCCGGATTGATTTGTAACACGTGTGGAGGGAAACACCACCAAACTATTTGTTTTATGTCGTCTAAGAACAAAAATGCTGAGGTTCAAGAATCAAAAGTTGAGCCATCAATAATTTCGACGGTTTCGCATAGTGAAAGGAATAAAATATTATTACAAACATGTTGTGTAAAAGTAAAAGTGAAAGGTAATGAATCAGTTAATCGTTTACTAGATAATAGACCAATGCGCTCTTTTATTTGTCAAAAACTAGTTGATAAAATAAAACTCGTGAAAATAAGGGAAGAAAAATTGTCAGTTTTTGCTTTCAGTAGCAAAAGGCTATAAACAAAATTTATGATGTAGTTCGTGTGACATTAGAACACAGATTTTTTCCTAGCTCAAAAATAGAAACAGAAGCTTTAGTTACAGATGAAATATCAGGATCAGACATACTACCCCCTGAAGCAAAAGCAGTAAATGAAAATATAGAATTAAGACATTATACCCTGGCTGACTCCCCGAATTGTACTGAACCTAAAACTATTTTGATAGGGGAAGATTAATATTACAGCATTGTTGACTGGTAAAATCAAACATTTGGATAAAAATCTTGTAGTGGTTGAAAGTATTTTTGGTTGGTAGGCAAGAAAACTGACAACCACACTTCTCTCATATTTAATGTAGTGATAGAGGAAAATTTAATTTCGAAACAAATAGAAAAAATTTGGGATTTGGAAAACTCTGGTTTAATTGATAAAAATACTGAAGATAATTCTTTCGAAAATAAAGTTTTGTCCAGTTTTGAGTCAAATATTAAATATGAAAATTAAAGATACATAGTTCGATTGCCCTGGAAACTAGATAAACAAAATTTAAATAATAATAAACAAATAGCTGAAACAAGATTTGATAGGTTAAAAAGAAAATTATTTAGAAATCCCAAACTATTTGAAGAATACAAAGAAATGTTAGATGAATACAGAAAACAGGGAATTATTGAGTTAGTGCCTAATCCAAATGAAATGGAAAACGTTGCGCTTTATCTGCCATATATAGAAATCATCCGGTGTAATCATATGATCAGTAAATTGCGTTTGGTCTTTGATGCTTCTGCTAAGTCTTCGAATTCTCTTTCTTTAAATGACGGTTGCATATTGGTCCAAATTTGCATCCAGAAATGTTTTATATTCTTTTGAGATTTAGACTTAAACCTATAGCATTTATAACTGACATGCGACAAGCCATTTTGAATATTTTAGTCCACGAAAAAGATAGGGACGTTACACGATTTCTTTTTATTGAGGACCCAACAAACAATTCTGAACCACCTATAGTTTACAGATTCACTTAACTTTTGTTCGAGATAAATAGTAGGCCTTTCTTATTGGCAGCGACAATTAAACATCACTTAGTAAAGATTTTGAAAAGTATCCTGAAACTGTTTCGTTCTTAAAAGATAATATCTACGGGGATGATATAATCGGAAGTCATGAGTCTGTAGAAAAAGCTTTATCCATTTCATTAGAATCTAAAGAAATTTTCAGTCAAGCAAGTTTATATTTGCATAAATGATGAACCAGTTCTAAATATTTACAAAAATTATGGAAAGAGAACAATATAATTTCAATTGATGATTCAACCATAAGAGAAGGAAATCTTCCTTACAATGTTTTGGGTATAGCTTGGGATAATTGTAAAGACTTGTTTTATTTTGACATACGTGTTTGTGTCTAAGAGAATAGACATTAAGAGATTTATACGACAAAGTTTTAGGACGAATATTTGACCCATCGCGATTTCTGGGACCATTTACTTTGCGAATCAAGTGTCTGATGCATGATGTTTGGTTTTCAGGTATTACATGGGATGATTACCTGTCTATTGATTTAGTTTCAGCTTGAAAATGTTGATGTAATGAAATACCACAACTGAAACATTTTTCTGTGTCTCGCTATTACTTTGCTGAAATTCCAGTAGATAATTTCAAAAGTCTTCAGTTACATCTCTTTTCGGACTCTAGTAAGAAAGCATATGGATCAGTTGTGTACTTATGTGCAATGTCACATGATCAACAGATTAAAACAATTTTCGTTGCTTCTAAAAACAGTGAAGCTCCGTTGAAAATCTTGACTTTGCCAAGATTGGAACTTGTGGCAGCCTTGTTATCGGCTAAACTCAGCAGTAAGATTTTTAAGGCTTTGCATTTGGATATCCCTCGTTATTTTTGGACATATTCGAAAATTGCCTACATTTGGATTAAGGGATCTCCTGAAAGATTTAAACCTTTTATTAGAAATCGAGTTGAAGAGATTCGCAAGTTATTGTCGCCAACGAGTTGGTATCACTGCCCAGGTGCAACAAATCATGCTGACATTGTTTCTAGAGGGGATAAAATTCCTCAACTGTTTCAAGACCCATCTAGGCTGCATGGAACTGAGTGGCGACTAGAATCGGATGAGTACTTGTCGCAACTTGAAAGCATTGAGATCTGAATGCAAGAAAAAAGCGAATGAGGTCTTCTAAAACGAAAGTCTAGTAGAAGAAAGGACAAATCCTAATGATATCAGAATATTCAGTAGTTTTGAAAAACTGGTGCGAATTACTGTTTGGATAAATAGATTTATTTCAAAGCTAAAGAAACGTGGTAACATTCAAGGCCCATTAACTACAGAAGAACTGGTAGATGCTGAAAACTATTTGATAAGAACAGAACAAGAGAAATGGTTCAATGAAGAGTACAAATTACTGAAAAAAGGGAATCCAGGTCAGAAAAATCCTTTTTTATTGAATAACGTCCCTTATATGGATGATAACAAAATTTTACGGCTTGAATTAAGATTGGAATTCTGTTATTTGTGTGTGTGTCCATTGAAGAAAGAATAGTTTGGAAGAATATTATAGAACGGGCAGCACCAAGCTTTTATGAATGATTGGGTAAATCTATGAAAGAATGTTTAAGGAAAATCATTGGTAAAGCTCTACTAAGTTATGAAGAACTTTCAGGTCTCCTTGTTGAAGTAGAAGCTGTCCTCAACCTGCGTCCTTCGACATATGTGTACAACGAAAATGATGAACCACAACCACGGACACCAATGCACTTTTTGAAGTACGGTCATAGATAAAGCATCTATTCATTGGAATTATAAGCACTCTTAACTTTTCTTGCACTTTATTTGGAACTTTAAATTTGAATTATTTGAATTTTGAATTTATATATACTTCATTTCTTCTTTATTACATCACAAATTTCATATCTAAAGTAAGTATAAAACATTTGAACTATTACAAATAATTTTTACAATTTTAGAGAATCTAATTCACAAAACTATACTTTTTAATATTATCAAAGTTAAGAATAATTAATCAGTCTTTTAAATTTTTAATGAATGATTAAGAATTTGTTTATTGATTTTTTATATTTTTATATGTTTTTTTAATTTATTGATGTTGTCATTTATGTGCTCATAATTTTAGTTTAAATTTTTATAATTTATATTTTTAATGTTTGGAAGTATTTGTCTTAAAATTTTAATTACTGAGGGGGAGTGTGAGGAAAAAGTTTGAATCAATGGCGCCTACTCTTATGTATGAAGACTTCGATTGAGGGGGAAGTTCTCCCAACCTTTCGATGGAACTACAAGTCCTTTAGATTTTTTGAATAGAATTCCTTAACTTGAATTTAATTTATGTGTGATCTCTTGTTTACTTTCCTGAGCCGTGTTTTGAATGTACTCTTTCCTTTTTAGATATTATTTCGATTATAGATTTTATATAAATTTTCTTCAGTTCTGCTAAATATGTCTTACAGTTTCATTTCCAGTCATACATCATCATACCACTGAACCACAAGTAGCAAATTAATGAGTAAATTTTATAAACAACTTTTATATTTAAGCACCAAGTCCTTCCAAATGCATTTTAACATAAAAAAGCTTTTTTGCTAATTCAATATGAAAACTTTAATGCTTGCTTCAGCTTTATTTGATATTAAAAAGATTTTAAAGAATTTCAGTCTTTGGATAGATTTAAAAAATTATAACTCCTTGGATTAAAATTATTCTTTCCATAAAAACAATGATAAGGCACATTTATGGATTCACAGAAATATCTTAAATATTGCACCATATCGTCACTCTTTTGGAGTCACTGGAAATGTTGCTGGAGATCGTTTTGACAAATTTGGCTCTGACGATAACAACTAATTCATCTGCATAGCCGTTGGTTGTTACAACAAACATGGTTAAGTCCTTAATAATGGAATAAACAATGAAATTCTATAAGATAGATGAAAGAACCTCTACTAGTGTACATCAAGCTTTAGCCTAGATCATCGCGTCTTTTCTGAGAAAGGAAATACCAAAAAAACATCTGTTTATAAGCAGAATTTTAATCGATAAACATATGATGTCTTTAGTTCTTTCTTTAATAAGAAACTATAGAATGATTTGAATTGGAAGCTTCAAAAATACCTTCAGTATCCAAGAAAACTGCTAAAGCAATTTCTGTAGCCTTAAAATTCTTCTTTAAAAAGAAGGAGGTAGTAAATTTCATTGTCATAAGATTCACCTAGTATAAAGCATATTAGATTCGTCTACTAAACAGATCTCTCTGACTTACCTTTACATTAGATTTCATATCACTTTTAGTAAAAGGAATGTTAGGCTGATACGTCTGAAATATACTTAGCTTCATAGTAATTAAATTTTCCTATTTTATGTATAAAATTAATTTTCCATGCCACTACGCAATAGGAATGTGTCCAAAAGATACCCATGTTGTGAAAATTTCACAAAGAATCAGTGTAATGGTCGGGACTGCTTCTCAATATGAAGATTAGGTGAAATATCATACATTCCTGTTTTGATAAGTTTAGAGGATATCAGAGTTTATTTAGCGTCATCATAAATTAATATTTTTTGGCAATATTACACTTATATTATAGACATTATATGTTGAGAGTGGAAACAGAAAAATCTAGTTATTTCTTTAGAAACTGTAAAATGAACTGAAAAAAAATTGTCGGATCTCTTTCT
This sequence comes from Latrodectus hesperus, assembly GCA_037975125.1. NCBI lineage: Eukaryota > Metazoa > Arthropoda > Arachnida > Araneae > Theridiidae > Latrodectus > Latrodectus hesperus. The sequence continues at coordinate 114,857,234 of CM075854.1, read as the reverse complement.
TAGGCTCAGAAAACTTACTATTTGGTAACTTAAAAAAGTTTAGACATAAATTTAGTATTTACACATATTTTTAAAAGATCTAGCAGCAGCAGGAATGTTTTTCATGTCAGTATAATGATATAAAGGAATCGTTTTTTTCAATTCCTGATAGCTTTATTATTAGTAAACTTTGTAAGTTTGTATTTCTGCCCCTCAGTAGTTATTTCCAACTAAAGTTTTCCAATCTTTTATAATTTGCTTGATTTTTTAGACCATCAAGAAACAAATCTTAACTAGAAAATACTACTGGCTATTCAAGTTTGATAGTAAGTTTTGAGAATAGCATCTATAGTGCAACTGATCAATAGTCAATTCTAAATCTGCTACCTGAAGATATTTAAGAAAGACATAATCTCTTTTAAGACTTCTTCCAAATCTTTTTTGTATGAACCCAAATTCTTGACTTTTGAGTTCCTACCTATTTCATTATGTCTCATCTTTCCTGTAACAGAAAAGCTAAAGTATTGACAGTCAGATAAGTTTACTTCATCTGACGCTTTTCAATCATTAACCAGCTCAGACTATTTACAACTACATAAAGTAAGATAAATGACTTCCATTCAACTTTTAGTAACATAATATTTTCATTACCTTTACTAATAATAAATAAATTAGAATATGAAATGTATTCTGAAGTATCTTCGTCACGCTTGTTACAATCATTGCCATCCCAAGTAGTACGTTTGAGTTTCTTTAATGCGTTTTTACTCAAACGGCTGAGACCCAAATGTCTAGCAATTTGCTTATGAAATTGTGTGTTTATTTTTATCGCTCCTGGATTAAAATCAGCTTCACTTCTAAGCATTTTCTTGCAAAGAATAGTCGAACCTGATCGGGAAAAGTTGAATTACACTACTTTAATCCTAGCTATTGTTGCGTTCAAAGAAGATAAAATAACGCATTGTTCCTCATAATGCCACAAGTAAGGGAATCACTAGAAGAGTCAATTACTTGAGTTTCCCGCAAAGCCTTTTCCAGCTCCTTCTCAGACATAGGAGCGCAAGACTGCAGGAGTGATTTTCTAATTCCAGGTCTTTAGTATTAGGTAATTTGTAATCCTTACTAAAAATAAAGGATTTTTTTACTTGAGGGGAAGTTGCTGGATACATGAGCAATATAGTTTAAAATTGTTCTCTATAATCTAAGAGCTAATAAAATGTATTAGTTCTTTTTGTTATAATTTAGCTATTCATTGTTAAAACATAAAATATTAAAGAATCAAATAATTAAATATATATATATATATATATATATATATATATATATATATATATATATATATATATATATATATATATATATATATATATATATATATATATATGCATTAAACAATACAACTGCTCTTTTCTATGTTTTTATAATACAACAAGACTAAAAATGTTGGTATAAGACCTGGCATTAAATATAAAATTATATTAATTTTTAAATCATTATGGAGAAAGATTTATCACATACTTCTACTTTACTTTCAAAGTGAAAATAAATTTTTCAATCATTACAATGAGTGAGGTATTTGTATAAAAATGATTAATTCAGAGAATATTTACGTATTTGTAAATGTAAAATAACTTCACTTTTATCTATATTAAAATTAAAACACAAATTATATAGATAAAAAATCTTAAAATTAGATCAATTATAAAATAAATCATTCCCTTAAAAAGTAGATCAGGAAAGAATAACCGAAATTCACAAAGAATGAATAGTTGATACATAAAATGTCTTCCGTGGAGTACTTTTTTTTCCTCTACAGAGATATCTTGCCCACAATTAAAATTAGGGTTGATAACATGTAGATATGCAGAAATCAAAATCCACTTCAAACATAATACATGTGCATTATGGAGAAACATACATATTTGTTTAATCATCAAAACTTAATGAATTCAACTACACAAATTTAAGATTACTCTTCTAAATAATGTGAAAATGGTTAAAGACATCAATAGTCTCAAAAATATAATAACTTAAGAATAAAAATTGCTAAATGATGCGTGTGTGAAGGTTTCACATGTGAATCATATTTTTTATATAATCATCAATGAAATGTTTTTACTTATATATTTAAAATTTTATGTTTACAACTTTAAACGAATTACATTGAAGATTTTCTCATCATGTGAGTGCTTATTTACATATGTGCACATGTTAGTTATCTCAAATCAAAAGATTGTGTTTGCTAATTTGCATTTGCTTAATTAATGAAAGAAAATCAATTAGAAAATAGCAAATACTTAATGTCAAAAGAAATTTGCAGCATATATTTCCTCTCAAAATATTAACTGCTAATATAAAGCACCCATTGACAGGTATCTATTATTTATAGTTTCTTCGAACAACAGCTTATATTTAATTTTTATTAAATTCACAGAATCTGACTTTCGTTTTAATCCAGAATTGTCATTGTTCAAAAGCCATTGACTAACTGAAGAATACTTATTAAACTGTGACGTCATCTAAAATGCAATACAACCTAGCATTCCTTCTTAAATCATGAGTTTATTAATTATTTATTTAACAAAATATGTAATCTCTGGTAATTTTCTTTTAATATAACATAATGGAGGTAAAGGTTATCGGAATGTAGTAGAGTTTGTTAATCTTTTCAGTTCTGTGGTCAAAGAAAATATTTTTTGTAAAACTTTCAGCTAGACTTTCAAGACAATTTAAATTTATTTTATAGGAAGAACTCTTTTCTAAATCCCACATAGAAATATCCTCACAGTAGCTTTCCAACTGTCTTTCTCTAATGCTTCTGTGTTGAATATTCTGATTAAAAGTCAAAAGTTTTTAAGCTGAAAATTACTACTTAGTTGTCAGTGATAAATTAATATTTCAGAACAGTCGCGTTTAGTAATATTCAGACCAACTGTAGTAAGCATTTAGTTCTGAACCTGTCACTGACGTTTCAAACCAATATCTCGAGTATGCATCTTAATTATTAAGGATAGAAAATTGGATTGTTGAGTCACTTTTTCAGAACTTTTCAGAACTGTAAAATTTGATTGTTAATTGGTGTCAGAACTCTTAAGTTTGTTGGAATTGAGTGTCTCTCCCTTGATTGATGTTCACTTGGAGCTACCTGATAAGGAATATTCTCAATAGTGTCATGGCGGCTAATGTCATTGATTGTCAGTAGGCTGCCGTGAAAAGTAATCCCGTACAGAGATCTCCAGGGTACCATAAGGACAGGAGGGTCAATATAAGGCAAATCCACAGCGTTCTCTCAGCACAGCACCTCGGTGTGGGACTGGTAACTGCGGAAGAAAAGAGGAATTACAAATACAAATAGATTGAAAATGCTTATACAGTTGAAAGAATAGGAAGAAAGCATTGTAAGGTACATATAAACTTATAGTTTTATGTAAAATCATGTAGTTAAAATTAAATATTTTAAATTTAATTTATATTTTAAGAAATAAAAGTTAATTTTTACTATCCTGACATCGTTTTTAAAATTAATTTTCTTAAAATAATTCTTTATCTTTTCCCAGATGATGAAGAAGAACGTTATTTATAACTTGCATTCTCTTATTTTTTGTTATTGTATACATTTGAAAAGCATTTCGAATTAATATTTTTATATTTTAGTCGGAAAATCAGAGTATGTTGTACACAATGTGAAAATATCTTGACAAATTTTCTTAACAAAATTCAAAAGTTTTGTGTTTTCATTAATATTGAGGACCGAGTTTTCCATGACGATTATAAACAAAGATATAATATGAAAACCAATATGCAACACAACGATACTATATGTGAAATGAAATAAAATTTTCTGAGAGAGAAAACATTATACTATAAGTAAAGTTTGTTTTATCATACAGGAACATAAAGAACGCAAAAGCTAGGAAATTAGTCAATTAGAGGACCATTACCAGTGGTACCAAATGTTATAGGCAAGAACTCGAAAGCATAGCGAATTCCAATTTGGAAGGTTAATGAACATTGAATTTCAGTGATTTGCCTTAGTTGGTCTTTCAAGTATTATAATACATAATATACGAGCCGTTATTTTCAAAATCATCACGATATCTTTACAATATGTAAGATCCGAAAGCAAATTTTTTCATTAAGACTGTGGGTACCCTCCATTCATTGCCTACTGATGTAAATTACTGGTGATAAATTCATTAGTTATATTCAATGATATCAAATATATCTTGATGAATATATAGATTGATATGGGAACAGATTCTTCATTCAGCATCAATAATCCAAGAATGTGACACATTTTCTTCGTCTAACAATCATTGCAAAGACGGTGTCCTATAAATTTGTGAAGTTAGTGTTTGACTGTAATAAAGTGAATTTATAATTTGAGTGTTTTTCGTGAACCCTTATTTTCTCTGAAACTTTATTAGTTGGTTGTGACTATACACATTTCCCTTGCTTTGATAAACAGCCCTTAATTTATATATTTAACATTAAGGGTTGTTATTTATATTTAATGGTTCATTTATATATCATTAAAAATATCTTCAATTACTTTACTTAAAATATAGAGTCTACATGCAGGAAATTTTATAACATGTCCAAATGTTTTCTTCGATATTTAATAATAAAAAAACTGGATAGCCTCGTTAAATTGCGAAGACCAGAAATTATGATCTGTTTAGAAATGAAGTTAAATCTATATACAAAATTTTGTACGATCTTCAGTACTACCTAATATTTTCTATAACATTGCTTATAACTCTAAATGTTCGATTAAAATTGAATATAACATTAACTTAAAACTAAGCACTATTTAATGTTTCTATTAATGGAAACAGTATATTGTATATAGAATATATACATATTATTGCAGTAATTAAATTTGTTTTACGGCCAGATAAAATCGTTTCCGATAATATCATTTAATCTTTCGCGAAGCGTCTGATCTGATAACATTCGCCTTTCTGATATGATATCATAAGAAATTTAAATCATTATTTATCAATGAATAGAATCAAGCATTTTTCAACCAAAATGTTTCCTTTTTGTAATCCAACTTGTAATGCTTCCATCCTTTTTTTTCTATTTTCTATCGTATCACTTTATATTGAATAGAAAATACCATTGCTATATTCATTTTAACACATTTTTTACGTGAGAAGGATTACACCATTTGCCTATGAAAAGCTTTCATTGAATGACCTATTCTTAGCAGTTACAACCAGAATTAGAAAGTCTTAATGATAAAAATTTTCAATTTCTTTGAAGCAATTTATATTTTGTTACATATCTCTTCTATACAAACGACATGTAGTCGACGTTTGTCATTGATTTATTTAAACTTTTCCACAGACTTATATTTGTAACACAAAATATATTAAACTATGCAATGAATAAACATTTTGTTCTTACATATGTTCTCTGCATAGCTTTCTCATCGAAATACTTAAATCATTGTCTGATTGAAACAATCTTGGATTATAAATCAATCATCCTATTTTTGACAAATAATCCTCTACTTATGAATGAATTCTGAAGATAAAGCAGTTGGGAACCTTCTCTCTTCAAAAAATACAACTTTGATGTTAAGGGATCCTTTTCAAAAGCAATCTTTCCCAAAATATAATCTGTAATTTTTTACTTTGCATTGAACAGAACTCAGTTCATCAATGCTATTTTTGCAATTATTTTAAATCCTATAAATTAAAAAACAATTCATTTTTTAATAAATAAAAGGATTAGGAAAGAAAGCAATAACAATTAAATAAGAACTTAAAATGTATTCAAGATGAAAGAATTTTTACATGAGAAATGTGTTTCGAAGCCTTTAAAATTAGGATGCGACTATGGGATTATTGAGCATTGTCGATTTCTTAATATTATTTTGAATAAGTAGAAGATCTCAAGAGAGGAAACTTTCTAATAAATAACCAGGTGTTGATTAAGAGTTAATCATTTTTATAACAACAGTATTTATTATATTAAAGAAATGACTATCAATTTTACTCTCATTTATATGACACTCCAAATAAATAAAGATCAAAATTCATTATTCCTTGTTTAATATATGTCTTCGAAATGTAAAAGAGAATATCACTTTTAATTTTTCCCGTGCCACTTTTAAATTTTATTATCTCAAATATAATTTTTTCTCTGATTAATCAAAACAAATTTTTCAAAAGTTAGTTCTAGTTATCCTACTTACATTCCGGTTATAGCTGAGAATTACATCTCTTCAATTAAACTTAATCTAAAGAGACTTTTTTAAATAAATGTCTTCCATTATAAATTGATATATTTTCGCAAATTCCATATTATCGGTAAGCATCATATTTTATTGTCGTTCTTTAAAATACAAAGGTAAACATTTTAGCTTAAGTTATCGTATGGAATGATGAATAAATGAAAAATTTACCTGACACAGTGTTTTCAGACACATGGAATCCTGAATTTTGTTGATTTCCACCTACCACTGTCACGTCACTGCTGAGACTGACGACCCGGGAAAGGGTTGCGGTACATTTCAACCTCAGTTCATCCCCTTTAAACATATTTTGTTGTACTCGAAATCGTAATCCCAAGACAGTGGCTTTCAACTCCTCTGTGTAGTGGACAGGGGGGTGCGGAGTGGTCTGGTTGGTGGGCACCTGCAGAGAAAAGTTACTTTTTTCTTAAGCACAGTGCATTCAATTAGAAAAAAGCTGGTGAGATTTCTTAATTTCACAAATAAATTGATGATGCGGGGAATATTTATTTTAAAGAACATATTTTAAGTTAATGTATAATATTTTATTGATAGACCGATATATATCATTGCCTTGTGTGACCTTACTTTTATCAATAATGGCTTACTTTTCATTTCAATAGTTTATAAATAAAAACAGTGTTATATCTTTAGAATTTGAGTGGATTTGTGCACATTATCTAGCGTACGATCATGGCTATATAATTTGTATGTAATAATATATGAAACTATTTTTATGAAGTATAGAATATAATTTTCAATGTGTTAATGTTTGAGTCAATGTTAGTGTCAATGTCAATGTTTGTGTGAATGTTATTTTAGATTATTTAAATTTACTGGATTTCGAATTCAATTCTACTCTTGACCGAAGTATCAACGTTAATATTTGACAGGTAAGTAAGTTTGACTTTGACATGGGTGCTGTTCCAAGAGAGTTATTTGTAGATAGGAAAGTGATATTTATAATGGGATAGTTCATTTTAAAATAATGTTCTGGAGCAAATTAAAATTCAAGTGCCAAGCAAAGAAAGGAATTGTATCATTTCGTAAATTCACAAGTAATCGTCCCTATTCCATCAAAATTGATCTTCAAGGTTTTAAGGAAAATTAGAGGAATCATCAAATCATGGAATTTTACACTTAAAAATTAATCCTTTTTAATTTAAATAAAGTTGACAAGTTAAAATGCATGAAATTACAGAATAAGGAATATATATGGTGTTAAATTTTGGAAAAAAGACTACATCTTGTTCTATAACAAAATTCCATTTTTTAATCCTTACTTAAAAATTGAAGTTCTCACTACAGCCTTTACAGTGAATCAAAGAATTATAAAACATTTGCAGTCACTAATATATACTACTGCTTTGTATCAAATCTGCGAAATAAAACTGGACACATATTTATTTATTGTATTCTGAAATAAACCCTCATCATAATGTACTAATCATTAAATAATAAAGATTATTTTCAATTAATTAAAAAATTTAAATAAATCAAAAAAGTATTAAAAATTTACAGTTTAAACATATACTATTCTTTCTCGACATAAATTTCTTCAAAAAAGACTTAACAACGAAATGCATCAAAAATAATGGGATTAATGAATAGCGTAGCAAAAGGAATGCTATCTTCTTACATGCTTAAGAATAAAACAAAAATTAAAGAACATCGAAACAAGATTTATTTAAACAATGAATCATTGACTGTTGTTTTTTTAAGTATTAATAATTATAGCATGTTTATACTGTGCAATTCTGTTCAAGAATATTTAAAAGTTTACCAGAATAAAATGCATGTATCATCATTTCTTACACAAAAATGTGAACTTAAAACCTTCTACGAATTAATTGCAGTTTTTATTCATATTGCGTTTTTTCATTATAAAAATCACCGAATATCGTTTGTTTGTCCAATGCAAAATTAAGTATTTTCAACATTAAGAAAGGAACCAGAAAATTATCATATGGTATATTTATTATGAATTTCAAATAAAAGGGGAATTGTAAAAATTTCTCTGAAAACATTAAATTCGTATAGTATTAAGAAATTTGAAAAACTAAATTATACGAATTTTTAAGAATTTTGAAAATTAATTTCATTTCTTTCATGCTTCAACTCATGAAAGGAGTAAAATAAATTTTCAAAAGTTTTTTATGAATTTTTACCCATATTTCCAAGTATTATGAACAGTTTTTTTATGATTTGAAATCAATAACCCGATTGTTTTATAAATAAATAATAATAAAGAGAGAGAGAGAGAGAGAGTTCATAAGACATTTTTAAAATTTATCAGAACATGTCTATATACATCTCTACCTATCTATCTATATGTATATATGTGTGTGTAAGAATACGTGTATTTTTTATTTTGATTATTCATTCTTGTAATTTTACAATATATCAATTTAAAGGCTTTGCATATAGTACATAATATGTAACTAATGTGCAGGAACAAACCTTTGATTCAGAAATTAATAAAGCTCGGCAGTTAGTAATGAAAAATCTAAAGAAACTGAAATTTACTACAAGCAAACATGATATTTTATAATTATTAAATCGTAAATTACCTAGTTTGTAAAATACAAATCAAGCTATTAAGGTTATAATTTTAATATTAGTCAAATAAGATGAATAGCTATAAAATTCGTAATTTGGGATTGCATCGTCAGAATGCTAAAAACAAAGAAAAGTAGTTCAAGGTTAAGAATTTTTTACTTCCTTCGATAAATTGATACAAAAATACTTTCAATGCAAAATGTACAGGAAAATTGGGAAACAAATTTCCTGTTTCCAGCAGTCATATCTCAGATGGAAAGTTATTTCATTGCTGTGGTTTTAAAAATAAGAATAAGATAAACGGTTATGCTGCTCTGAAACATTTCTCTTTTTCATATAAAAAAATCTTTTTTTATGGAATATGACATCCATATTTAGACAGCGACAGTCCAAAACTCCTTCCAACATGAAAAACGTCAATTCTCAGCCGAGATTGAAAACTATGACGACATTAAGTGGAAAAGATCTGCGAAAGATCAGGGAATCAAAGATCATGGATCAGTATTTCATGTAAACTGTAATTCTAGCTTTTTGGATAACAAAATCTTGGAATTTGAAATTTTACGTAAGAACATTTCGGGAATCTTGCGTTATTTTTGAGTCCTTTAATACCTAAAAAACAATTTTTATTTATAAAGAAATTTAAATGGGAATTGTTTTGAATCATTTTGTTTGCATAGATATTTATGATGTGGAAGTATTGCCTCACTTGAAAACTAAAATATCAAAACACAATACAGTATGCACAGTATTGTATAAAAATATCTTAAATTATATAATTGAAGATGTAAATATAATGTACCATTTTTTCTAATATGACACATGGGGGTATATAACAATGAAATAACTTATATTATAGGAAAAGTCATGAACATTGACACAGAATTAATGAAAATAAATATATTTAAAATGGTGTAACATGTATTATTTTTCATGTAAAGATATTTTTACATGAAAAATACGTTTATAATGCTTTATATTTTCAAAAACTAAAACACATTGTTACGGTAAATAACTAATATTCCTAAACTTAAAAAAACAAGTATTAAATATATTAAGAATTACAGATATAGTAAAATACTATAAATAAATAATATAATATTTCATTGTTAGGTTACTGATATAATCAAACCTATTCAAAATTTAATGCATTAATACAAATGATAGCAGCCAAATGTGTACTTGTAATGTGGTTATATTAAATATCTACTTTAAAAATTAGTATGTATCAAGTTATAGATCTTTTAAAATAGTTGCAAGTAACACATTTTATTTTAGAACTACACTACTGGCCATTAAAATTGCTACACCAAGAAGGAATGCAAATAACAGAACGATATTTATTGGACACGTACATTATAGTGGAAAGAACAAGTGATTAGATTTACAGGAAATAAGGATGTATAGACCTTGAGAAATCAGTACCCAGAGCAGCCACCTCCGGCTGAAATAACAGCATTTATCCGCCTAGGCATGGAGTCAAACAAAGATTGTATGGCATGTACGGGGATCTCAGTCCATGCTGCTTCAACACTATGCCACAGTTCATCGACAGTAGTGGATGGTGAGTGATGGCATGCCATTCGCTCGGCAACCATTGGCCACACGTTCTCAATTGGTGACAGATCAGGAGAACGTGCTGGCCAGGGTAACAGTCGAACCTGCTCTGTATCAAGAAAGTTCAGAATGTACGGGCAATATGCGGTCGTGCATTATCCTGTTGAAACAAAGCATAAGGGAGGTCTCGAAGATAGGGCAGAGCCACAGGCCTTAACACATCGGAAATGTAACGGTTGCTATTCAAAGTGCCGATAATGCGAACAAGAGGTGATCGAGACGTGTATCCTATGGCACCCCATACCATCACTCCAGCAGATGGGCCAGTATGGCGATGTCCAATGCAAGCTGGCAATGCGTGTTCTCCACGATGCCTCCAAACACGGATGCGGCGATCATGGTCCTGTATACAGAACCGAGATTCATCTGTAAAGATGACGTGATGCCATTCCCGCGTCCAGGTTCGTCGCTGATCACACCATTGAAGGCGCTTCTGTCTGTGGCGCAGCGTCAATGGTAGCTGAAGCCATGATCGCCGTGCAGACAATCCATGCTGCTGCAAACGTCGTCAAACTGTTCGAGCAGAAACTTGTTGCCTTGCAAATGACTCCATTTCTCGACTAAGGGTTCGTGGCGTGGCTTTACGATCCCTTGTGACCATGCGGATAAGATGTCTGTCTTTTCTGCTATTAGTGATGGGGGGTCGCTGAGATCCTGCATGACGTTCCGTATGATTGTCCTGAACCCATCGATTCCAAATTCTGCTAACAGTCATGGGGTGACCGACGTGATCAGCAATATTGCGGTACGGTAAACTGCAATTTCGGTAGGCTATAATCCTTCCTCGATCAAAGTCAGACACGTGTTGATAGGCATTTCTTCTTCTTACACGAGGCATTACAACAACTTTCTTTGCCGAAAACAACGTTGACACGGAAATTGAGTATGAGAAACTGCTGTCAAATCTCTGGTTTATACAAATTGTAGATGTCACTACTGTCGCCTGCTTTGTATGAATGCGCTGAAAATCTCATCATTTGCATATCACAGCAAGTTCTACCTGTTATGCAAATTTCACGTGTGTGGTGTACCGCTTTCCTGGTGTAGCAATTTTAATGGCCAGTAGTGTATTTCAAAGAGAGTATTTCTGACGTTTTCTCCCATTGCATCGGAAAGAAACCTTTACATTGTGCAAAAAGAAATCCACAGTTGACCCAAGGTTAAGCTACAAGAAACGAAAAATATCTCGGCCCATTTATTTAGTTATGAAAGAAGAGACTCGGAATAAATAGTCAGGGTTACAATTCAATAACATAGTTGAAAATCTGTTAGACATGAAGAAATTTCCAAGAACATTATACTTCAAGAGGAGTTGAGTGAAATCTTTAGCACAATGTGATCCTCATTTTAAATGAATACTCTACTGATTATGGAATTGGCCGCACATGTTTCAAAGTGTAAAATATTGACAGACACTGGAGTTTGGAAGCCAATCGTAGGGGTAAAATGTGGAAGCGCCCGTACAGAAACTATTCTAGTAAATAAATAGGAACTAATTCTATTCCATCAAATTAGTTTACGCTTAATATTATAAATAAATATGTACTTATTAATTTATATTACTCTTTTAGCAATTTCACAAGAAACACAATTATCGAAGTATAGAAATGTATACTACAGTATAATAATAGATTTTGCACTACAAATAATATTATATTTTTAAGAAAAATACAATTAAACATTTAATAATTATGAGTGCAAATTTTAAACCTGCTATCCTCTAAGTCAACGCACAGAAAAATTTAAAACTGAATGGATCAAATTTATCTCAATTCATTAGAATTTTTTTCATTTATCTAGTATAGCAAATATGAGACGAAAGAAAAAATTTTTAAATAATAATTTCTGTGCATAAAATTTTAAATATAACAGTATTAATATGTTTTAAAGTAAATAATTAGTAATTTATGAAATAAATAGTATTAAAGTATAATTCGTTCGATATTGCGCAAGAAACACCATTAAAGAAGAATTAATTGCGATAATATTGCTGCTAACAATTACAAAATGCCTAAGTATGTGTAGAACTGCTGAAAATTAGTTTGCTGAGAAGAAATTATTTGAAAAAAAATGTTTCAGTAACTGCTAGTAGTGAGCAAAAAAAAGTGTTTTCTGAGTTTATTTCAAACAGATGCTGGAAATTCGATTATATCCTTTACTAAGTATTATATGATAAGAAATATATCTTGAATATGTAATGACGTTTCACAGAAACCTCGCAAGCTAAGCGAAAGTTTGATACTTTGTAGGAGGAAGCCAACTCGGTATATAATAGCTTACTAAAAAGTATAATAATGCTTGATAATAGTTGAGCCATGGAAACATACTTTGTTGACTACCTGGAAGAAATTGCAAAATGAAGAAAACTTTATCAATATCCACAGTTGATGAAGGTTTATGGCTTTCAAAGTTCATATTGCTTACATTCATGTTATAGACACATGTCGACGTTTCAATGAAAGGAACATAAAGCGTAATGGCACAAATAAAACAATTATCGCAATGCTGGATCTCTTCCGTGCTTTTCACACTAAACATCATTATAAAGAGTAAGGATATTATAACAAAAAACTGCAAATATTTTTCAAATTTAAAGAATCTCAAATATTAAGGTGTACATAAGAAATCAAAGGAAGAAAAAATTATTTAAAAGTTTATCTCCGTAATTAAATCCTCAATCAAAGAATTATCGGAAACGCTCAAGTTTATTGTTTACACTGATGTGATACTATTTGATAAACTGAACTTGAACCAATTAGATTGGTTAAAAATTAAAGAATTTGAAGTTTGATTGATATAAAGTCTAATTCTATGTAGAGTCAAACATTCATTGAAACAAGGAAAAGTTGGGGATGATTGAAACAGAAAGATTAAAAGCAGTATAAATGAAAACAGTAACAGATTTTTCACGTCATGTGATTCGATTATAAATACATTTAACTGTTTGAAGAAACTGATTGATGTTTTCTTAACCATATTTTTATATACTTATACCACCGTGTCATAATTTTAAGAGATGAAAACCATTAAAAATTCGCTTAGAAACATCTCGGCTGAGGATTACAATTTAGCATACATTCTGGCAAAAGTAATGTCTTACTCTCATACAAGTTATTTGGCATGTAATATGCAAAAACAGAAGTTACGCCATGTTTCTTTCATTTGTATTGTACGTATAACTTCATTTTTTTGTTAGTAAACAGTTTTGAGTTCTTAGTATTATTAATTTAAAATAATCACTAAGTCAAAACTATTCGACGCAGATGTGTGTCCATATTAAGGATTTTTGTAAAAAGAATGTCATGTGTTCCCTAAATGTTTATCACCCCTGGTTTGAAGGAATTTTTACTTTAAACCAGGGGCACTGTTTTTAGTTGTGTCTACTGTCATAGTAATGCTTCCAGATGAAAGTGCAAAGAAAGCCTTTTGGAATTAAACGTCCTACCACTTAAATAATCACATCTTTTAATCAATTACAAGGAGTAATTCTTTGGTTTCAAAGCATTTATTTTGATTCATGCGCAAAACATTTTCCTTCAGTTACTCACACATTTTATTTCACCTATATATGTGTGTGTTACGGAAAGTAATAAACCGGTCATTATGCATAACCCCCACACATTTAACTCGGTAAATATGATAGATAATTGAATATTTATTACTTTTACTGGTAAATGCGAATTATCCCCAACTTGAATGGGTAATGTGAAAGCTTCCGATCATTTTAAAGAAAAATGATATTTACATACGAATAAATAAATATTTATAAATAATTAATATATAAATAAAATAATTTTAAATATATATAAATAAAGCAATATCGTTCTTCAGAATTTGAAAAGTCTCTTAAGTTTTAGAATGAAACTTATAATATTTAAACTTAAACAGTGAAAGTGCCTCTTTTGTAGGTTCACTTCAGTCAATATTTTTGTGATAGATGTATAGATTATAGCATAAATGGTATACATCTGGCGTAAATAGTATTGAAAAATACAAAATCATCAATACCATCATAAAGCTATAAGAGATATTATTTAAAACACACCACCATAACCAACATTATTATCTGTCGGAGCTATCCGTGAATAGTGTTAAGTACTTTAAGTGTTAAAGGTGGTGGTGAGCAAATAATTGCTGGTAAATGATAGAAGTGTGTTGCATTTATTATAATTAGTAAGTTGGTTAAACACCAATATCGGGAGTATTCCAGCCCTAACAAATTAGTGGTTGTTTGATTCTGAGATAGAAGATTTTATCCTCTAAAATGGGAAATATACTGTAAAGACCAGCAACGTACAGTCTCTTCAAACTAGGAACAAGTGCAGTAGATCTTAATACATGATGGGGAATTTAGATGATTTTAAAATTTTGGTTGAATGATAATTATTTACAGCGTACGTAAAGTGACAAATCACATGTAAGCTTTGACTGGGTGCAGAGAATACCATAGCTCCTCAGAAAATTCGAAAAGCCTGGTGGTACACAGTGTTCAATCTATAAAGAACAGAATTTCTTGCTGACTCATATACAATACAACCATAATCTTTTTGATATAATATGATGGATTTATATATATTCTGAGCAATATTTCACTATATCCCAGGAGGTAGTTGAAAGTACTTTTAAAATGTTGAACAACTTTTTACATTTCATCCTTAAATATAAAATGTGAGGAAGGTAAGCTTTCTGTCAAAAACAACTCCAAAAAATATTATTTCATCAACCACTGGAGTAGGTGTGTTTCGGTTGTTGATGCAAGAATGATCAGCAAGAAGATCAGTTTTACGACAAAAATGAAGACACTTAGTTTTCATTGAATAAAGTTCATGCGGATTTTTACCACACCAGGAAACTATATTATTTACCGCAAATGCAGTTTTCTTTCGACTATAAATATATTGGAGCCTTGACAGAAAATCGGCAGATCATCCACATTTAATGTACCATGAATAGAAGGTAGAATATTGTTTAAAGTATTGCTTATATGAAGGTTAAAAAAAACCATAACACTTATAATACTACCCTGAGACACTACTTCAGCTTGTGGAAAAGGACATGAAAAGTTGATAAAATCAGGACTTTAAAAATGCGTAATTCTGCATAAAATCTGGTACCTCGGAATACAAACTCAAACATTGTATTCCGAGACATATGTTTGAACGTGGAGAATACCATAGCTCCACGTTCAAAC
Organism: Latrodectus hesperus; assembly: GCA_037975125.1. Classification (NCBI taxonomy): domain Eukaryota; kingdom Metazoa; phylum Arthropoda; class Arachnida; order Araneae; family Theridiidae; genus Latrodectus; species Latrodectus hesperus. Next base: position 114,841,644 of record CM075854.1, on the reverse strand, counting down.
ATATGTTTTTTTTAGATCGAAAAATACAAAAACCAAATGGATCTGTCTGACGAAAGCATAAAATATATCTGATTCTAGATCCAGTGTAGATTTCCTTTACGGAAATCCGTAAAGGAAATCTACACCACACTACTAAACGAAATAATCAAGTTTTCGTTTAATTTTACATTTATATTTCAAAATTTATTCCGAGTATTCATCAATTAAAATTACTTATTTTTCTATTTCTTTAACAGAAATTAATACCTCTAATTCGATGCTAAGTTTTAAAAGCTCATTTTATTTATCAATTAGTTGATCACATAAAGTTTTCACACACACACAACCCTTCAATTTTTTTCTCCTTCAAATTCTCATAATTACGACACAATTCTATTTTATTAAGAAGTTTAGCTGTCAATGACCGATAGGTCGTTCTTTTCTGTATGATATTTTTCTTTAAGCTTTCATCAATTTCAATTATAGCATTATTTCTAACAAGTAGGCTATTCAAATTCAATTTTCTAGTTTCAAAGAACAATATTTAAGTTCAAAATTTAAATTCCAACTGAAAGTCACTTACGTGAATCATCAATGTCCCACGTTGGGCACAAGAAATAAACCTGGAATATCTCGAGAAACAATTCTTATCCAATTAAATGAAATCACCATGCTAGTCTCAAAACAAATTCTTTATTAAAATCGATGGAGACAATTAAATAGAAAGAGCTGAACTGCTATTACAACATAAATGTGTACACATTGTAAGTCACATGATTAACTACTGGCATATAAATTTGCATACAGATATTTCAAACAAAAATACCTCAAATGTCTCTATACTTATAACAAATAAAACAAAATTGAGTATTCAAAATTATAGATTTGTTTCAACATTTTCTACTAAAAAATTTAAAAACAAATTTTTCCATATCACTTCAACCAATGCATTATGAGCGTCTATTTGAATTTCTCACTGCTTCCACAGAAGTTATCGTTCTCATTATACATCACATTGTATTTTTCGGAGTCAGAAAGAGAATAAATCTTGGTTTTCGTTTCCTGTTAGCAAATTCCTGTAACTAGCATTACAGTAGAGGGTTGCATTATCCACATAAATTTGGATTTAGGCTCGAAAGCTTTCAGTCTCAATAGTGCTTTTTTCTTTGTTTGTATTTCATAAGCAACTGATCAATGCTGTCTAATCCCTATGTTTATGAAATTAAAATTATTTGATTCAAAAACTATCACAGTTCATTACACCGATTTTTCAAAAATTGTTTATCAATAAAGGATTATTTACTTAATTTATCGAATTTTTCAGACTTTCTAGTTTAATAAATTTCTAGGTAAAATAACTATATATATATATATATATATATATATATATATATATATATATATATATATATATATATATATATATATATATATATATATATATATATACATAGATAGATAGATAGATAGATAGATAGATAGATAGATAGATACATAGATATAGATACATAGTCTACACACATTCAATATGATATGAATAACTTAAAAAGATTAAAATTGAAATTAATCATAATCTCGTAAATAAATCAACAAATAAAAAAATTTAGTTATTTTCACACACGAAACAACTTTTTAATATTTTAGTGTTGTATGAATATAAGACCTAATATGCAATTTTTATTGAAAACTATTTGAATTTTTATATAAACTTACTAATTTTTTTTTAAATTGCCAGTGAGCTGAAAATTTGCAGTATGAAAAAAGTGGAAACAATAATACTATAAAGAAATTTTTAATTTTTGTTTTTATGAGAGTTTTAAGAATGTCACAAAAGAGAATTTTATGGAAAATGTAAGAGATTGGGGAGCAAGAGTAATTATCTCAGCTTAAAGTAATAGAATTTTAAGATAGTAACTAAACACAACTTATCAACTGTAGTACTCATCTACTATTAAAATAATACCACAAATAATTTAAATTATCACACATACAGCAATCTTGCTCATTTGAAAATCAAATTTAAATATTGAGCTTGGGAAATTAAAAGAAAACCAAGACTATTAAAACAGCAAAAATTAGTTTAGATGAAATTGATTGAAGAAGTCGTCACTCAGAATTGTAGTACTTGGAAAAAAAGTTTTTTTTCCGACCAAAGGAAAGCATTTAGATTGCTTGAAAGACAGTATTTACTTCTTGAAATATTTACAAATAAAAGCTTGAGATTTCTTCAGTAGACCTTTCGAAGTAGCATTATGTGATGGTATATAGAACGTTTGCATATTATAGGAATAAAAACTGCAACTAATTTTTGTAAAAATATTCATTTGATATCAATCACTGGTTTATTAATACTTAATATATTTTATTTGACTTTTATCAGGTTCAAATTGGTAATTTCAAAAAGATGGTGCACCCTACCATGCATTAAAATCAACTAAAAATTGGTTTCAAAGGAGTAGAATTAAGGTTTTAATCTGATCAATCTATAGTACAAATTGTATTCCTTAAAAAATTAGGGGTGAGTTCATTTGGCTAGTCAATTTTATGCAGATATTTTTCAATATGATTGTGTGCGAACTGACGTATGAATATCATGGATAAATGTGATACATTGCCAAAACTATGCTCGCAAATTCAATGAATTTAATGAAAATTCATTTCCATGAAATTATTTAGAAAAATTGTGAATCAATATGTTTTTAATTTTCTAAAAAAATTGTTTTAAGTAGTGGTCTTATAATTTTGTAAAAGACATTTGAATGACTTTTTTTAAAAAATTATTGATAAAATATTTAGTATAATTGAATATTTTATAAAAATAATAAGCATATATTTTATATTTCATTTATTTACAATAGCTTAATTTAATATTAAGAAACTTATGTTATTGATAATAAAAATCAAAAAGTAATCTTATAGTTTCGTAACACACTGTATACGTACGCATGTCAGTGAAATATTGATATTGTTTTTATGCAGCTTATGTGTCAGTTTTTTCTATGAATAAGAATATCGAAAGTGCCTTTTTCTAACTACTTCAGATAAACGTGCTTACATAATAATAATTTACTAATTCTAATTGAAAGCTGTTGTTTAAGTATTAGTGATTATAAGGCTTGTTTAAAAACCCGTTGTTTTAATGAATGTACAAAAAAAAGTCTTGCATTACGTAAAAGTCATCGGTAAGCCAACAGATACCGTTGAGTACGTAATGTTTCTTAATGTGACAACTGCAGAATACCCTACTGCCCCAATCATACACAGCACATCAAGAAATCAGTTGTCCCAGAGGGGGATTTTCTCAATTGAAAAACGAGTTTGAAATCACAAAGACACATATCAAAGGAATAAATGTTCCAACACTAACTACATCCTTGACAAACTGCCAATTATCAGAAAAGACCACTTATAGTTTGAAAAACATGAGGCTGGACATTATAATGTAACGTAATGAGAAGATGCACTAAAGGTGGAAGTTTAAAGCATACGCCTAGTGTTTTATAGCCTTAGACACAGCAAGCAGACTCTCGTAGCCCACTTCTTAAGATTAATATACAGTATAAAATTGTCTGACAATAGGGAACTCTGCCAAAGTGGGTTCCAGTCAGTGCTCCCCTAGCAGTGGGTGGAATTTATCGGTTCTTCCTTTGAAGACTTTTATTTGGTATGTATCACACCCATTTGAGCTCTGTTTGAACGGAAAATACTTACGCAGACAAAAAAAAATGCCTAGCAATAGGGGTGCTATCATGCCCCGGTTGCAGCTTGCCAAGGGGAGCCAAATCATTTCAAAGATAAACAAAATGTTTTAGAAAATTTCAATCTTAGTTTTATCATAACTTCAATTTTATTCGAAGATTGAAATTTTACATTTTATAATTATTGTGTCATGTCCAGGAAAAAAATGCCCCAGGGAAGAATTTAATTTGGAATAGAGAAGAGGTTGTTGATGAAACATGAGGAAGAACTGCTGAAACTTGCCATAAACGAAACTCTTATATTTCTTTATTAATAATAATTTCGGATAGATTAGTTCCGTTTAAAAATTGTGTTTTTTTAACCATGCTTTCGATTTTCATTTCAACATCAGTTAGATTATCGGTTTTCATTCTTTTAGTCCTTTCATTTCTAAGTTTCATATTTTGCTCAAAGTTTGTTATCTTGAACAATAAATTTTGTATATGTGTAAATAACGGAAATATCTTAATTTTTTTCATATAAAATTTCTGGAATATTAGATTGGTCATTTAAATTTTTATGCATATGAGAGGTTTTCATTTTATAAAGTTATTTATCAAACTATTTGGGTCGTTATTATATGGTAGTTTTGGATCTATTAACTCATTGAGATTACAGAAGAGTAAGCTGATGAAATAAACCTATATAATTTTAGGAATACGCCAAGTGTTAACAATAACAATAATAATATTAACAAAGCAAATAAGTTTGTTTTACACAAAATAAAATAAAAAATGTTCAATGAATATTATTTCCACTGGAACCCTATGGATGTAATAATTATTCAAAAATTCAAAACTTAAAAATATTTTGTCGAAATTTAAGTATTTGCAAATATTATTTGACGTGCTATTTTTAATTTCTCATACGAGATTAAATTATTTTATTTAACAAGAAGTATTTCATTAATATTTTTGATTTCCTTTCATGATAAAAATGTGAAAATTTAATCTTATTTTGACTATAATAATGTAATAAAAAATTATTCGCAGGAAAGAAAATTTCATATAACTGAAATGTTATTAATGAAAACTTGTAAGAATTTAAATGCGCTAATAACAGAAAAATCAAATTTTACTTAAGTTATGAAGAAGCGAAATAGAAAGATCGGTTTCAGTTATTATTGAGACTTAGTGAAATTATATTATCCAGTGTCCAAAAATAAAAAAAAACCTTGTATTTCTTATCTCAGTGTAACCTTTTAGTCTAGTGACGCTTTAAACTCGTTAGAAAATTCCTGCTTAAACGTGTTTCCGATTAGCGGCTCCCTTTGTCCAAAATACTGAGTCCAGCACCAGACTGACCTTCAAAGGAAGGGGGAAATTTTTCATAAAATAGCTTTGCCTCGTAGGGAATTGTCTTCCTGGAATCGAAATGGAGGAGATCGAGAACTATATAATCACCTCCAAATTCTAAGAAAACACATAAACTTTCTTTCCTTTTTATTATTTACACGGTTAGTATTTCATTTCTTCCCAAACATCATTTCATCGGAAACAAAAACGAAAAATTTAGAAAATCTGTAGTTTTTACATTTGAAATATTATTGCCATAAGTTGTATATTCTTTCTACTATGTATTCTTTCGATTTAAATATTCATTTAATAGTTTTGCTGGTAACAGATTTAGAATAGAGATATTTACTAACAAATGCTTGTAGATTTTTGAAAATTAAATATTATATAAATTACTTATTATTTAAAACTATAAAAATAGTTTATTTAATGTTTAAATGTTTTTATTCGGGGAAATTATTTATATTTGACTTGTAATTTTGTTGGCTTTACATTAGCTCCTTATATTGAAAAATCCTTTTTCCAGGTAGTAAAAGTTAAAACCCAATAAATATTTTTTTCCTCTTTTTAAATGTTTTTTTTTTCTTTTTTGTGTGCATAAATATACAGAATATATTTTTTAATTAATTAGTTCAATTTATATAAAAATAAATATTTAAACTTGAAAAATCCTTCATGAAATTTATAAAGAAATCGTACATATTTCTCATTTTACATAGTAAATTTTAAAAAAAATTAAGAACGTCTTTAAATGATATAAATTTATTGAAAGGGAAAAAAAAACTTATACCATTCCATGAACAGTACTTCAAAAATGATTCTAAATAGAAATAAATTTTGATTTTTATAAAAATTGGCTCATATTTTTTATAATAAAATATATTTCAATATCTTAAAAAACAGTTTTATTATTAAATGCCTTAAAAATACGAAGAAAATTTTCACTACTATGATAAATGATTTAGAAAATTTCATTAATTAAAACTAGGATATATAACAGTTAAAAAATATTGTTTATATCAGCACTTGTAATTCTTGGTAATATAATTTAAATCAATGAGAAACTTGAAAGAACAACATATAGTTTATCAGTTTTGAGAAAAAAATATTTTTAATAATATATATATATATATTGTTTTGCTGAAAATTTCTGATTTTATTAACTATACATAATTTTATTTGTATTTATATGTGTTTTGAAAGAAATTTATTTTAATTTTTGATTTAAGAAATTTGTAAGATATTTTTATTGTCTGTATTAGCGTTCCGTTGCTTATCTGAAATTTCGTATGTTTGTAAATAAATAAATAGCTAAAGAATGTAAAGCTAGTAATATAATGGAATTTTTAAAAACTTGTTAAAATAATATATGGCATAATTTAGTTATCTAAACTGAAATCAGATGAAGACTTATGAACAAAGGTCTTCAGTTTTGAAATCAAAAAAATTGGTTTCATGGTATAAAAATGAAATGTTCATAAATTATCAATATTACATTTTGTGATTTAAATTGTTTAATATAAAAATAATTTTGGCATACATTAATGGTCTGAATGATATAAGATAAAAAGCTATTTTAGTTGCGAAATTTCCACTGGAATTTTTATGAGATAAAAGAATGAAATAAAATTATCAGTTTACTCTGTGGTAAATGAGATGTTTAAAAAGATATTGTGAAAAATCAAGAGAGTTGATCCTAAATTAAGGGTGTAAAGTCTAACGCCTTTTTTTTTTTTTTTTTTTTTGCAATAAATAGCAAAAGTTTGTGATGTTGGTAATATAGAATTTGTTTGAAAATTTGTTGAGATTATGTATAGCATACATTCAATACCTAATGATGAGCAATTTGTAGAATCCTTCATAAATAAGATAATGCACAATTAATAGGGAATAAAAATTTTTAATTGCTTCAGTTGGTTAACAAGCTAGAGAAAATACATTTAAAATTGTTAAAACATTGTTATGGAAATGTTAAATCATTAAATTAAATTTTCTTAAAAGTTAAAAATTAAGCGATAAATATCCCAACTTCAAAATTGTAATACCAGGATCATGGCCTATTGTGCCTGTTTTCCTAACCGAGGGCCCTGGGGTGCGAAACAAATGTCTCGGTTAGGTGGTCAGCGCAAAGCAAAGTCGATGGTGTTTAGTTTTCAAACATGATTGGTACTCAGTTTATAAGGATGAAAAGTTGAGTCAACCTTACCCGAAGATCGAACCTCGAACCTGTGTCTAGGGAGAGCTAAGTCACCGTGATTAACAAACGTACAAGTTTGGGTGAATTTTGTCATACAGATTTCCGTGGAACAGAGCTCTATAGTAAGATGTTACTCAGCATGTAGAAAAGAAATTAAACCTGAAACTCCATTAGAACTTTTAAGCTGCCTTATCTCATAAGGTGAAGATAAAGAGAAGAAGAGAGGTTGCCATCATTCAAATACTTTAAACTATTTCTACATCAATTGCAAGCTGTGAACGTTCATTCAGCAAGTTAAAATTAATTTTGACGTATTTATGATCCACCATGAGGCAAAACCATCTAAGTGATTTAACATTTCTAAATATAGGAAAAGAGAAATTTGAATTGATAAACTTTAAAAAAGCAATTGATCAAAATTTGCTTCAGCAAAGGCAAGGAAAGTATGAATAGTTTTTTATATTGGATTGCAAATAATTGCATCTATTTTTTTATCTATAATATGTAACGAATTATTTCTGTATGTTTAAAAAATATTTATGTTTTTTTAAATAATTGTATTAGTATCTATAATAAATAATATTTTTCATAATGAATTCTAAATCTCATTAGTCCGATTAATTTTTTGACACTTTTTCGAGCCTAGTATAAGTGTTTTTTTTTTTTTTTTTTTTTTTTTTTTACTAGAATTAAATATTGTTTACATTTAAAGTTAAGCCTGAGACTTTAATTTAATATATTTTTGATTATTTTATAGTAGGTACTATATTTTGTTATTATTTATATTGTATTCTTATTACAAGTTCACTCTATTTATTATAATGTATTTTGCATAGTTATATTATAGTATCTCTTATTACTTAACACATTTTATTCCCATGTTTACATTGCATAAATATTTTTTTCAAATGGATTCAAAAATGTATCGTACCCGGGTGCCATTTATGCTCACTACGCCACTCCAGACAAATTAATTCATGGATAGTCTATGGAATGAAGATCCTTCTTGAGATAAAATACGTACTACAAATCTCGATATGACGTGCATTAAAAATGCTTTAACTCACTGTGCACTCTCGTCCTATACCACAATGCATTTCCACGGCAATTTTCAAAGAATCCTTGATAACATTCCAATGGATTGGGAAATCTCAATTTTAATCTGCCACCACTGATCACGTTTTGCGAGCATGGATCTTCAATTGAAGAGATAGTTTTATGTACATCACCTACAGCTCCAGGGTTGATATCTTGTTTGTGTCTACCCAATGATAGGCGACTTTCTCGGCTACGTCTTCACTATTGACCCTTGTATTTGTCTAGTGGAAAAATATTTCAAAGAGAAGGTCAAAAATGCTTGCATAACATATTTTCCAATAATACTTCTAGGTTGCAATGCTTCATGAAAGTAAAAGTACTATAATTTATATTCTTAGTTAGATATTGGTTGTATATTAATTTTAATCTTTCACTGATAGATTAAAAATGAGAAGAAGTAATTCAAAACCATGCATAATTATGATCGAGGGCAATGCAGCATTTTTGATTTTGCAAGATATTAATAAGAACTGGTTAAAAATATGCAACATTTGAATGTCCATGTCAAATGAGTTTACACTTTTTGTTTTGAACCTAAGCAACTCCAGAATCAGGAAAGTACTTTGTTTACTAAAGAGATTAATTAAAACCTTTAAACCTATGAAAACTCTCTTGTGTATAACTTAATAATTAAAACAATTTAAATTAACTTATCAGAATGTTATTGATAAATATAACATATCCAAATTAGTTTTTACTTGAATTTATGTAATTTAAAGTTACTAGATATTCTTGAAATGAGAAGCGGAGAGGAAACACACCAGACTACTTAAATTGACTTAATTAGATATGTTTTATTAAACGATATTTAAAATAAAGATTGTTTTTGATGAGATTGGATTCTGAAAAATGATAAGGCAATTTTCATGAAAAATAAGAAAAACTAAGTAATAAGTATAAAAAAAATCTTTATTCGGTTTGCCCACCAAATATTTGCCTGAACAGGGTGCCACTCCTTTGTGTTTTCGAGAATTAATTTTAAGCCTAATTACGCTGATTGCAACTCATTGTAAATTTCCTAATGAAGATATGTCACTAGTTTTAGCACTTCTTCCGCTTCAAGAAAAAAAGACTGCAGTTCTTTTCCTACTTTTAAAACCGTCCTCTACGCGGAACTGGAGGAAATATCGAAAAATGTATGGGACTCCACATTCCTTTTTCATTTCAGCATAATTATATTTGCAGTTAATAATATTTTTTATTTGTTACGATTTTCGAAAACATATTGATCAAATGTTTTAATCATGGAGAATTCTATTTCATGATTGTTAAAATTTGGTTAATGCCATAAGACTAACTTATATTCTTAAATTATTTGCCGATTTCTTTCTCTTATCATATACAGTGAATCGAACAAAACAAAAAGCATATAAAATTAAATTCCTTCCTCTGTCCTCTCCAAATAAGAAGAATAACTTACCCAATAATTAAGTAAGTTTGGAAAATCAAGAAACGCTTATAAGTTTGATAATATGATAATGTGATTCTTTCCAGCAGAGATCCCTCTCAGGAAAGTGGGCAGTTGTATGAATGCCACCTACTGAGAGCAAAAAACACTTGTAAAGAAACGGAAAAAATTTATCTGGGGATTTTAATTATCTGGAACAATAGAACATGAAAACATGCTGCAGAGCAATAATTTTGGTTTATATAAATGACATTGAGCATATTATTCCGTGTAATCCCTTTGAACAATTAGGATTGTTGCTTATCTGTTTTGCATATATGCAAAGAGAGTGCGAATAAGATTTAAAAAACATACATATATTCCAGAAGAAATATAACCTCTCTGTATTGGAATAAAAGAAAACTTTGATCTCATAGAAATTAGTCATCCAAGTGCGTTCCAAACATGTTCATATGTTCATTCAGATTATAATCAGATACCATCGTGTTCACTTTATACATAATGCTCTCTCTCTCTCTCTCTCTCTATCTATATATATATATATATATATATATATATATATATATATATATATATATATATATATATATATATATATATATATACAGGGTGATCCAAAAGTCAGGACGAACTTTAAAAATGAATAATTCGAAAACGAATCACGATACAAAGATGCGGTTTGCACCAAACGGATAGAAAAGAAACCGGGTTTTGTGTGGCAATAAAAAAATTAGTTCTGTTGGCGACCAACAGATGGCGCTGTCGGATTTCTTATGTAGGATTATGCAAAGCAACAAACGATATAAAAAGAAGCAGGTAATGGTAGTCGAAGCTGGTATGCATCGAAATGCTGTCCATATTTGAGAAAGCCCTCTTAGTTAAACTGTTTTATAAGAATTCGGAAAGTGCCATTGCGAGCATATCGCTACATGAGGGGTATGCGAGATAGCAAAGGACCAATAACGTCTTCTGCATTGAACAAAATTATGAAAATTTTTGAAGCTACAGGTTCTTTGGCATCACGTCAAAGAAGTGGATGTCCCTCAACTGCAGCTGCTGTTGCAACGACAGTGGAGCAGACGGTGCAAGCCATGTCGGCGGTTGCTGCACATGGGGAGTGCAGTGCTTGAGAAGTTTCGAGGCCGACAGGAGTGTCGTATGGAAGTGTCTGGAGAGCGCTGCGAGTAACTTTGCAACGGTATCCCTACAAGTTGTAACATTACCAAGAACTGAAACCTCCTGACTTCGACTCTCGCCGACATTTTGCGAATTTGGTCTTCAATAAGATGGAAGAGCAGCACGACTGGCTTCACACTGTGCTTTGGACAGATGAAGCACATTTCACACTCTCTGGCGCTGTTAACACCCACAATTGTCGAGTGTGGACCACAGAAAATCCACATGCATTTGTTGAGATACCCTTGCAACAGCCTAAAGTGCATTCTGGTGTGGCTTCACTGCTGATTACATAATTGGCCTTTTTTTTCGAGGTAGTCACACAAACAGGTTTCCAAACAGTTTCTGTCACCGGTAAGCGGTATCTAGCACTGTTACAGAACAGCATTATTCCTGAACTGCAAGCCCGACAGGCACTCCAAACAGTCAGCTTTATGCAAGATGGAGCACCACCTCATATTGCTCTGCCTATGCAACCCCTGCTACGCTCAACATTTGGGGAGGATCGTATTATCAGTCGCTACTTTAATCACGCATGGCCTCCAAGATCTCCCGATCTCACACCCTGTGACGTTTAGCTGTGGGGCTTCTTGAAGTCAAAAGTGTACAGCGACCAACCGGCATCACTAGCGGCACTGAAAGAAGCCATCCGCCAAAATGAGTCTGCCATAACGCAAGAAATGCTACTAAATGCTGTGAATGGTGTGGTGAATCGTATCACAGCTTTACTTCTGAATGATGGACAGCATATTGAACATTTACTGTAGTAAGTACCAATTAACTGTAATTAATCTGACTTCATTAATCATTGTTTCATTTTTAAATCATCTTTTGTTGCAATAATAGCGCCATCTGTTGGTCGCCAACAGAACTATTTTTTTTCATTGCCACACAAAACCCGGTTTATTTTCCATTCGTTTGGTGCAAACCGCATCTTTGTATCGTGATTCGTTTTCGAATTATTCATTTTTAAAGTTCGTCCTGACTTTTGGATCACCCGGTATATATATATATATATATATGTGTGTGTGTGTGTGTGTGTGTGTGTGTGTGTGTGTGTGTGTGTGTGTGTGTGTGTGTGTGTGTGTGTGTGTGTGTGTGTGTGTGTGTGTGTGTGTGTGTGTGTGTGTGTGTGTGTGTGTGTGTGTGTGTGTGTGTGAATTAAAGTAAAGGAACTATGGCTGAAACATTAAGTACGAGATCAGTCCTAAGTAATTCATCCAGTATATTCTAATTCATCAAGTTTAAATCTCGAATTCTACATCCTACGAGTAATCCTGCTTCAATCAAAACTGATTCTATCAAATGACAGTAAATACATTCTAAGCAAATATGTTCTTTTTTTCCGCACCACAATACACACTTTACAGTGACTCAAGAGCACTTGACTTTAATTATTATTTGTCTATTCTCTATGTTCTGAAGCCCTATTAGGTTCAAACATTTTTTAAAGCTTGGAGGAGACAAATATTCGAACCCAGGCACCTTAACTAAATAGATTTCGGAATGCTTGACTTGAAACCCTTCATGCTCATAGATTTCTTTAAAAATACCCACAGAAAACCAGAGAAGAGTTCGTTTTCATCTAATATTACAAATGGATCAAGATGTTCCGATCAATTCTTCATTCCTGCTAAACTTTAAGCTAGGAATACTTCAATTGAAATTTGCTGTTTGTAAAGGTATTTGCTTAATTTCCTTTAAACTACACATGGTTCTCTAATTTTATGAACCTTATTATGATTTTTAGGATAATTATAGCTCAGATGTATAAAAAATGGATAGAGTTTGCTTAAGAAGGCTGCATCCAGTTAATGAGATTTTCTTTTTGTTGCAGTATTTCTACAGTTATTTTTTTGAGTAGATTCTCGTTGTTTAATGTTTAAAGCTTTGTGCAATTATCTTCTAAGAACTATTGATATTCTTATGTCACTCATCTCTAATGAGTACATATTATGCACCGACTAATTTGAATGCTATTAGAATATAATTACAGTTATTAAAAACAATGAAAACTAAATATTATTTACTACGAAATAATAAACAATATTCATTAGATATACTGCTTCATAATTAGTCATTAAAATATTGCCTAGCTGCCCAAAAAAAAAAGAAAATTAAAGCATTTTTATAGCCTTATCTTTATATGAGTGGGAAACATTCCTTAACTTTCATCTCAAATTTTCATTGAAATCAAACTGCCTTTTACTATGCAATTTCTTAAATAAATATTTATTTTCATTCCTTATTTTCATTACAAATTATTTGAAACCATTGTTTCTGTGCTTATAATTATTTTGCAATCTTGAAAATCAACCAGATGAAAAGACTCATTCTGGAAATTTTCTTTCCCGAAAATGAAAGTGAATAGGTACAAGAATAAAACAAAATAATAGAAATGCCAATCTAGCAAGGATTCAATAAAAGACTTCGGCCAGTTTAGTAACTAGTTGTGTCAATAGGGAATGGGTCAACAAAGTGAGTCAAGGATGAGGAAAAGAATTCTAGGCGAAGAAATTTTAGTTGAAATGAATTGAAAATAAATACAAATTGTTCGTAAAATAAATAGTCATAAACTTCAAAATACCAATTGGGTTGAAAAGTGAAGCGCATAATTTTTGTTTTAACATCCCGTTAGAAAGGAATTGTCAAGAGTGATGCGAGCAAAACTTTGAAGTCAATCAGAGCAATGGAATTACGAATATTTTATTCCCTGAAATTTAATTTAATCTACATAAGAGAAAATCTGCCTTTTCAGAGGTTTCGAAACTTTAAGTAAATACCATCGAATGTATGAGGATTTTTCAATGTCTTTGTATTATTTAGTTAATGTTCAATTTCAATAATAATGAAACGATTGACTAAAAGTTTTCATAGCAAAAAAAAAAAAAATATTTACATAGCTATGTGAAACGCTGCTTAAAATTTGATAAGCATTCAAAAATAAACGGTAGGCGTTTGGATTCTTCATTCATAACACGTTAGTTTCGTTGTTATAAGTAGCAAAGAAAAGTTGTAAAAAGACACTGTTAAAAAATTATCATGTAGATAGACTTAAAAAATACAAATAAATCATGTTATGCTCCAATATTGGTTTTAAAGTACAAACTGTCAGTAAAAAGAAACTCAAATAAGCCTCATTAAAGCTATTGTGGAGCATTATGTGTAACTTTAGCTGATCAGATAATGTTAAAAATACGGAAAGATTAAACAAATTTTAACCATTGTTAATGTTGAGAATTTCCCTTATACATTTTTGAAATGACCCAAACCAAACATAGCGCCTTTAAGAGTCACAGTAGCAAAAATACGTATAAAATCCTGCATCAAATAATGAAAGAGCATTGCCTTAGCTCTGAGAGTCACTCTTTCCTGATTTATAAAATATACTGGGAAAACCGTATGTGCGGTAGAAATACAAGCAATATATATATATATATATATATATATATATATATATATATATATATATATATATATATATATATATATATATTTACAGAGATATACATAAATTAAATATATTATTTTAATGTGTGTAGAAAGAAACAGTTATTCTCCTTGATCCAATGATGTATGGTTACCGTTCTTGCCATTGGTACAAACTCGTACGTTTGATACTCACCTTGGACATGCTTCATGAGCAAAAATAGACAGCAGAGTGGAAAACAAATTTTATTATGATAGCTACAGAAGTATAAATCATCTTGAATTGCAGAAATATTTTTTGAAATATGTTTCTATTCTGTTAATTTTATTCAAAAAGTATAGCTTTGAATCTAATGATTTATTATACAATTTTTTTTAATTTTCTTATAAACTTTTTAATTTGCCTTATCTTATGAACAGAATTAAAGATAATATTAAAATTTTCTTTCTTTGAAATGATTTAGAAAGAGAATGATTATTTCTCATTATTTCAATTTCACATGTAGAGCTTATCAGTATTTAGGGTAGTTTTCAAAGAAATAAATCACTTGAAGAATAAGTATTCTCTTGCTCGACAAAAATATTTCTGCATCCTGTTTACCAAAAAGCAGAGCTTACATTACATACAAATACATTTTTAGTTATTTGAGAAAGTAATTTATTTACATTTTCTATGGAGTATTTTTCACACATTTCTAGATAAAAATTTCCTACGATTCAAACACACGCATATATATTATGGGAATGACGTTATATATTTTATAGAAACTCTTTTGTACAGAAAAGAGATTTTAATTTACTATGAATCATTCCAAAACAAACATGTCTCCTATTGTTGATTCCTTAGAATGATCCTGCTGGAAAAGATGGTATTTTGCGTGAGACCTGTTCTTCACTCCTGAAATGCATTCATTTCAGAAATTAGTATATATCAGTAAACGTTAACAATAAATGTCCTCTCAGAAGCTGAATTATTTAGATTCACCTCCTTTCATCTTAAAGTTATCATCAGAAACATCACATGGTTTCTAGATGGACGGGATCATTTCTAGAGACCAACAAATGATCCTGTCTTTCTTGCATCAAGAGGGATGCGATCTTAAAAGCGTGCCGTAGGAACCACCCGATAAGGGAGCGCCAATTGGGCAAGTCGAACAGTAGAGACAAATAATGAGACTCAGATACGTGCCCATATCTTGCGCAACATTTCAAGTTGAAGCTTTTCAGTTTCTGATCGCACCTCTATGCAAAACGATTGCTTACGTTATTATTTTGCAACCAACAACAAAATAGCTAAGCAATACATATATAATGTTTCTCATCTCTCTTACAACTTTGCCAAAAGATTACAAATATTTTTTTCTTTTAATTTAGTGAATTTTATGTGATGATTTGCAATTTATACTGCAGCATTTTGTTGAATATTTCGCGTTCTATTCTGTGAAATTTCATTTCTCAATTGAAATATTATGAACAATGCATAGACATGAACTTAAAAAATTTACAATGATCTCATACTATTTACATAAATCCCATGTTTACGAATTTTGTTAACGCAAATGTTTCTTTATATATATTCTTAATTTTGTTTTAAAGAATTTCACAATTACTTAAATTTTTATGCTAAAATTATTTTTCACACAGAATATTTCCCTTAATGAAATTTAATCTTAAATATTATTTTTAACTTGTAAGCTCATAAAAATTTTTTTTGTAATTTATAATTTTAAACTATATATAAAATGAAATTTTTATGGTGAAGAACAAAAAGAATTTTGTTGTGTGTATTATTAAAATACAAGTTTTTATTTTATCAGTACTGATTATATATTTTTAAAAATTCTTAAGTTAAATCAGGTAAATGTTTTACAATTTCATTCAAAAATTAAATTACAATTATTCCAAATGTAAAGTAAATATTTCAAAGTGTTATGAATTGTGAATATTTCATTCAAAAATGAATAAAAATCTTACTAAAATTATTTATCGTTTAATATTTGATCATCGTCAAAGAGATTTGAAGGCTAATAATAATTCGTTTTTTTTATCTAGTGTATATGTATATATAATATTCGTTTTGTACTATTTTATTGTATATATGGTCCCTTCTGAAAATTGTATGAGTTACATCACCCTTCTTATTGAATTCCAAAATGTACATTACCAAATAGGGTTAAGAAAGGTGGAACTGACCGATGATGCCATCTCGCGTCAGTATTCATAACGAATGAGTGACCAGTATTCTGTACCCTTCTGAGGGGGTTCTCTCGAAGCATTTCTGGAGCTCTCCTATATACCAGACGTGCTACAGATGCTATGTTTGGTCGTCACACTAAGAAATGTTCATGTACTAATTAAACTAATAAAGTTATTTTTGAAAATCTACCTCTTCAATGATCCTTCAATTCACCAAGACAAGGAGGTAACCACGTAATACATTACATTGATGTATATATATATATATATATATATATATATATATATATATATATATATATATATATATATATATATATATATATATATATATTACACCGTGTATTTACTTTTAAATTACCTATATAATTTATAAATTAAGAACAGAAATTTTCATCTAAATTTGGTGTAAAGTGCAAAGACTCATAGCAAAAAATCTGTGTCTCATTGAAATACTCAAACAGATCTTTCTATGTCATATGAACATAATTACTTGTCTTGAAAGACCTATATTTTCATACTAAATAAATATTTAAAATGAAAAAATTAGATTAACATATATTCAATACATTCTTTATATTATGAATTTATATCCTCCAAAAATATTGCTTTCCATGAATCAAACAGTCACAGAGTTTCTAAGTATTGCATGCAATGTTCTATAAGCTTCCTTTGTGGACTGAAATGCATCGATTTCACTTCAAAATTAAACATGCCTACTCTTCTCTATGCCAGTAAAAAGGAAACTAGTAATAATGTAAAATTTCATTAGGGCTTTATTTGATTCTGTTACATAAGAAATCTTTTGAGTTTCTATTTAATTCTTGTTTTGGTTTTATATATTGGGAAATTTAAAATACACTGATAAGGCTTTTGTTTTACTTATATTGAAAAGAAATTTATTGTTTATAATTTTCTGGCAAGTGTACATGTATTTAATTGTTTTAATTAAATCTTAGTGGCCAATACCAGGCAAGGATTAAATTAGGAAAAAGAAATGAAGCAATTATTAAGATAAATTGGTGTGGCGTTTTTCAACTCTGCTTAATAAAAAAAATAGCAAATTGATTCTATTTAAAATATTTGGAGATGATTTTTTTACAAACTGTACTCACCCAACTTCATTTTGTTTTAAGATGTAGTGTATAGCAACTTATATATTTATTGATTATCATCCTTTTTGTTTCGATAATTTGGAAATTCTTTTATTTAAAATGATTGAGAAAAACGTAGTTTTAATATTTTTTCCTTAAATTTGTGGATAACATCTCTTTAAATATAATGTTAAGTAACAAGTTAAAACCATTTAAATAACAAAACAATTTTATGTTATTCCAACAGAATTAGGAAATTCTTTGTTCTTAAACCTTGTGATCATCAATATTCATTTCATTTCTTCTAGAATTGCATATTTGTTCTCAAGGATATTTATAAGCAATAAATTATTGTTCCAAAGTTTTTGTACAGGAATAATTAAACTTTATTAATTTAATATTAAATGAAAATGAAGGTGTTATAATTAATCAATATTAAGTAGATTTTCACATTGCAGCGAAGTCTATATAAAATATTAAATATTTTCTGTAAAAAGAACAACATTGTTTTATATCTGCCTTTAAGACGTTTATTTGAACACAGTATTTAAAACTGTGACGAAAACTATGTTTTACATGCATCAGTAATAAGAAAAAAATAAATAAGTAAAATATTTTTGTAGCACCACAGTCACGTGGGTAAAATCATAAGTATCGAGCAAAAAATTTGGTTTCATCAGATTCTTTTCTATCAAACCAACTTAGGATTTAACACATCAAAGCGCTTTCTCTTACTTAATCATACTTAGAATTTAACAAATATAAGTTTGCTGACTCACAAGCCCTGCTTGTAGAGAGACAAAAATTTAAAAGATCTTATGCATCTTCAGATGTATTTTCGGTCAAATATTATAATGGGAAGTATCAATAGCATATAATAGAAATACAAGTTCTTATTTACGTTTTTCGCTTATGTTTTGAAACATTCATGTGACAAGAAAACTTACGGGAAGTGTTATGAGAAATCATGGGTTAAATGTTATTTCCGGGGAAATATGAAATAATTCAAACTAAAATGTACAATCCTGCCAACAGTCAGATTTTCTTATATGATTTTACACTTTACTTTTTAAAATATTTTTGTAAAGAATTACTTGAAATAAACCGAGGAACAACAATTGGATTTAAACTAATAAATAGAGATTCGAAACAATCTGATGAAAAGTTATGTTGAGCATTTTTCATAATTTTCGGATACAAGTAGTATGAGGAATCTTACAAATGAACTGATGACTGTGTTGAATTCTTTTGTTTCCAGCAAGAAATATAAACTTAAGCGATTTGAATATCTGTAAAATGATATTCATTTTTCGAGCTCAACAGGGATATATTTTCTTGCGAGATAAAATAAAGATATTTTTCACTAGTGCCATATACTTTTAAATTCATTCTTTACCAAAGACATCTTTTTTAATATCTCTTATATAAATGAAAATTAAATGTATTCTATTGTTCTTTTCTCGAATGAACTTGATAGAACACGATTTTCCATTTATGTAACAGAAATATTTTTTATATTAATTGATGCTATTTCTCTCTTTAAATTCAACTAAAGAATTCTGCATTTATTTTATACATTAATTTGACACATAACAATAAAAGTAAACTATTTCTCACCTCTTTATCATTAATGAACCATTTGAGAAGAGCGTCACTCCGGGCCGGAGCAGAAGTACAGTTTACGTCGACTAAATCTCCTATTTCATACCTTGGATTTGTGCCTTCTATTTTGGGACCGTCCTGACCAGGAACGAGGTATGGAACTGTTGAAATGTAATATACCAAATTAGATTCGAATGTAGAATTTATTTTCATTAATAGCTGATGATTGGGAAAACATTTTATAATAAAAACAAGAGTTATATATTTTAAGAAATTAGTTTAAGAATTCTACTCTAAATTTTAAAAAAACAAGTTATTTTTTAAATATTTGTAGATTTCAAATAATTTGTTATGGAAAATAGATCGCAAAATAGCTGCTCTGAAATTTTATCTTACTTAAAAATATAAATTTGTTTCCTTTACATAAAGAGCAAAAGAACATTGAATATGGCCACATCAATGGGAAGAATTCTTCAAATTTTAGTTTGACTTCAAAATTTAAATTTTTATCGCAAAAAATATTACATTTAAATTTAAAACAATTCAAAGTATCACAGCTCATTAGGATAAATATTTGCGATTCCTTCATTTGTTACATTTTGTTTTTACTTTGGGTTCTTCATAGTTGTCTTCAAATGGACGCAGAAGAAACAAGAAAAAGGCTTCAAATAAAAGTAGGAAAACCGATAACAATAAAATTTTAAGCAGCTTTCAATTAAAACAAGATTGAAATGCATAAAAAGAAATAACAAATAAAAATTCATTTTAATAAACGTGTATATATTTCTAAATTCACCTACTAATACATTCACATTATTAATAAACTTTATACAAGAAAAATTGTACGTAAACACGTATCTTACTTTATCTTGCATATTTCAACATTTTGTGTTGTAAGAAAATTAAAATAGAGAACCTAAATAAAAAAGAGTGTAAGAAAGTAAAAGCAATTGCTGCTTCAATAGATTAAAATAATGACTTAACAAAATTTAATAGCTAATAAATAATTTGGTTCATAAATGTAATAAGACCTTATAACTTTTTCAACTAGTTAAAGGTTATACTAAGTATTTTAAACATTTTATTTGTTCATTAAAGAGTCAAATTAAATTATATCGAAATTACAAATAGGTCTCCACCGTGAGAAAGAGACAAAAGGGGAGCACACACACCTACACTGTGCTACGAATTAAATAAATTAATTAGCGTTTCAATCATTTCGAATGTTAATTTAATAAATTCAAATCTTTGAAATTTCCCATTATAATATTTTACATCATTTTTATTGTTCTAGACAGATGTAAGTCACTTTAAAATTTATACGTGCGCTATTACAGTTATCATTTCAAACTACTACTAAATCGTATGTGATTGTTATTAATTAAATTAAGTAAGAATTCATTAGTGGTTGTTGTACCTTCATTCAAATGCTCACTTTTTAAAACTGAAAAAACTCACCTGCAGCAAAAAGTGTGATGGAGAAAAGCGTAAATATTCAAAAGAGAACCTACCTTTCATTTCTATTTTCAGAGTAGAATTATTCCATTTATGTAAATCATTGGCAACAACTTTAAATGATCTTAATATAAAACTATAATATAATATTAAAATTTTATATTGTAATTCATTGTAAAATTATAATGCAAATTTCAAAGTGAATTGTATAAACTAATTTTGTTACAATTCCAAATCGAATTTCATATAAAATGATTAAAAATTACGAGAGATTCATATTATTGCATAAAGCAAGGATTTATTAAAATATTTCTAGAAACTTTAATTCCCTCTAACTACATGTTTAGAGAAAAATTTACTTTGAAAATATTTAAGAGAGAGTCATTAGATTTTTCTTTTTTTATTTACATTCCTATATTTCTTTATTTAAAAAAAATTAATCAAAATATCTATATAAAATAGGAAAGAAATGAACACTTTTAAACAGAAAAATGCTTAAATTAATTATTCAAATATTTATGACTATGATCCTATTTTTTGCTAAAAAAATAAAACAATAAATCTGTAATATATTGTTTTTGTGTTATACCATTTGTTTCATGTACTATTTTGTATATTAGTCAGAGTATTTTACGAAAAGAATGCCACACTAATCCAAGTTATATTAAGAGACAATAATTATTTATATTCATTGTGTTTTTCTTACAATGCTAATAGTTATTCATATTCAATTATTTTTCGTGTATAAATAAAGGAGGCTTTTTCATAATTTTGACATATTTTTGAGTTTTGCCTGGTTAAAAAATAATATCAGTTACACAACGTTTAAATAAGCAAATATTTTTGTAGAAAATAATTGTATTTGTATTTACACAAAAAATTACATTAGCAGGTCTTAAAAATTAACTATATTTTGCATTATTTGTTATTTTGTCATCAATTTCTTATTCATTTGCTTACTCTCTCTCTATCAATATATATGTATGTAAGTTTGTATGTATATAAGCGATGAACTACTTAATAGCCGATGTCACAATTTCAAGTAAGCAAATGAATAAGAAATTGATGACAAAATTTCAATTCAGAAAGGGGCTCGAGACTTCTCCAGCGAGCGAGAGTAAGCTGAAAGACTGAGACGCTGTAAGACGTTGTGTATGATAGCAGCAAGACGACTGCTCCTTTCTCCCATAACTTTAAACTTCATTACAAGTTATAATCATTAAGAAGATTAATTGTAAGTATCTCAAACTTGTATATAGTTGTATTTGTAAATTTGTGTTAACTAAACACTAGGCTATATAAGAATTGTTAATTAAACTACGCCTTGGCCACTCCCCATCCCACACAAACATATATATATATATATATATATATATATATATATATATATATATATATATATATATATATATATATATATATATATATATATATATATATATATATATATATATATATATATATATATATATATATATATATATATATATATATATATATGTATATATATATATATATATATATATATATATATATATATATATATATATATATATATATATATATATATATATATATATATATATATATATATATATATATATATATATATATATATATATATATATATATATATATATATATATATATATATATATATATATATATATATATATATATATATATATATATATATATATATATATATATATATATATATATATATATATATATATATATATATATATATATATATATATATATATATATATATATTAATGGAATGGTTTATCAAGTGTATATAAAAATGATTTACATAATTATCCTTACATTTTAGAGGATGTTAATGAATTATGCGAAAAGTAATGTATTCAGTTAGTTTAAAAAGCTTCAAAAATGGAATCTATGAGTAATTCTGAAAATCAATTTCCTATACTTCTCATAAAAATGTAAAATAGGAAACTTTCATCCCCAAAAATAAACAGTCAGAAAAATATAAAGTTTTGAATTTAACTTAGATATCTAAATAGTTTATTGGAAATCCAGAAAAATTTTGCTTAAAAACTGCAATAAAAAACTTATATATTACATCACTTTTTTTATTAAAACACAAGTAAACAACAGGCGTTTTTCAAATCTCCAAAATAAAAAATAATTTTAAAATGGTTTTCACGTAATTTAACCACAAATACATGTGCTTAAAAAATTAGCCCTAGGAAAGTTATGTTTCGAAACAAAATAATTCTCTAACTCCTCTTTTTACTGTAATTAAATTACAGGAGTCAGCTGCTTTCCTTTTACATATTGTATTTTTTGAAAGCAAATATTATTAACAAGACTAAACTCTTTCTATCTTCTAATAAATCATATCTGTTAGTTTAATCATTCCAGGGGTATTTTGTAGAATGCTGTTGTAATTTTAGGCACCATGTAGGCGAATACTTTGTCAGTCGGGACTTTAAAAGTGATAGATATTTTGTTTTCCATGAATATTAAGACATACATGCATTCTCAAATTTTTGGAGCACCAATAATGAATTAATGAGATATGATGTTCATAATTCAAATTTCATTGAACAATTAATACAACTGAAAGATTATCAGCGATAAAAATATGCAATTTGCACTGCCACATCGGCTATGTTCTTAAAGTTTTAAGTAACAAAATTTCACTATATCATTATTAGAATTAGATTCTTAAAAGCAAATTAATAAAATTATAGCACAAATCTAAGAGATAAGTGAGAATTTTTCTTTCTGCAGATGTGTAAGTTTCCTATTATTTTGAATGCATTGCATGAGCTTCCACAACACTAGATTTGGAATGCAAATTTTTGACTTTCCTTTTTGATTCATGTAGTATCCGTAGCATGATGTAATATCATAGAGACCTTTATTTTTGAAAGAAGTAGGACAAAATGATTAACAACAAATCACGAAAGCATGAAGGTTTCTGTTGATTGTATGAAACTATAAAACGCGTGTAAAATGGGCTTGCTTTTAAATTAGACGCTTATTACCTCATGAAAGCTTGTAATATTGGAAAGGGAAATATACTCCAGAAATTTCCTTTATTTTATTACTAATTTCCTAAATATTTTCAAAATTATTGCATTTATTATTTCAAGTACAAACATTTTGAAAATACTAAAAGTTAAAACTATGCCTCTTAAGTGGTCTGTAACTGCAATCAACGGCAAAATTTATAATAAGACCTTAATTTCAAATTAGAAATTTACCTTCTTATAAAAGATTGATTTTCCTAACAATGCTCTAAACAAATCAATTAATATTCTTGATGTTCTATTTTTTTAGGTTTTTGAAATATTAAAGTTTACTATGTTGTAATTAATTTTAATACCATTATTTTGATTATACTATCAGGTATAATGTATAACGGGTTAAAGAACAATCTTCCAATCTGAAAACTTAAATAAACATAACATTATGACATATTCTTAATTTTAAAATTGTGTTTATATATGAATTATGTATAAAATGAAGTAAACACAAAAGAAAAGATTTGTGAACATTGCATGAAATAATAAGAATATTAATAAAATGTGACGATTTCAGAAAAAATGGAGAAAATATTAAGCCTTACAAATATAGCATTCTCTGAATTTTACTCAAGTAGTACAGTAGTTTCATGTATGTATATAGATATAAATTTTGCATAATTTTGAGATTAATTATTGTAATATTTTTGCTTCATTGAATCAACACAACTGAAGTATTTCATAATTTTATAATTCAAAATACAAATGTTTCCCAATTGATAATTTTTTGTAGAAAAGGTTGAATATATAATTTTACTTATACTTAAATTTCCTATATATATATATATATATATATATATATATATATATATATATATATATATATATATATATATATATATATCTATATATATAAGGTGTCAAAATGCATACATTTTTGTTCTCTCTGAACAAGCAACTGGATATTCGACTAATATTATAATTCTGGATAAAAGAGATTTCTAATTGGTGTTTTATTAATTGATTTTGATTTTTGTAAAATTAAAATTATTCAAACTAAACATATATTAGTTTATAATTATATAAGGATATTGAACCTAAACCAAATGCAAATGTATTTGAACATTAATAGATAAAAATAACCAAATAATTTTGCATTTCTATCAAAAGTTCAATATATATATATATATATATATATATATATATATATATATATATATATATATATATATATATATATATATATATATATATATATATATATATATATATATATATATATATATATATATATATATATATATATATATATATATATATATATATATATATATATATATATATATATATATATATATGTATACGTAACTACCATTTTTGCAATAATTTGTTGATTATAATCTCAGGGGTGTCTGAGTATATTGTGCTTCATTGTTTGTTTAATTTTGTTTTGGGGGAAGCTAAAATGAGAGATTTGTCAGAGTTCTAAAGAGGAAATATAATGGGAGACGGTCTGGTCGTCAGTACACTGGTAACTACAGTGGCACATTTTTCAGGGTATTAAAAGTTCCTTGTCAAAAGTCATGTTATAACTCATCAACATATACTTATCTTGGTAATAAACAAGTGTGAGACAAACTCAGACACAATGGAAGAAAAACAAACTCACTGCGAGAAACAAAAAGATTAAGGAAGATTGGAATTACCGAAAATAAAATCGCCGTGACAAAAGTAACTGTTAAACAGATTAATAATCCGCAGAACATTGTATAGACAGATACAATTCCAAGGCAATCGCAAAATATTTAAAACAAAGCTGTGATTGCAGAATTTCTTTATGAAACATATAAATCAAAAAACACGAGTACGGTAACACAAGAGCCATAAAACTCACACTGCACACCAATAGGAACATATCTCGTTCTCCAGTGAATTCAGGTTTTCCCTATTTTTCATCACGCTTTGGATTTTAATGTGGAGAACTACCTCAAAGATAATAGTGGACAGTGGAACAAGCAAGGAAGTACCTGCAATGTTAAGAGATTTAAGGCCTTTCCTTCTCAATTGACAGTAGAATAATGAAATTGTGGTTTTTGATGATAGACTCTTATTGCCACAATAATGCCATTTTTTTATTCCTTTTTTCTATTGTCTCCTAATATCAAAATGTTTTAATTACAGTCATTTCTATGTTATCGGGTGCAAAATATATAACTCCTGGTGAGGACATATTAACTTTGTATATCTATAATGAAAATTTTTCTTGCAAAAGGCTACAATTTAAAATGTACCCACCTTACAGGGAAGCATGGGAGTGGTTCCGTAATGGGTGGGGGAGTCATCCCATGTTTTGGAGAAAATCCACTTCTCGTCTTACATAGACAGTTCACTTTCAATGACAGTTTCACTAGTTTGGTAATTGACTTTAGACTTTATTTTCCTACTGATATATTTTGGAAAACTTCTCCGAACGATACCGCATGGTGAGCAACACGGCAGATTCACGTTTTCCCCGACGATGTGAACGAACTAGTTTAGAAACTTTTCTCTCTCTGAGTTTTTGTGTATTTACAACCTTTTTAGAATATCTTTAATTAGCAATAAAATTTAGTTAACCCCAATATATGGTGTGCGCTGCCATTATTAAAAACTAATTAATCCACACCCCATAACATCCTAGATTGTCTGGGATTTGCTTCGGCGGATGTTTACGCATGTCCGCTTTTGATACTCGATTTCGCTAAGGTTCACGGTGTCATGGATCTGATCTAGCTGCCACTAGATTTTTGAAGGATTGGAAACAACAACAAATTTTCCTCTGAACAATTTTGAAATTACAAATGAACGATTTTCTTATTCTAATTTATCTAATTTTGAATAAAAGTTCATTTTTTATTGTGTAATTTATTTTGTTGACTTCTCTCTGCTGGACTTTCTCAGCTTGTTCAAACAAGGATTTAAGGAGTTCACTTATTTTTTTGACACTCTTTGAAATTTTCTGGGTTAATCTTAAGTAAGGAACAAGACCTTTAGACTTTAGTTCTGATGAAATTGCTGATTCTTCCATATCCTGAACCTCTTCATTGAAATTTCGTTTTGACTCCTCTACTCGTTTGCTTGAAATTCATCTTCCATTCTGATTTCTGACTGCGCACACTATTCATCTGATCTGTCTAATTCTTTCTCTTGTTGTATTAAAGAATGTTTCCCAATAGGCATCTATTAGAATTCAGTTCATTAACAATAATAGCAGTCTTTGTAATTGCATTTCCTAATTTAAATTCCAACACAATTCGTGCATTTGGTATCAAGTAGAAATCAAGTCTAAAGGTTGTTGCACCCAAACATGTTCTCCAGTCATATTATCGGGAAATATAGATTTCTTACATGCAATATCCACTGTCACTTCCCTCAAAAAAATTTCACATATTTAATTTTATTAACTCTTTCAATAATTGTATAAGATTAGAGTGAATCTTTACATACACAATTTATAGAATTCAAAGCATGCCTTTCAATTAAAGGGCATAGTAGCCTCAGATTATCAATAGAATCAAATTCGAAACATTTCAATGGTCTTCTTCTTCCAAAACATTTATCTTTAAATCCTTTCTTAAGGTCTTTCTTCTGTGTTCTAAATTTTTGATTCCTAAAATTACTATCCAATTTCACATACCTGTGAAATAGGCTGTAGGATTTTTGATTTTTAACGTTGAAAAGTTTTATTATTAATTATAATTAATTTTGGGTTTGATAGCTTTCTTAATTTCTTCAAATTCTTCTAATTTCCAGTGGATTGTTAATATATATACTACCTTTTTCATTTAAATAAATTTTGTAAATTCTTGTGGAGCTCTCTATTTAATCTGGTCCGTTAAGGATTAAATCATTTAAATTTTCAAAAGTGTCAATTTTAAGACCATTGATCCATCCATAAAATTAATGATAATAATCTACCCAAATAATATCATTTTCCTTTTGATGTTTAACGGACAGTTGTCTGAGTTTTTCTAGTGATAATTTAAATCTTTTATATAAAACTTCTTTTAAATAATCACAACTCTGTGCTTCTTTTGTGGGTCATATGCAATTATTTGTGTAATTTCACACGGCAATACGCCTAACAAATATAAAACTCTATAAGTATTTGCGCACGACGTGTCTGGCGTTTAAAAAGTTTAAGTATGGACTAAAATCTTTTTTAAAATCATATTTATGGATAAATCCCAGAAAATCTTTATGAGAATAGTGCCAATTTTCTCTGTGGGATCCATTTGTAATTTTTTATTCATTTTATGGTTTAAAATAATTTTATCACCGTGCTAGGAACAAAAGATGCATCTCGAACAGAAGCATTTTTTATTCCATTTATGTATTATATTTAATCAATTAATATGATAAATTTTCCAACGCGTATAATATTTTTAAATAGAATTCGATTTTTGAAGGGTTTAAATTTATCTTTTATTTTTTGTATGTTACGAAGACAATTTATGAAGTAAATGACAGTCTAAAAATATTCTATTTGAAAGAGCTTAAATATTTATATTCCCTTAACTTAATATAGGATCTTGTAACATATATTTATGATCAATTTTATGTGTAATTCAAACTTTGTGTTTGAATTACTTATAAAATTTAATTGTTTTGTTTTTAAAATGCTTTCTTATTTACTATTACTCATAAGTTAACTTTTTTTTGACCGAAATAAACAACTTATCCATATTTTGTTTTATGAAAGTTCATAGCTTTAAATTTTGCTTACAAAACATCTGTTTTTGTTTCAAGTAATGAAAAATATTACAAAGGATAAACTTTACAAAATATTTTATGCAATAACATGGTATTTTTGTATTATGTCAACCATTAAAACCATTGTGGATTTATTGACAAAATAGTTTAGTAATTAAAACCCGAAAAAATAATAATAAAAAGATTTATATTTTAAAATTTCTGTAGAAATATAACAGATTAATATCCGAAAAGTTGAAATCATTTAGAATTTTTTGGTTGGAAAAAGAATATGAAACGATCTAAAAAACATTCATATGGAACAATTTTGTTAGCATTTAAATTATTTGTGTAACATGTTGAATATTTCCGTGTAAAGAATGTCATCAAATATTGCAGCTTAGCAGCCACCATTCATCTTTTATTATATTTAAACTCACATTTTATGCTTTTATTTATAAATTAAATATTTAAATATGAATTAACAATAGTTTCAATCAATTTGTGCAATGAAAATATAAGTTAACTTCAGTTTTTTTAAAAGTGATCAAAATTTCAAACACATAGGCATAAATTCTTTTTTAGGAATGTAAAAAGTTTTTTTGTTGTATTAATTTGGTCGAAAGTTTAATGAGTAAATATATTTAATTTTAAATATATATACATACTTTCATAAAATGAAAACATATTACAGATGCACAATATTGTTTAATATAGTCTAATTATGATGACAATGTTCTACTAGATATAATTTTGTCGTAAGTCTTATTTTTATTTACTTTTGTTTATGCTAAATAAAGAAATTAAATTTGTTTTGCCAACTTAATTTTTTATAAATATTAAGCTATATAGGGTCAACATGATTTTATATATTAGAAAGTAAAATTATTATGATATTAGCAGTAGTTAAAAAATTTATCTGTTTTAATTTCAGAGTTAATTCTAATTTTAAAATTCACTATGCAAAAAATAATAAATCAAACTTTAATATTGCACTTGGAATCTGCATGAATATTTTATTATTTTAATATAGTAAGCCTAATTAGGTAAACCTTCCATAATCAGGGTGATTGCTAAACTTGTCTGAAACTTAGGTGAAATTGCCAATGTACATAAAAGAAATAGTTCCATCATATTTCTTCATTTATACATTTTATACTTTTTGTACCCTCTCGCAGAACACAAATTTTTATAAAAAAAAATTTCTTAAGCCAATAACATTTGATATAAATATATTCTATTGCAAATTGACCTTTATATATTCTCATGTACACTACTGGACATTAAAATTGCTACACCAAGAAGGAATGCAAATAACAGAACGGTATTTATTGGACACATACATTATAGTGGAAAGAACAAGTGATTAGATGTAACGGAAATTAGGATGTATATATCATGAGAAATCAGTACCCAGAGCAGCCACCTCTGGCTGCAATAACAGCATTTCTCCGCCTAGGCATGGAATCAAACAGAGATTGTATGGCATGTACGGGGATCTCAGTCCATGCAGCTTCAACACTATGCCACAGTTCATCGACAGTAGTGGAGGGTGAGTGATGGCGTGCCAATCGCTCGGCAACCATTGGCCACACGTTCTCAATTGGTGACAGATCAGGAGAACGTGCTGGCCAGGGTAACAGTCAAACCTGTTCTGTATCAAGAAAGTTCAGAACAGTACGGGCAATATGCGGTCGTGCATTATCCTGTTGAAACAAAGCATTAGGGAGGCCTCGAAGACAGGGCAGAGCCACGAGCCTTAACACATCGGAAAGGTAACGGTTGCTGTTCAAAGTGCCGGTAATGCGAACAAGAGGCGATCGAGACGTGTATCTTATGGCACCCCATACCATCTCTCCAGCAGATGGGCCAGTATGGCAATGTCCAATGCAAGCTGGCAATGCGCGTTCACCATGATTTCTCCAAACACGGATGCGGCCATCATGGTCCTGTATACAGAACCGAGATTCATTTGTAAAGATGACGTGATGCCATTCCCGCGTCCATATACGTCGCTGATCACACCATTGAAGGCGCTTCTGTCTGTGACGCAGCGTCAATGGTAGCCGAAGCCATGGTCGCCGTGCAGACAATCCATGCTGCTGCAAACGTCGTCAAACTGTTCGAGCAGAAACTTGTTGCCTTGGAAATGACTCCATTTTTCGACTCAGGGTTCGTGACGTGGCTGTACGATCTCTTGTGACCATGCGGATAAGATGTCTGTCTTCTCTACTGTTAGTGATGTGGGGGTCGCTGAGATCCTGCATGACGTTCCGTATGATTGTCCTGAACCCATCGATTCCATATTCTGCTAACAGTCATGGGGTCTCGACCAACGCTAGCAACAATATTGCGGTACGATAAACCGCAATCCCGGTAGGCTATAATCCTTCCTCGATCAAAGTCAGACACGTGTTGATAGGCATTTCTTCTTCTTACACGAGGCAATACAACAACTTTCTTTGCCAAAAACAACGTTGAAACGGAAATTGAGTATGAGAAAACTGCTGTCAAATCTCTGGTTTTATACACATTGTAGATGTCGCTACTGTCGCCTGCTTTGTATGAATGCGCTGAAAATCTAATCATTTGCATATCACAGCAAGTTCTACCTGTCATGCAGATTTCACGTGTGTGGCGTGCCGCTTTCCTCGTGTAGCATTTTTAATGGCCAGTAGTGTATTTCATCAATTTTAAGATTCCCTGTACCCAAAATAGCCGAAATGAATATATTTTATCTTGTGCATATACATATGCAAAAAACCACTTTAAGTGTCAAAATAACTTTCATTTGGAACAAACAGATATTTTTTTAATAAAACTATCTGGACAAAGATGACATGCGGTAGATGTTGTGAAACCACTTCTTTTAAGATGTTGCTATAAACATGGCCTTCATACAAAAGCTTTTTCTGGATGTATTTTGTTCTTGTCTTGAAAAGGACATCTGAGTAGAACATCACTATTCTGGAGTTGCCCGTTTGACGGAATCGAGCAGACTCTTCAGTTGCCTCAGTACCAATGTTAAAAAAATCTTTAATTTACAATAAGTTTTGTAATATGACGGCAAATTTTTTAATCATTACATTAAGCACAGAGTATAAATTTCTGAAATCTTTAATTAAAGTGTATATTACATTTGTATATATAAATTCAATGTAAAATAAGTTTGTCTTTAAATAAGAAATTTTTTGTATAAGCTAGGAAATTTAAAATTTGTAAATTTACAAATTATGTAGTTTCTGACTGTGCAAATTGTTCAATTGTAATAATTAAAAAAAGCATGTTATAATATTTTGTTGATTAATATAGTTTTATTTTAACTCATTTATGAACATTTTTTTAATGAATGCTTAAAATAAAATCCATGAAACATTTCATAAATAAAGCAATATTTATAATGCTTTGTTTAGTTTTGATATGCATTTAATGTCAGCCTCGCTGAATGCAAAATCAAACTGATTTATAAGATTCATTTCATTTTTCTAAGCATAAATATACATTTTTCCTTAATATTTTTCCAAATAATTGGGAATAGCATTAGCATAATTAATTTCCTCGTGTTACGAATTTTTAAAATATTTTTATTAACAAATAACCATATTTAATACTTTTAAATAATATAATTCTTGCAAATAATTATAATTGTAAATAAGGTTACAAAATAAATTCATTTAATTTTAGTATAATTAACTGTAGTTTATATGACATTTGCAAATAATTGTAATTATAAATAATATTAAAAAGTAAATGTAGTTAATATTTTTTAAATAGTGTCTATTATATTAATATTTTTTAAGTGTCTAGTTAATTTCTATGGCTTTTTCTATTAATGTCTGATTGTTCATACATTAGTTCGCGTATTGTTTTTAACATTACCTTATTCCGATTTAAATGGTATCTATTAAAACTAGCCCGGAATCAAGAATTTAATTCCTTGTAATATTAGACTAAATATAAATTTAACGCCTTGTATAAAATAAAAATTAAAAGGTTAAGTAAAGTTTTCTTACCTTTAAATTATTTGCGGCGAAAATTTTCTGAGCAACAACTAGAATTCATGTATTCAAAATTTGTTAAACCTTTTTAGTAAACTGACATAATTTTTTCCATCAAAATAAGAAACATCACTTGTTCAAAAAGTTTTAAATTCTAAGCTCATAAGATTCAGCATAGAATATTGTATGAATGTTGAGATTGGGAATTTGTTTTATAGATTTCATCATTACATATTTTAATTACTATGATTTTATAAACTTTATTTATCTGTAATCCTAGTTCATTTGTAAAAAATAATTTGATAATCATTAATATGTATTTTATTAACTATTTTTGGTGTTTTATAACTTCAGAGTAGGACTTTTTTAAACTATAAAATACAAAGTGTAAGTTATAAATTGATTTTATTATTTTATCATAATCCTGAAAATGTAAGATTCTATCTAAAACATTGCATAAAAAAATAAGGTGCTTAGAATTTCTATTCATTTTAAATTACTTCAATTAGTAATTCATTCAATTAAAATTACTTTCAATTAACCGATATACTTGTCTCTATTTTTATTCAAACAATTATCAAAAGGAATAAGTGTTA